>OY740778.1:5950965-6354796 GCA_963513935.1 Aphrophora alni | reverse complement strand
ATGACTAACTTTTCTTCCAGTCAGAAGAGTAATAATTATCTAAAGATGGAGTAAATCTCAGAAATGCGTCAAAAAAGAAAAGGAAATCACGTGACGGACAAAACAAAAGTAAGAAACATTAAATGCTATTCCGAGACTTGGATAATAAAGTAAGCATGAATCTTAAAATAAATTTATAGCTATGTATTCAAATTCTTTCTGACACAAAGTTTAGTATGGATATTGTTAATTTGAAATGTGTTACAAAAATGTAAGTCTGAATTAAGATTAAACAACTTAGAGTTTGATGTATAAATGTAACACGTTCAAGAATAAAAACACATTGGAAAGGTAGTATTTTATTTCTTTGCAATAGAAACTTATATGAAGTTCTGTTTTCTCCTCCACAAACAACACTCACGACTTTCTTCTGTAATTTGAACAGAATATTGTTATTTGATGAACAGCCCCAGACAATGACGCCATATGAAAGTCAATAAAAATAAACGAGAGATCTTTTTTTTTGAAATGTCATGGAAACAAACTCCTCTCAATGACCTTATTACAGAGCAAGCCTTACTAAATTTTTTTCAAAGTTAGTTTTTCTGTTCAAATGTTCATCTACATTTAGGCCAAGAAATTTTTGTCAAAGTCGCACTGTTAATATCACAATTGTGAATAAAAGATTGGAAAGCATTATCTTGAAACTTACTAGAGCGAAATGTCATACTATGTGTTTTATGTAAGTTTAGCATCAAATTGTTTAAATTCTAAGCAGGAAGAGGATCAACTTTTATTAACAAACGTCTTATCAATTACGGTAGGCCTACTAATAACCGGTTCACACAGTTTAGGTACTTACAATGATCTGTGTTGATTTTCACAAACACTGTTGTCACAACAAATAAAATGAACATAAAAGCCAATGAACCAACCATACGGATCTTTAGGGATATCCTGAAACAAAGAATAAAATTATTACTTATCTCAAAAAGTACAATTGTAAATAATATACAATTAATTATTGGGCGTACCAAATAGTTATACTTTAGATAGGAAATTTTACTTACTGTTCTGTAGTGCAAAATGGTGAACAACTTTATTTTTCTAACAGAAACATGTGTTTGTACTTTCTCACATAGAGAAAGTTATGTGATGACTTAAAAAATGATAAGGAAAACAAGGATTCCCCGAACCACAAAAACAAGAAACAAAACAAAAATTATAAAATCTAGTATGTTTATTATATTACTCATCATATGATATTCTAGAGTAACCGGATATGCTTGAATAACTGTAGTTATTTTGACTTACCGCCAGCAATCCTTGGATAATTCTATTTTGTTTATATTGTCATGTATTTATTCACAACACGTGTTTCGGACATTATCGTCCATCGTCGGGTGATAACACTTAGTTAAAATATTCAACACAAAAATACAAGTAACACATAACATTCACGCACGAGAAACACAATATAACACAATATTGTGTTTCTCGTACGTGAATGTTATGTGTTACTTGTATTTTTGTGTTGAATATTTTAACTAAGTGTTATCACCCGACGATGGACGATAATGTCCGAAACACGTGTTGTGAATAAATACATGACAATATAAACAAAATAGAATTATCCAAGGATTGCTGGCGGTAAGTCAAAATAACTACTATTATATTACCTTTATGTCCATTTCGATGACATAGTCATAATCCTCGGAGGTTTCCAGCTAACCTCATTACCAAATTGTGGCTCCTCCCACTCTTAACCGGTCAATCACAATGACCCGGTCTTGACTAGGGTAACTGAACCGGATTTGGAAGGTCAATGCTCTTGGAAACTTTATGGACTATCTGATACAATAAACTAATATACTGAACTAACTAGTGAGTACCTATTATCTAAGAAAATTTAAATTAAAATATACCTAATCACTTTGAAAAATAACTTAGAAATTACTCTTAATCAATATAAAAGAAAATTAATCACATAAATTATAATTTAAAATTTTTAAAATTAATAAAGTGTAACATAGAATATATTTTATACAGTGTGAGTCAAAAGTATGGATACACCCTGTTAAATTTTAAATGGATAAAGATAGAAAAATGAAACTCAGAACACCTTTCTAGGTAATAAAAGTGAACTTTTTAGTCACTATTACAACTTTGCCCATTTCCCCAAAATGGGATTTTTGGGGGGCAGCTCAAAATTTTTAAATATAAAGACCCATTCAATGACACCTCATTTTAAAGTCCTTGATTAAAGAAGAAGAACAGTGGAAACCAGAGCTTTCTATCTCAACCCAGTACAAAATGGCAGCCCATTGAAATTAAGTAAAACTTCATTGAGGCAAAATATGAACATCCACATTCAGGTGGTAAATAACAACAATAGACAACCAATGAGTTGCCATTTTGTACTGGGTTGAGATAGAAAGCTCTAGTTTCCACTGTTCTTCTTCTTTAATCAAGGACTTTAAAATGATGTGTCACTTAATGGGTCTTTATATTTAAAAATTTTGAGCTGCCCCCCAAAAATCCCATTTTGGGGAAATGAGCAAAGTTGTAATAGTGACTAAAACGTTCACTTTTATTTCCTAGAAAGGTGTCCTGATTTTCATTTTCTATCTTTATTCATTTAAAATTTAACAGGGTGTATCCATACTTTTGACTCACAGGTGCCTCAATGAAGTTTTACTTAATTTCAATGAGCTGCCATTTTGTACTGGGTTGAGATAGAAAGCTCTAGTTTCCACTGTTCTTCTTCTTTAATCAAGGACTTTAAAATGAGGTGTCACTTAATGGGTCTTTATATTTAAAAATTTTGAGCTGCCCCCCAAAAATCCCATTTTGGGGAAATGAGAAAAGTTGTAATAGTGACTAAAACGTTCACTTTTATTTCCTAGAAAGGTGTCCTGACTTTCATTTTTCTATCTTTATCCATTTAAAATTTAACAGGGTGTATCCATACTTTTGACTCACGCTGTATAGATAGTCTTTAATAGGGCACATAGCCTATTATGCTACTGATTGAAAAAGTGAACAGTGTTTACGAAACATTTCAGAATTTTAGTGTTTTCCTATTGTGTACTACTATGTAATACCAAGGACCACTTTTCAAAAATATAATGTATACATAATACATAGACTAAATAATTCATGTTTGTTTTCTCAATCAGTAGAGAGTATAAAAAGAAAAACAACAATTTAGTCTTCTTTTTATACTCTCTACTGATTGAGAAAATGAACAGTGTTTAGGAAATATTTCAAAACTTTAGTGTTTTTTATGAGTTTTCCATTTGTGTACTTCTAGGTAAGACCAATTCCCAAAGTAAGTCTGTGTCTCCTATCCAAACAAAATATAAATATAATAGGTTATGTGCTCTATTAAACTCTAACCTAAGACTAAATTATTCATCAAGACATTCTTCTCATCTCACAAGGTTTCGGAAACCTAACTATAATAACAATACAGTCGAGGATAATAGTGGTAAACACTGAAGAAAAACATCATATATTGAAAAAAATCTGACAAAGCCTACATTAGGAACACCTGTAAAATCAAAATCTAGGAAAATTAAAATTTGAATAAGAATTAGACAAATAATTTCGCTTTGGTGAAAAAAGTATTTCGATCTAATTAAAGATCTGAGAGAAATGGATTTTTTAAATTTTTATTTAAAAGCAGTTAAAGTAATCCTGGGAAAAATCAGATTATTTCAGTAGAGTAACAAAAATATTAGAAGAAAGGTAAAAGAATCCCTTAAACAAATACATGAATGTAACAAAAAAATCAATTAAGAAATGGTAGTTTTAGTAATTCCTAAATAGATATTTTAAATTTAACATTTCCAATCCAGTATTACCAAGATTGTGTTGTCTTCCAAAATAGATAAAAAATCGATGAAACCAAACTTTCGAAATGGTTAGCAGCAGAGTTTGCATAATTAAAACACACATTCGGATCTTTTTTAATTAAAAATATCTTATAATTTACAGAAAAAATTAAAGATGTGAAACTCCAAAGCAACGGAATATTAGTTTATTTATTCGTTACTTCTCCGTTTCCAAGTATTTCTCTTAAAAGGGATTTCTGAGTTTTCCTGGGACACTTGAGGGATTTTCTAATTAAAATTAATGTAGAACCTCAAAAATTGATGAATATGTAACATTAACTAAGATTTGCATGAACCAAAATTATTATTAACATTAACGATGAGTATTTTCAACAGTGTGATGGCAGAACTAAGGAAAATTATCTGTCTCCTTTTATAGATGATCTTTTCATGAAAAATAACCTCAAATATTTTCCTAGAATATGGTTGAGGTATGTGGACGACGTAATCACCAATTATGATCTCAACTAATGTAACATGGAGGGATTTTGAGACTAGATTATTAGTAAACACAGTTCTATAAAATTTATTCATTAAATTGAACATAATAGATTTTTTAGACGTTTTATCTATCAGAAATAAACCAAAAATAGAGCTTAATATTTATAGAAACCCTTAAATAATCATAGATATATTTTGCTCCAATCATTGCTATAAACACAACTCGCCACGTTTAAAATCCTCCTCAAACCTAAACAATTTTAGAAAGAAAAGATAATTTGCTTAACAGTAATGGTTCAGACACTCATTATTTTTTCTTAAATAATCAGTAATTAAAAATTCTCGATCTCACTCTCATTCTTATCTTGACTATACAGTTCTCGTTCTTGCTTGATTTAATCCCTAAGTCTGTAATCTCAGTATGTCTTGATCTCGATAATTTGTGTTGAAATATTTCTTATTCTCATCTTGAAATAAAAATATTATTCTCAAACTCTCCAAAGATTTTCCAATTTATATATTTTGTATAATTATCTAATCTTAGTGTACAAAATATCTAGTTAGCTTACTTGTGGCTGTATAGAGGATTTATAATAAGAAACACAGTGCTGGGTACTGTTGAAGCCAGACTTAGATATGAAGTAAAACATGCTTGAAGTTCAGAGCGTTTACTTTCCGTCATGGTTAAGTTGCCAGTCAACTCTCGGAATTTGTACATCCAATACTAAAAAAATAATATAAAAACTGTTAGCATTTCAATTACTGTTGACAGATCGCCACAAATTTCCATTGCCCATTTAATCATAAGACATATACAGTGTAGATCTTGTTACTATTCTATAAGAACATTTAAAAATACAAGCAAAGTCACAGCAACAAAAGTGAACACTAATAACAAATAAACCAACAAAAAGAAATAAATGACAAAATAGAAAAACAGTATCACAACATTATTATAATAAACTTGTCAATTTATAATAGAGGTTTTCTAAAATATAATGCTTTTTAAGCCCTGGATACTGATTTTCATCAAAAGTCTTAGGGTGGAAGCTTATTTAATAAATTAATGGCAAATAATGTTTAGATTTTGTATGGATACGAGTCACAGGAAAGCTGTCCTTGTATTACCTAGTAGTACACAAATAGAAAAACACACAATAAAACACTAAAGTTCTGAAATATTTTGTAAACACTGTTCGCTTTCTCAATCAGTAGAGAGTACAAGAAGACTAAATTGTTGCAATTTGGTTGCAGAGGATGAATCTGTATTGAATGTTCAATTTTCAAAATTGATTAACAAATTGTTTTCAGTCAAGTACTGATATATAAGCATTAACCCACATTAATTATCTGTTGTGTTAAAACATAAACGATAAACTAATTATAAAATATGATTACACAAAATTTGTTGAACTAGTCAAACAAAATATTCAGACTTGGATACATTTATTTAAATTTAATTACTTGAAATGACTTGGTCAATCTTTTCCGAATATTTTAACTTTAGATATAATTTGTTTAAGCAATAATTTTTAAATATTTAATTTAGGTGCATCATTGAAACTTTTGTATAAATACTCCAAGTTCTCACTTTATGTAGAACTAATCCTTGGCAATACACCCCATCTGGGCCTAGGTCTACTAGACGGTTTTTCACAGGTGAGGTGGGAGACCAATACATCGAATTCCCACCACTGAATTCTAGCTTTCGTCGCCAGGATTCGCTACAAATTGTATCTCTCCACTTGTACCTCACGATACTGAGACTTACAAACAAAACGAGAGTAATAAAATTTTGAAAAGAAACTTTATTATTTCTAAAAATGTTGTCCAGACAATCCAAATATTTTGATATAATTTTACCTTAAAGAGCTAAGCAAATTATAATGCAGTTTTTGCTATTCCTACCACTAAAAAGAAAAAAATATTTATTAAGCTTTGTAACTTTATTTTTTCAGAGGTAAAAAACCTCTCTGTCATCATCATTTTATAACACAAAAAGAAGAAAAGAAGAAAAAATTAAGACTCCTGCCTTTCGAATAGTCTAATAATGTCAGAGCCGGAAGAGAACAAGAACTGGTCAAGAAAGACCTGATAAGAAAGATGAGTGGAATCTAATCTAAGACATCAAAAGGTATAACACAGCTAGGATCTCTCGGGAGAGGCACACCTGTATTCACTATAGTGAATCCTTGAGGAGAATCTTTATTTATTTATTTTTAACACACCCAGATGCTGCAAATGTAACAAAAGCAAAGTTTATATAGACATCAAAATAAGACCCATACAACTTTAAAAATTTATGAGAAATAACTATAAATAAAAAGCAAACATTACATTCAACTTACCTCTTCAGCAGTAATAAAGAAAAACCATGGCAGCAATAGTGATGTTCCAAGAATATAGAATATAATGTATGCCAAATTGTATCTGAAATAAAAGAAATTAAAAACAAATGAAAAAGGAGCTGGGGATTAATAAGGAAAGCTTTAAAAATGTAATCCAACTTTAAATGTCACAGTTGATATCCATCTAATAAAGTCATCTCTATAGCTCAGTTTACTAGACTATATAGCAATAATTGGACTCTATGTTTGCTTACATACTAATCATTAAAAAAAATAAAAAAAATAGATATTAACCCTTGATGTAATTCATGTCATTTCACGCATAGGTAAAACAACCAGCGAATTTTGATAACTTAACGCGAGCAGATATTGTGTCTAAGCAACCAACTAGAAGATGGTCATAATGGAATATTCAATGATAACTAAGGACATTTTGCTAAGAACGAGGTTTATCACTAAAGGGAACAATGTGGACACAAGTTAAAAAGATATAAAAATACAGTATATATATATTTTATGAACGAATGAGTCTATATGTCTGTAGTTTTAAATGAAAAACTTTATAACAGGTATATCAAGCGAAAATAACAATAATAATAACAGTTAAAAGTTTGTTAAGTTGTTATAATATTTATGTATATACATTGAATTTAGTGTGTGTGTGTGTGTGTGTGTGTGTGTGTGTGTGTGTGTGTGTGTGTGTGTGTGTGTGTGTGTGTGTGTATGTGTGTGTGTGTGTGTGTGTGTGTTTGTTTGTATGTAGGCATATGTATAGATATGGGTGTTATGTAAATGTGCATATGTTAAATATGAATTCCAATATGGAAATGTGTACAGGTATGAATTTATATGTATTTATATACTTATGAAGACATTTCATTTTTCTATTTTCATTGGGTCCAAGTCTTTCTTTGAATGGCAAGTTTAAGAGTAATTTTATTGTTGTTTGAGTGCTCTTTTATTTTGTAAAATCAAAAATTCATAGTTTTTGTTATGAATTATTATTATTTAAAGTATAATGTGGAAGAATATGAGTTTAATAAAGTTTGCAAATAATCTATGAAATATGAAGAAATGTTGAAATTTGATTTAGTTTCTTTGAGTTAAGCGGTGATTTTTTTAACACATTATAACTACACATTAAAAAAAATTTAAGAGAAGATAAACATATGTTATAATGTTCTCCTTTGTGAGAAAAGTATTATCCTATGCTAAAGATTAAATCAGAATTGTACTTCCATTTCTTACAGATAGAGCCTGTTATGAATATTAATTTATTTTGTTTGTTATTTAATCATACTTGTGTTCAGAATTACTTTTAGACTAAATGACTAGTGATAATTATATTTATTATCAGAATGTTAGAGGCCTAAATAGTAAGAACAATGAGTTTTATCAAAATATACATAACTTGGAGAGTGATATTGTTTGTATCATTGAAATTTGGTTAACTGATAATGTGTCTTCATCCGAGTTACTGTCGGCTGAATGGATTGTTTACAGGCAAGACGAAATAAGTAAGTAATAAATAAGCCAGTGTATTAACTCCTTATCAGATCTGCTTCCTGAAGATCTTGGTTGCTTACTTTTCAGCTTATTGATAATGTTGATATAGTTTGGGTCAAGTTATCAAACCATACTGGATTTACATTTATTCTTTGTAATGTTTATTTTCCAATTATTTGCAATTAATTAAGTTAGGCTGTATGAAAAATTATAATAATAAGATACTGGATTTAGTAATAAGCAACATAGCTGGGGCTTCTGTATTGAGTGATGATGACATATATTAGTGGGAGTGGGCAGTCGCCACCCTATATTAAATGTTTATTTTAATAGAGTCGTAGTCGATGGCACCTCTAATTGAATTTGCTATAAATTTCTAAAGCATATTTTTATGGTATTATATTGGTCTTGGAGATTGCAGATTGAATGATCTCATCAAGTGGGAATATGTTAATATAGCAGTTTCTGAGTTTTATAGAATAATTTATTCAGTGTTTGATAAATAAGTTTAAAAGGAGCTCTAAACTATTCAAAGTTTCCAGTCTGGTTCACAAAGGAGGTTACGGACAATATTATATTAAAATATACATGTGGGAAACCATTTCAAAAATTGGCCAATAATAATTATTATTTAAGAAATTTAAATATTATAGATACAAAGTTAGGAAATTAATTAGTGAAGCTTATGATATATATAAGTAGTAGGAGTCACTGGAAATGATTTCGTGTTTAGCGAAGATAAGTTGTTGCTGGACCGTTATATGATGAAAAATGACCATTTGAATTTTTATAATTTTATTAAACTTTACACTATACATTGTGGCCTTCAACCACAAGACCATAATCCTAGTCCTATGCTATAAAGTATAAAATAAGTTATTTCTTTAATTCCTACCTGTCATTAGGTTCTTTAGATTTAAATAGTGGTTTGGAATCTTTTGTCACAACTTCAACATCATTATCTGTGTTATCCATTGTTCTATCTACCTGGAAATCGTCTTCGAAGTCACTATCAGTTTCACTTTGTTGGAGAAGTGGTCTAGTATTAATGGAATTCTCCATCTGCTGCATTCAGCTATAAATAAGGGAAATCAAGGTTATTACCGAATGAATCATGCATGACAAATCTTGGGAGTGATCAAAATTTACATAATTAATTTGCTTTCTGCTCATTCAATCAATAAATACAAGCTAAAGGAATAAAACTTAGATATTAGTCCCTAGTATAAAGGTAAATAGAAGCTGTTCATAACCTACATAATTATTATTGATTTTACCTTAATCCAAGGTTAACTTTGAATCAACAAAACCATTGATTATGAAATTTTTGTATAAGATTAATTTATCCAGTATTGTATATTGTGACCACACTATTAATACTACTCTACTTGATTAATACTTAGTTAAAAGTTAACATCTTCAGCAGTCAATGTCATTTCCGAAAACAAAGACGCAGCTGTTATAGAATTAATCTTAAAAAATAAATATTATTAGTTGACAGTTAGTTGTAGATTACAGCTGATGTTTTATTACTGAAACAGCTGAGATAGCCTACGCAAATCAGTTGATATTGATGACATCACCTTTTTCTTTTTTTTTTTTGTTCCACTTGTCTACTAAAAGTGTAGACGGGCTTGGATATATATATGCCATGACGCCCCATGGCATATATGTATCCATGGGGATACATATATCTACTATGCATATATATATATGCATATATCTACTATGATATACATATATATACTATGCCTTCCAACTGTAAGTACTTCCCTATTCTGCAGTACTTTTTCACGTAGCGTGCAGTACTATACATTCTAATATTTGACCCACTAATTGTCATCCAATCTTAATAAACTTTATACCGTTGGAAAGGAAACTTTTCAAACTTTAATCTTTGTATTTACCATATGTTTCTAAAATGAATATTAACACGTCTAATGATCGATGGAATAATTGCAGAACTGTAAACAGCTGGTCCGTGCGTCGACGAACGGTAGAATTTCGTCAACTTTCAAGATCTATAACACTTATACACACTGACTTTAGGACAATGATATTTACACCAATAGAAAGCTTGCATTTCGATCTATCTAAACCTGCTTTCAAATCTTAGATCACGTTTATGGTTCAGGTTTTCTGTGCGTTCGCATAGAAGGCTTGCTATTGGCCAACATTTCAACCAATAAACAAGCTTCTTTGGAAGTCTATTAGTCTCTCATAGATGAAGTGAATGTAAAAATATTTTTAGACAGTCTTGTAGATAAAGGTTCACTGAATTTTTTGATATATCGTTTTATACATCTCGCTTTGTTGTGTTGGCATTATTTTTACCGGCAAAACAGGCATTTTTCTCGTCCAACGTCCATCGGCCATTTTATAGCCATGCTATAGTGATACAGTTGTAAGTGTTTTTGATCTGAAATATTATTTTGGTTATTTATAGTGAATAAAGTTTATGAGATTGTGTTTTATATATAAATAAATAAGTGTAGTGTTTGTTTAGTGAAATTCGTTTTATACAAGGTTTATTTAGTGAAAATGAAATGAAAAAATGCTTTATTTCACAACAAAAATATTCCATTACAATATTTGTTAAATTTTATATTACTAAACTTGTTCCAAACCATAAACTTAAAATATTTATAATTGCATTTTAAAAGCATAGCTGATTAGGCTGTCTGCTTGGTTGGGTAGAAATTTTCAAACACAATCACATATTACATCAAAGAAATTAACACATTACACACATTTGATGATCTTAATAAGAAACAAATAACTTTAGAAAACATGTATTTAAAAACAAATCTGGACTACCAATATTTGCATCAAAATTAAATCTTAAAAAAATTTATATTTACGGTATTAAATTACAAAACGGAGAATATCTTACAATTTGGAAAACATGTGGAAACAAAAGTTTAAAAATGTATAGACGTCCCGATAGGGAATTAGAAATTAAATTCCTGAATTAAAGCCCATCTGTATTGCCAAGCTTGTTGAGAAAATTTTGCAAGCCGCACCCAATCGTGCCCATTTAAATACTTTAAAACCTCTTCCTTACTTAGTTCATGCGTTTTGAACCACCTAAATCTGAAATCCTTTAAAATTGGACATTTTCCGATAAAATGGTATGTATCCTCGAACTGATTTAAATTACAAAGAGAGCAATTATAATTTTGTTCCCTGACCCAAGGTTTATAATTTAAATGAAGCAAATCTCCCCTACACTTGAAAACCCATCCAATTAATTTTGAATTAAATTCCTCTCTAAAATAAGTTTTATCGCCTAGGTCATAGTCTACCTCTCTGTATAAGGCATGGTACTGACTTGTCCTAGCGGCTTGTATACATTTCTGCCTAGCATCGTCCCTTATCGCTTGCCATAAGGTCATCAGTTGCCCCCGCCATAGTCCCGCATCAGCTGATAACGGCACAGAATGCCTTTCAGCCAAATACTGCCACTCTCGAAACCAAAATAGATTTTTCCTAATTATTTCTTTTGATAAAATATTAGGTAGACGGTTATCGGCCATGTCCAGCACTTTTATTATGTATTTAAAATGTAACTTAAAAGCAAAAACAAACAATTTTTCAAAATTTGTCTCCAAATACAACATATAGTTAGGTGTGTTTTGTGGCAGACACAGAATCCGTTTGATAAAAAAACGTAACAGCTGTTCTACCGAATCATGTTCCCGATATCCCCACACTTGGGCTCCGTAACACATGATTGACCTGGCTACAGCTTTAAAACATTCCGATTTAGTTAATAGGGTAATACTTGCATGGCCTAACAAATTTACCCAAGCATGATTGATGGCATTTTTAGATGCTGTCAGTTTCTCTTCAAAATGACATTGTAAAGACAATGCTGGTGTCAGAGTCAGACCTAGATATTTATACTTGTTGACACATTCAATCCGTTCACCTTTATAAAACCATCGCTCATGAGACGATAATTTCCCCCCATTTCGAAAGACCATAATTTTAGATTTGTCCAAATTTATTTTCAAATTCCAAGCGTCACAATATCTTTCTAAATTTGTTATCATATATTGCAATACTACAGGAGCAGGGGCCAGCAACACAATGTCATCAGCATATAACAACACTCTGATCTTCGTGTCACCGAACTGACAACCGCCTCCTAGAACCTCGTGCAAGTCGTTTATAAATAAAGAGAATAACAGTGGACTTAACAGACATCCCTGCCTTAAGCCCTTGCTTGTTTCAAAACAATTGGACACCCACTCCCCACACCAAACCCCTGCTGCAGTACCATTATACAAACTTTGTAAAATCCTCACAATTTTTGTAGACACTCCCAGAGAATATAGTTTATAAAACAATGACTTTCGATCTATCCTATCAAAGGCCGCAGAAAAATCAACAAAAAAACAATAAAGCTTTCCCTTGTTTAATGCGAGCCTCAGATTTATCATAGACATGAGATTGAATATATTGTCAATGGTGGAATAACCTTTCCTAAACCCCGCTTGGTACTCATTTAATATATTGTTTTCCCTAACCCATTTTTCTAACCTGTTTAAAATTATACCCGTAAAAAGTTTGGCGATAGCATCAATAAAACAAATACCTCTATACAGTAGTTGCTTACATCATTAACATCACCTTTTTTGTGTAATGGATATACAATAGATTTTTTAAAACTAATCGGCACTTTCCCATTATCCCAAATTAAATTAAACATTTTTAGAACAATTTCAATTAATTTGTCTGGAGCTTGTTTATAAAATTCATAAGGTATGCGGTCGAACCCTGGCGCTTTATTATCTTTTGAAGCCTTTAATACCTGTCTTATTTCACACATATCGATTGTTTTATCTAGACACTTAACTTTAAAAAAAGGTTCTGCAAACAAAACAGGCTGCATACTTATGGGGGGATCAAGCAGCATTTTAAAGTGCCTAACCCAGTCTTCCACCTTAATATTGTTTCCCACATAATTCATTCCTTTTTTTAAACTTTTCGCGGCCTCCCAAAAATCTTTCGTATTGTTAACATTTTGTAGTTTTTTAATTAACTCTTCGTTAAACTGTTTCTTTTTCAAATCCCTTATTTTACTATAATCCTTGTTAGCTTCCAAATATAATTTTTTGACATAAATATTATTGTATCCCCTGTATAGATTTAATAATTTGAATACTTTAGTTCTAGCCTTATCACACTCTTTGTCAAACCATTTGTTTTTCCCCCTAGACGCACTTTTCTTACCCCTATTTTGTTTACCCTGGTGCGCAGCCCCTCTCACAATGTCCGTTATCTCGTCTAGCATTACTTGTACATTTTCGTTAGATTCTACTAAGTTTAACTTACTATCTACCTTATTTTTATAAAACCGATCATCCGATACTGACCACATTAATTTAGGTAACATAGGGAAACTTTTTACTTCCTTTATTTTATTATCTAATCGCGCGTATATCTCTAGCTGAATTGGTAAATGGTCCGACCCAATAAATTCTTTCACACACATATCCTTAACCCAATCTAAACTGTTTAGTGAAATACTTGCCAAATCAATTACAGAGGACCCCATGTTACTAATGAAAGTGTATTGACCTTTATCGTCTGAGATTGTGCGCCCATTCAAAATGACTTGCCCATAATTATCACAAAACTCCAAATATTTTTTCCCCCTAATATTGCAAATTGTGTCTTTAGATGCACGTAATTCTTTAATATTGCTTAAACTACTTATAAGATTAACATTTATATTTTGTTTGTTTGCAGTTCTTGCGTTACAATCACCAATAATAATAAAACTCATGTTTGAATTAGAACTAACATAATCTGACAAGGCACTGAAATCTCTTTCCCAACAGTTGCAATTTAAATAAATGGGTAAAATGCGAGTAAAATGAGATTCTTCTAACTTAACTTCTACAGCATGAGCTATATCATTATGAACAAAATTTATATTATTTACAAAATTAGATTTTAAATTAATTCCAACTAAACAGCCTCCTCGAGCCTCCCAAAAGTACCCTCCTTAATTGCTGGTATTAACTTTAACCTGAAATTACTAAAATAGTTTCTTAAAAAATCAAAATCAACTTCTGTTATAAAAGTTTCTAACAAAATTATTATGTCGTAATCTAACAAAAAATTAATTAACTTAAAGTCACTGAGTTTATTTCTTAACCCGTGTACATTGTATGATAGGATTGTCAATGATACATCACCTCTAGAGGTTTTCTTGGGCGATGTTCTTTGATAGGAGCGGTTGCATTCTCACTTCCTTTCCTCCACCGTTGCAGTCGGCGTTGTTGCTATAGAGCCGTTGTTGTGTCGTTGCTGTCCATGGTTTTCCTCCAGATTATCAATGAATGTAGATAGGTCGATTTTCAGCAGTTCTTGTATCTTTGCACAGCCATCTTCCTTTCCCGCCATTAGGTTGCCTTTGTTCCAGAAAAAATGGTGTCCTTCGACGATCAGGCGATCAAATACTATCGGCATTCGCCGTCTGCCAACTAATCGTTCCAGTTCTCCTCTGACAGCCATCAATTGCCTTCTCTTGTTCCTTACTTCTTTAGTGTAGTCGCGGTAGACAAAATAACCCGTTCCTTTTAATTTCTTCGCATTTCTCATTACGAAGTCGACGTCAGCATCGTCCGGAAGGTGGGCTATCAGTAAGCCATTTGTTCCAAGGGGGTGGGCACGGTTAATCCAAAGGTTGCTGCGACATTGCAACATATTTACACAAAATTCCTTTACTATTCTTAAGCAGTCATCACCCTTATTATATGTAATACCTCTAAATATGAGGTTATTTCTTCGAGATCGCCCCTCTAAATCATCTAACCTATCCATAATGAGTTTCTCTCTATCTTTAATTAAGCGCAAGTCCTTCCTCAAATTTTCATTTTCATTTTTTAAAATTTTAATATCTTCAGCCACTACATTAAAATCTTCCTTCGTTGCCAAAGACGATAATTTACTATCCAGCAGGGCGCCGATAGCCGCCATTAACTCACTATGCGTCAAATCTCCTACTTTACTCTCCCCCATTATATTGTCACTTTTATAACTCTCTTCAGGCGAAACTACCCTTGGACGTTTACCATTGTTATTCACTTTAGGTGTAAAAAAATCAGTAATTGACTTATTATCCATAAATTAACTAAACAAGTAGTTATCAGAACATACGATATTCTGTACACGTCACAACTCAAGTTGGCAACACTGGCCGGCCGTTATCTATCTGTGCCTTACCTGCCCGTTGTAACCGACAAACAATCCATTAACAGACACTTTTCTTGTTTTTTTAATTTATAAAAGTCTTTAAACAACTTATGTCTGCCACTTAATATTACTTACAGTCTTAATTGCAATTCGCAAAATATCTTACACTCATTTGCAACGTTTTACCACAGAAAATCACTAAATATCCAAGAGCTCGTTACACAAATGTTTCACTCGTTTGAAATCAGTACTACCAACCAAGGTTTATTTAGTGTTTTATTTGTTATTTTTCAGAAAGCCTAGGCCAAGCCTAAGAAATTATTATTTATTTTTATAAGCTTGTACATTTATAACTATGTCATACAGTCGTAGTGAGTTTTTGAGGTCTTCAGATCTGAGGGAACTTATGGATGGAGAACCTGACTCCGAAATCTCAGATCTGGAGACTGAAATAGTCAATAGCCAAGGGTGGGTACCTAGCAGCCCAGATGCAGTGTCCCAACCTAGTCAGGCGAGAGGATTGTTAGATCTTCTGAATATTGATCTTCCTGGGGAAAACTTTAATAGTTCTTCCGAGGGTGAACAATCTTCAGTTGATTTTTCAAGCGGCTCGTCTGATGATTATGTCCCAAATCATGACGAGTTAGAGACATCTGACCAAGATGACCTGACTACCGGCCCTTTTGACAATACACAGCTGCTTGACTTTTCACTTCCTGGACCGTCAAGCAGACCTCACGTTGCTCCACCAACACGTAGACCTAGGCTACAAACACAGACACAAACACAGACACAAACCACAACACCACAACCCTGGGTTAGGGTATATCCTCCCGAAGAAACTTGCGATATTAGTTGTAAATTTACGGTACAAAATGCAGGGCCTAGAAACAATCCTTCTAGTAGTAGGCCATATGATTTTTTCAACCTCTTATTTACAACAGCCTTGTGGACGCTTATGGTTTCTGAAACCAATAAGTATGCACAGGTTGTGTTACAAGACATGCAGGAAAATGGAACTCTCAGGCGAAATTCCAGATTCCGTGCATGGCATGATGTAACCATCGAAGAGATGAAAAAATTTTGGGGTCTACTAATAAACATGGGGCTAACTGTCCGTAAAAACATAGTGAAGTATTGGAGTAACAAACAATTTCAGAATATGTTTGTCTATGCGAGCGTTATGCCCCTGAATCGATTTTTACTCATTCTCAGAATGTTTCATTTATCATCTGAATTAGGTACTGATGATGTAAAAATGACAAACCCGTTTTACAAAATCAGTACCTTCGTTCAGATGATGAATGATAACTTCAAAGAGTATTTCGTGCCAGGACAAAATGTATGTATTGATGAATCAATGGTGGGAATGAAAAACAACTGTTCATTCATCCAATACATGCCGAAAAAGCGTCACGCTAGATACGGAATCAAGAAATTTGAACTTTGCGATTCCAAAACTAGCTATGTACTCCATGTTTCGTTGTACAGTGGTAGAAACTATTTGTCTGGCAGCACTGACCCCTTCACATTTAAAGTTGTAGAACATCTTATGAATCAAGTGGGTTGTTTAGATAAGGGATACCACCTGTTCACGGACAACTTTTATACAAAGATTCCCCTCTGCGAGTTTTTATTATCGAGAAATACCTTTTTGACAGGTACGGTAAATAAAACTAGCAAGGGATTGTCTAAAAGCCTTGTCAGCTGCAATCTTGATGGGAGATCTCGGCAAACTGCGTATTTCAGAAAAGGTGCCATACTTCTTGTGAAATACCAGGAGAAGCCAAAGAAAAAGCCTGTAATTGTGATGTCCACAGCAAGTCATGCAGCTGACATTCCAGTCACAAGTTCGAGTGGTATTACCCGTGTCAAACCTCACATGATTAATGTCTACAACCATTATATGGGAGGTGTTGATATCAAGGACAACAGTATTTACCATCTGACTTGTTCTAGAACAACTCGGAGGTACTGGAGAAAAATTGTCTATAACTTTGTTGACATGGCAGCCTTCAATGCGTGGATTCTGTACCACTTACAGAATCCAGGCAAACCAAGGAGTGACTTCATGGAAGACATAGTTATAGACTTATTGTTATCCAGACCTAGTACGGAGGGTATGACCACCAGGCTATCCACATTGACATCCGATACTCCACCAGAACCTTCGCACGTACTGACAAAACTTAGTAATAGTAGCAAGTTATGCGCAGTATGTGCGGAAGATCATGATACAAAGACGAGGGTGAACTATTGGTGTCCCCCGTGTAACGCCGGGGTACACAAAGTGTGCTTCCCTCGTCTAAAACACTACAGAAGGCTCGGGAGAGGGTCTAAACTGAAGAAGATGCTCTAAGTCGTGAATGATTTGGGCATCATCGGTTACCCACCCTCCCACATCTACAGCCCTACTTGCAGAACATGTAAGTAGACAAATTTTAATTTATTTTATCTTATATTTTTAGTTCATATAAAGTTATTTAGACATGTTTTATGTTATTTTTGTATGTGGTGTCATATACGGTAAATATTTACCAGTCTAGGCCTGATTTTAGTGGCATTTGTGTAGTACGGACATATAAAATTCTATTTCATAAAAACTACTTTGAAATTGGTAAAACTTTTTACATATTTCTATTCACAACTATTTTATGAAACTTTTATAGGGTTTTACAAAATTTACAAAAAATTTTCATCAGTGTTATACAACTTTATTTATAGATTTCTTGTTGAAATTCGTGAATCATTTATACTTTTTTTTCGTTTCGTAATTTCTGATTACAAAATGGAAAGTTATATAATATGTTCAAGTTTACAGTTCTATTCTATGATTTATTCTCTACAATTTGGTATATAAAATTTCATTTTTGGGTAAAAAATACATTTTAGATTGATGTTTCAAAACAGGCCTAATTTTAGTGGCTTTTGTGTAGTACGGACATAAAAAATTCTATTTCATAAAAACTACTTTGAATTTGGTAAAACTTTTTACATATTCCTATTCACAACTAAATTATGAAACTTTTGTGTATTTTGGATAAAATTACAAAAAATATGTAATAGTATTTATTTAGGCCTGAATTTAGAAATTTTTTGCTTCCTGAGCTTATAACTTTTACAATTTTGCACCAATCAAATTTTTAGTTACATATATGAATAATTTGGACCTTTTCCTACAAAAAGCTATGGATCACTTTATGATTGGGATAGAATTTCTATTTTTGGCGAATTTTTGAAATTATTTCACCCAATGAAAAAAAACGTGAAAGCGTTAGTTCCGACAGTTCTAGGGTAATTAACCTCTACATGCATCTCTACATTATATTCAGTAAACTGTAATGGTAACCATGACAACATCTGTTTGTATAAAACCAGAACAAATACATATGGTATATTTATATATAGATATTCAGAAAACAATAACAATGATATCATCTGTTTGTATAACTGATGCATAACAAATACATATGTTTATATAAAACCATACTATGTTATATTAATTCATACTAACAGTGTTGTATTCAATTCTGTATTAAAACTATATTTTAAAAACTTATTTCACTTGGAAACTAAAATATTTCCACACAAACTAAACTTGTGCGCATGCTGTGGTAATTATTGGATTTTTATATTGTTTTTGGTAGACCAATCAGATTAAAAATTATTCAGTTAGCATAACCTTCTCAGACCTTTGTAAACATAGATTGTTAATGCAGTCACAAAGTTGACTCACGTCATTGTGCACATTTGTAATACCGGTAACCAAAATAAGCCTTAATTCTTTGTGTCAAAAAGTCTCAGTTTCTTCAATATTAATGGATTATAAGACTTGAAAATGGTTTCACATTGTTAAAAAATATCTAACTAAAAGACAACAACCAAAAATAGTTTGTTTGCTATAAAGTTTGTTATAGTTTAGTTTGTAACTAAAATATGGGAGAAACTTCAAACTTTACTTGACAAAGACAGGTTATGTTAGGCTAGGATTTATTTTATTAATCAAATTCATTTATATGAGATAGTGCCACCTGTTTTTTTTTTTTTTTTTTTTTTTTTTGTTCTTGAATAAAATAATGCAAACAAATCAAAGCCCTTCTTTTTGAAACTTTTTTTGCAATGAAATAAAAATGTGTTTTTTAAAAGAATAGTCATTCACATATTTCACTTTCTTCATTAAAATTACTAACTTACATATTCATTCACTAACTAAACTTATAGTCACTATTACACTGACTTTTTATTACATACAACACAATGTGTACTAACTGTTACATAAACACTGTTAACCCAAGCGAAAATATATGGTGAGGCTACCAAAACCATTTCCATATAGTGTATATACTAGTCATTTTATAATCAATCACACACCTTTTGAATTCTACATGACAACACTATTCGCTCTTATTAAACCATAGCATTTATAAACTTTAACGGGTGCATTAGTTCTCAGTTGAATGTTTATAGAACGGTATACAAATTTGTTTTTAATCTAATATTTGTTTTTGAAAATGTTTTTTACCTATAGTGTATTATATCCTCACATAGGCTACTATATGGAAAAATCGCCATCTGGTTTATAGCCTAATCTACTTATGTAGGATCTATAATTAGGTCTAGTTCTACACATAGAATTATGAACAAAAGTAAATAGGCCTATGATTGTTGTTTTCTTCTGCTTTTAAATTAATACCTTTTTAATTTAACCTTTTTGTTTCAGCAAATAATAAAAATGGCTTCCAAAAACATAATTGAAGATCTAAAATGTGAATTGGATGTGTCTGGAAACTCTGATATCTATGAAGATGCTTTGTCAGAACCTAATGGTGAGAAGTTTGTTTTCTTCTTAACAAAACAGATAGCTTAGTTTTAAATTATCAATTATCTTTATTTCCCATTTTAACATTTACATCCTGTAGCGATGGTTAATTTCCGTTCTTCTGAAAGTAGTAATGGCTATGGAAAATGAAAAAAAATTCTTCCAAAATAATAAATTGCAATAGTATTGATGTTGTAATATTTTAAAGATTATTTTCAAAATTGTTACGATTTCTTTAACAGGTATATTTTATTTTTACTTATTGTTTCCATCTAAATGAAATTTTGAGTTATATTTGCAATATAGGCCTAGCTGAGGAAAATTCTTTTTCATGGCAAAAAAAGTTTTTTGTGGTGTTATTTAAAAAGGGTGCTATGATAAATAATGCCGGCAACTGTGAGTTCCATGATGTTTTAAGTTTTGTGTGTGAAGGGGTAAAAGAAAAAGGAAAAATTAATTAAGCTTTATAGGCCAGATGTGAGTAACTGTAACATTTGCCAATGATGTTTGTTTAGAGACGAACAAATGAATGTTCGTGACAAAAAGTGTAAGCTGTTGCACAACAGTGATGACAGATAATTTGACATAATAAGTAAATGCGAAAATTCATAATAATTTGCAATTTACAGTTTAATAATTGTCTTTATTTACCTATGTTTTGTAAATCAGTAATGTACAACATTATGATTGAAAAACTTCATTAAAAAAAAAAAAAAAAAAAAACTGTGTATCAGATAGGAAAATGACACAAATAAAAATGTATGACTTCAGCTCAAACATTTCTATTGTGTATTGCAAAGCAAGTGAAGGGGCTGTTTGAACAGATGGTCATTGAAGATGAAACCTGGATTTCATACACAAATGTCAAGTCAAACTAGCAGTTATTCCAATAGCGACCATTCATCATCTTTGAAACTAAAGAAGTTAAACAACTCCGTCTTCCTCAACAATCATGGCCACTGTTTTTAAAGTAATAGTCATCCTAATGATTGATTCTATTGAACGTGGAACAACTGTTAATACTAACACATAATGTCCCTGCGGAAACTTAAATGAGCATACACAAGATATGGCTTGTTAGTAGGATCGTGTATTTCGATTACACTCAGCCTCATGCTCAGTTCACACTGTTTAAATGTTCCAAAATATTTGCCCACCCGCTCCTTAGCCCGGATCTTCCATCAAGTGATTGCCACGTAAGATGAAAATAGTTTGGTGTTACTAACTGGAGGTGGACTTTTATTTAGATGGAATAAAGAAGCTATTGAAATTATATCAGAAATGCGTGGAAGCAGTTGTGATTGTGTTGAAAAATAAAGATGATATGTAGGTATTTTATATGTTTTTTGTTTGTTTTTACAATAATATAAATTTTATCTTTGAATGTGTTTTTTATTTCAAAACTGACTTTATTTTCTGGAATCTAGGCTTTACTACATTCCTAATCAATATATTTTCTTCTTCATTTCTTAACTGTTTGTGTGAAGCCTGAGGAAATAAACTAACAATATTTTTGTATAATAATAATATATACAGGTGAATGGTGCATAATGTCCCAAAAACATCTGGGTGAGTACGCTTCATTTGCAACAAAAATTTACCACAGTAAGCCTCATTCTATCTCGTTTCATTTCAAAAACATGATTTTTCAGTTAAAAATTCATTTTTTTTTACTTTTTTTCACCCAACAGGTAAAGTGATCCCATTTCCAAAAACTACATTAAATTTCCTATAAGGCGAAACCAACATTATTTTTTGAGACAGAGAATGTGCATTATTTATAAACACTCAAACATTTAAAAAAAAATGAGTGTTTTAAAATATTCGTTAAAATTCAAATTTATTTTACAAACAAACTACAACATCTATAAGTGTTTAAATTTCACAAAAATACCACTGTTCATAAGCTTTTCAAGAGTATAAGTGAATTGTTAACTTACTTTTTTGTTCATAAAATGATTGCGTCCTGAAAGTCAAAAGTCGTGATTAAAATAAGAAGGTATTTTATTTTAGTTCTCTAATTGATAATCAACAGTAGTTAATTATAATATTTTTTGAAAGTAGGTTGGTAATAACGCTCTTTAAAAGAAAATAATGTTTACATTGCCAGAATTAATCATCACCATCATATGTTAGAGCTACGGTTTTGGTTTTGTTTAGCTAGATACTATTGTTTAGGTATCAGAAGAGCTTTGACAATATGCGTATTCAGTAGGAAATATTGTGGTAGGAGTTCGTCCCGAAGGGATCAGCCTTCAGACAACGAATGAAGTAGCGTGCTGTTGGGATCTGCCAACAGACCACTTGGAACATTCGTCCTAGAGGGATCGGCCTTCAGACAACAAACGAGGAAGTCTATGTTGCCGGGATCAGCCGACACACCACGGAGGTAATGCTCGAACCGAGGAGATCATCCTTCAGACAACAAACAGTGTGTCCGTGCTGCCGGGATCAAGCAGCAAGAGAGAGACAGAGGAGTGTTGTAGGTGACTCTGTGAAAGAGAATGATTTTGAAGCAAATGAGGCCCGTATT
The DNA here is from genome assembly GCA_963513935.1 of Aphrophora alni. Taxonomy (NCBI): domain Eukaryota; kingdom Metazoa; phylum Arthropoda; class Insecta; order Hemiptera; family Aphrophoridae; genus Aphrophora; species Aphrophora alni. Next base: position 6,332,065 of record OY740778.1, on the reverse strand, counting down.
TATAGGTTGTCTGGGGTTTTGCGCGCATGTCTCCAACTCTGCACGACCTTGGTCAGTCTAGTGTTTCTCTCTCTTACCCCCTCCCCCTCCTGTGCATAATTTATTTACAAGTTAGATATTACGATTGAATACAATTATATTCTATATTCACAACAATTTAGCGTAAGGATGCAAAGGAATGGCGTGTTGCTACATCAGGGTTAGTGATCTGGTTAAATAATGATAGGACAAGTAAGCATTTTCTGTGAGTTTTCGATTACCCTTGCGAACACTGTGGCTGAGAGCCTGACGTTCAGGATATCGTAGTCGGTATTCTTTCTCGAAACTAAGTGCGTTTCTATTACACAAAACATAAATAAAATGGATGTTAGTATAGTCTCTATTTGTATATCGCAGCAATTAAAAAACTGACTTTAAAAAACCTTGATACAAACACTAAAAAAAAAATAATAATAATAAAGAGAATAAAGGATGTTTATCAAGAGCTTTGGTAAATAAACATGTAAATCAAATACTGAATTTAGATTCAGTCCTATACCTGTTCGATTGTCATATCATTATTTGACCAGATCACTAACTTTGATAATGGTTGATTCCGACAATGTTGACATTTTCTTTTTTATGTAAGAAAAAACGATGTTGGTTCTGTTTTATGGGAAATTGAAAATAGTTTTGGGAAATGAGATCATTTTACTTGTTGGTGAAAATAAAGTGAGAAAATAGAATTTTAAGTGAAAAGTCGAAGTTTTTCTAAAAAAAAAGAGAAAAATTTATATCTTGGAAACAAAGCGAAATAGGATGGACCTCACTGTGGTAAATTTTGTTGCAAATGAAGATGACCAAAATTTTTTAAAACATTGTTCAACATTCACCCTGTTATAAAATATAATGTACTCTAATAATATCACTTTTTAATGCAGATGATCTATTTGATGGTTTGATAACTAGCAAAATGATGGACGAAGAGAAAAAAATGGCTGATAAAGCTGCTAAGGAGGAAGAAAAACATAAAAAGAAGTATCAGGTATGTCTTTGTATTTTCTCACAAATAGTTAATATAGAGAAAGTTTCCTGAGGGTAAAATCATCAATGTTGGATTTTTCACAGATGTATCTGTTTTGAAATCTGTTGAGCCCAAATAGCCTGTACATCATCCATTCAGTTCTTTAAAATCCAAACCAGTGGACCAATTTTGATAATATATTTTGGTTGTATCTTTAAGAATTTTATGAATAAAAATTTTATAGATGTATGCCGAAGATGATTTTCACAAAATTGGTTTTGATATTTTTTTTTTCAAATGTAGCTCTTAAAAATCTAAGCAAAACTAAATTGGTCACCACCTCCCCAAAAATGTTGTTTCGGTAGTTATCGGTAAAAATCCACCTCGGTCAATATAAGAAATTAGAATTAGAGTTAACATATTCTTTATTATTACCATCAAACAAAGAACAAAACGAAATGCATGTAAATCCCTGGTGATTAAAAAATATATAACAGAATACTTATTCTATGCCATAATAAAACTACTGGTAGCACTCTCGTAGCAATCCATAAATAATATTATTGGTTATGAGTTTAATAGAACTAATGCCTATTTATTATTTGATTGTTTATGGGTTTAATAGGAGTATTAGCTTATTATTTGAGCAGTTATGTGTTTAATAGGACTGGTAATTATGTAGTGTACCTCTCTCCGCATTTTAGTCGCTAAAAATCATGCAAACTTAAACTATTTACCTTGTTTGTCATTTATCAGATATTTTTTGACAAAGCTAGTCCATTTTCAAGTCTCAATATCAATAAATATATCATTATTTTGGAAGAAAATCAAAATTATGGTACTAGGAACAGGTGTAAGAAGTAAGAAGCCTACAATTGCATATGGTTTATGCGATGTGCAGTGCATCGAGACTGCCACCATAATATAAGAAAATTGCTAGATTTCATAATGTTTTGGGCAGGTAACAATGTTTTTCCCTTGTGTACATATTGCTGAAGCTCTAAATTGACCTCAGCCAATTCGGCTATGAGCCTATTGGGCTCTCCTTTCTTTTTCACCTTACATCGACCCCAGTGCCTCTAACAAAATGTGTACTGCGGTCTCAGGTACAAGACCGTAAAGATGATAGTTAGGTGAGACTTGTAGTTGTCCCATCTTATTTAAGTGGCTCCATATATGGCCATGTCCGGTAATCATGATAACGATCTGTCTAAGGGACTTCCTGTTTTTGAACCAACATCTTTGTCAACAGGATCTGGTCCCAATAAAAGACGCTCACCCAATCTCAGGCCAGGAAAATGTCTCCATCATTCTATGTGTCCTACGCCCATTTTTTTTACCTCTCGTCTTGCCGTTAAATGACAGATCCCGCAAGCTGGTTCTGATCCCACAAGGCAGCCAGCAGCCTCTTTCTTTGCCAACAGATCTGCCCTCGATCCCGCATTGCCTAGGTAACTATCCCAAGTACACCATATTGACAGTGGGCAGGACCCATAGAGATCGGAGAAAATCCCATACCAATTTGGATGAGATTTCTGCGGAGCTGAGGGCTTTAATTGTCCCTTGGCTATCTGAGAGAATTAGAATGTCCTTACCACTAAGGTCTTCTTCTAATCTTTGATAAACACATGCTGTGATTGCAGAAATGTCAGCCAGGAATACTGTACTATACCTAGGCTAGCTTTGAAAGTTGCCCCAGTGGTTTCACAGTATTCTCCGTATCCAGATTGTTGATCATGTAGTGATCTGTCTGTATACCAAACAAGCTGTCCTGTATATCCCGGTAGCTTGCCATCCTACTAGTCATATTTTGTGTTTGAGAGAACATTGAAGGGTCGAGAGAAGACGAACTCTGCATGCATGCCATCAGTTGGCATTTTCAACATCGAGTTCTTTCAATACCTTATTAACGATTTCTCAGTTCCCCACCTCATTAGCTCCTCATTCATTCGCCATAATTGTGTAGCCTATAAGCTGCCATTCTCGCATCCAACATTATGAAAGTATATAAAAGCGGCAGGCTTAAAAGCACCTCTAGAGCAACCGTTGGTGTGCTCGTAAAGGCACCTGTCACTAGTATGCATCCTAGGTGCTGCAAACTCACAACTTTACTGACTACTGTGATTTGTGCCACTTTTGTCCACCATGCCATAGAACTGTATGTTAGTTGAGGTCTGACGATCGCCTTGTTGATCCAGAGGGCAACCTTTAGTTTCAACCCCTATTCATATCCTGTAAGTCATCTAGTCACCTGTTACTAGGTTTTCTCCTATATTCATATTCTACCGGTTCAAATAAAATAATATATTTGGTGCCTCAGATTGTTAATATTAATTTATTCCTTGTTCCCTTATAGTTGTTATAATTTATCAAGAATATTCTTATTCCTATCTGATATGGTGACAAGCAGCGTGTCCTCGTCGTTGCTGGTCTATACTAAAGTTGTAAACTAGTAGTTTACATTGAGCTTCACTATCCATGTCATGTTAATGACCTGCAAGCTAAGCAGTTGCCACACTTTTTCAATTATTTCCCAATAACTACCATGCGTCTGATATTGAAGATTTAACTGGTGCTAACACTTTATTATTATTTGTTAATAAAATATTTTCTAAACTTATAATAAATATTTTCTTATCCTAAATCCTAACACACCATTAGAGATGACTTTGCTTTTAATATGGCATGGTGCAGATGGGCATTCCATGTCAGTGTTTTATCCAGGATTACTCCCAAATATTTAACTGATTGTTTCCCTCAAGCCATATCTTACCACCACCCTTTTCCTTCTTCCTACTAAACTCGAAGTTCCTCCCTCCGACACCAGTCACTGGTGAGTCCTAGATAGTAGTTAAACAACTCCTCAAGTGAACTTGAGAACTTGCCTTGTACCATGATGATTGTCAGATACGTAACCTTGCACATATGCCCCTGACCCATTAAGATCTCTAAGAAGGCCACCTACAACCAGGGCTCACAGAAGAGGCGAAATAACACCTTCCTGCGAACAACCTCTAGTCGCGTCTACCTCTAGTACCTCATGGCCCAAGGAGGACTATACCTGTCTACTGTGAAGCATAGATTCCATCCACCTACAAGTGGTATGATCAATCCATGACCTCATGTTGCTTTCACAATTGCATCAAACGAAACATTATCAAAGGCACCTTCAATGTCTAAGAAGGCGCACATTGCTGTCTCCTTCCTCGCTAAGGCGTTGTCAATCCTGCCTACTAACTGATGTAGGGCGGATTCGCAGTACTTTCCAGGCTGATAAGCTTGCTGGATTCTATGTAGTGGATTTCCTGACAGAACCCTCTTCCTGATATATATCTACCAACCAGTCTCTCCAGAGTTTTCAGAATAAACGAGGTTGGTCTGAAATAAACAGAATAAACAATAGATTGGTCTAAACGATTTGGGATGAGTATGATTTGGACTATCACGCTTTGGAATATAAACCACCCTGCTGAGTCTCGAGGCCCTCAGTAAATACCTGTAAGCTATAAAAATAATGGCGCTAAAAATATCATAGAATTTGAAAAAAAGCGAGTCCGGCCCCCTGTGCAGCAAAGCAGGGAAATGACGTCTCCAGATGAAGGTCTGAATCTTTGTATTGCCCATTTAATGTTTGAAACTGTAATATTGCTTCTAGCTAGCGTCCAGTCTTCTCGAGCTGCCCTTGGCCAAGGACTATTGTTGATTGTCTGGCATTCTCAGTCTGCTACATTACACACAATACATTGGAAAAGTGAGTTTGCACTCTTCTGTAAACTTCATTAAAGTGTCTATGGATGCAAAGGCTTAGTGGCCAAAACTCATAGCCTTGCAGAATCCCTAAAGCTCTCCATCTCTTGAGTGAATACTTTCCAGGATTCTTGGTTAGTATGGTTAGCCTTTCTGGATCGCCTTGCTATACTCTGTAAGACCTAAATGATACACCCTCCAATTCTGGCTGCATTTTCGTTTGTTAAAATGACTTCTGAGTCTGGCTTCTCAGGCACTCTAGAGCTTTGTTCCACCATTTTGCCCGACTCATCACCGTTATAGTGCTTACCGGGCAATTGTCTTTATAGCAGTGTATTATGCTGTTTCCAATTATGACACCGCATTATCTAGGTCTGCAAGTTTTTTTACTTTGTCTAATAACTCAAGCATGTTGACAAGGTCATCTTTATATTGTGACCATAATAGTCCTTTGTGGGATCTAAAGGATTCTATACTTGTGTTTATATCCAGTTGGAATTGGATATACCTATGGTCTGAAAGTGAGGATTCCTCTAGGACTTGCCACTCTTTGACCAGTGTTAGCACATTCTCGGGACATATTATAATATTAATAACTTCGTCTCTCACTCTATTCTTGAAAGTAAGCCTGTTACCAACATTTAATACATATAGATTATAACATTTTGTTACAAAAAAAAAATGTTGAAGTTAAAAAAAAAAATTTATGTAAGAAAAATTATTTAGGCTATTTAAATTTAAATTTACATGTGAAATGAATATTTGTTTACTGCTTTACCATTACTCTATTTTATTATCATTATGGGTTATCTCAAAAAACAAATATAAAAACAAAATCTTTATTTGCAAAATTATTCTAAGTCCAAATTGTAAACAAAACAACAGAGTGTCAAAGTCAGCTGACACCTGTTGCCTAAATCTTCATTTCACATCGGGCTTATTTATCTGTGCTCAGTCACCTAGATTTTCATCTGCGATCACATCAGCAGACGACGGACCCAGATCATAGAGTATTGCATCTATGCTCTGTTTCCCTGCTTATGCAGAAGTTTTAGCGCCTAAAAAATCTAGTGGAGACGACATTTTGTTACAAATATTTTAAAGTGGTGACGACATTTTGTTACAAATATTTTAAAGGTTAAGTTATGAACTTGATTATAAATGAAGTTAAATTTAAAGCGTGGGTTCTAGGCTACCTGAGTACTTTGGTGGAAACTAGGAGTAAATGAATAATAGACTAGACGGACATGATGACTGAACTTAAGATTTTACTCCATATTAATTAAATTTTACAAAACAAAAAAAAAAAAAAATAAATAAAGACAAAGTTGAGTAAGATACTCATTCGTAGATTTTTACACAGACAATTTCCTGTGTACAAGACATATAACAGACTAACCTAACAATACAAAAATGAATACAACCTAAATAAAAAAATGCAGACATTCAAAGAAAAGAAAATTTTACCCTACCATCACACCTTGCACAATGTCACAACGTCTCTCACTCTACACTTTTCCAGAAAAAACCCTATGCACAGTCACCTTTCGTAGACGAGTCCTCATTTTATAAACACATTGCCAGCTTCACTCACTAGAGCCTCCAACTAGGGTCTACGGCAAACTTGCCATATCTTTTTCAATTCCTGTGTTCACACACAAACTCCTTTGAAAAATTCCTTCATTCAATATCTCCTCACAACACAAATCACACTTGATTTAAAAACCATTGTTCGTCTCACCGACTATTTAATTACAAAAAAAAAACTTTTTTCTCGAAAACAAGGACACCGTCCATTCTCTTCCAACACATAGCTAAGACTGAACCTAATTTCAGCGTCTCTATTGCTGACTTGCCGCGTTTTTTAATTTTTAGCCCAACCCTGGGTCTCGTATTAAAACACATTACTTTTCTTTTGGCGCATGGTGTAATAGTGACGTAATGTCTATTTATATTGTCTTTTTTCCGCGTTTCTGGAAACTTCGACTGAAACATAACCCTAACCATGTTTATTAAAAAAATATATACTGAATTTATCCTAACGTCTGCATTTCACAAATTTTTTATTATAATGAAGTTAGTTTTAATTTTGAATTGTCTGCATTACTTAAAAGAAAGAATTATTTACTCTTGAGTGATGAATCAAGACGGTACACATTTACTTGAATTAGTCAACTTAAATTTTAAGTAGGCTTTGGTTCCAAACTTTACTTTATAACTCCTTATGTCTTTTATGTTAGAACCTGGATTCACATATGTTACAAGATTATTAGAGATATGAAAGCAATGTAAAGACTCACCTCTAGGTTTATTATTACTGCTTCCCCAACCTGCTTGATGGTGTGAGTTGACGTCGCTGCCAATAAGTAGCCGCCTGGTGCCTTATTATATTTCATTATCACCTCCAGTTCCCTTGTGGGTGGTAATGTCTTGGTGTCATAGGGGATGTCGATGGAGCTCATTATTAGGCCTTGTTTCTCACCTCTACAGTGACAGCTACCCTGTCGTTATGTCTTTGGAACAAAAATCCATTAACAGTAAGCTATGTATCCCTTACCTACAATTAGGGATTTTTAATTCAGGGTTTACTCCCCTAGATCCAACGTATTCACTCTGGACTAATTGTCCAGTACTGGGCCACTATGAGCAGGATGCAGTTCTTCACTACACTGGGCCGCATCTTATTGGTGCAACCCACTTCATCAGTCCAGACATTGAACTGAGTGATTACCTCCTCAGCCTCTTGACACCTTCCCAGACTTAATAAAAACATAAATAGTTAATATGGTAAATAAATATAATAAACATAGACTTATAATGCAGTCACTAACTTGACTCACATGGTCATTACAAACATTACATTACATGAGCACTGAAACCTTCTCTAACTTGACTAGTCGTAGGGACTAACTTCCACATTTGTAATAACCCAAATAAGCTTTGATTCCTTGTGTCTAAAAGTGTCAGTTTCTTCAATATTAATGGATTTGAGATTTTAAAATTGTCTAGCATTGTCACAATATATCTGATCAATGACAAACAAAGTAAATAGTTCAAGTTTATATGATTTTTAGCGACTAAAATAGCATACTTTTATCATTGACAAACCATGATGTCATTCTTCTTGTAAACTGAGAGAAGTGAAAAAGAAAAAAAAAGCATCATTGGGACTTTGTGCTCCATCATATTGAATAGTTCTCAGGTGATTAACTGAATTATATTTTGGGACATTCAAATATATCTTGTTCAATAAAATACATAATATTGTGTTTGAGGACTGTCGAGTAAAGAAAGCTAGGGTGGTAAATATTTCAGATTAACATGTTTTTAATATACTACGTGAACACTTGGGTGTGAGAAAGCTGTTGGCAAGACAAATCCTGAGGTTACTCATAGTATGACCATACTAAAGCAGTGTTTGGACGTATTCGAAGTGGTAAAACAAGGATCCATCATTACACTCCAGAAGTGATAGATCAGTCGGAACAGTGTGTTTTCTTGTAGCGAACATTGTTACATTCTCTCTTTGTGGATTAAAAGGGAATTTATATTTATTGATTTTGAATGTCCTGAATATTGTTTCCTTTAACCCTTTGCGATCGGACAAAATATTTATAGGTTGTCCTGATCTGTTGGATGACCAGCTGTACTGGCCGCGGACATTTGCGCAACAACTCGGATTTAATTCCACATCAGTTGTTCCTGCCGCTCGGATGGCCAGTGGTACTGGCCAAGATAACAACCGTCGAACGCTCGGAAGGCCAGCAGCACTGGCCAAGAAACATTTGTTGCATTTTAACGATATATTTTTATGTTGTGGTGTGTGTAGAGTGCTGTAACCTATAGAGAAACTATTTAACTAAATGACCAGCAGTTCTGGCAGCTTTATCGTTGAAAAATATCACCGGGAATGCCAAAATCAACACGTGCTCTTTTCTTACAACATTGAGAACGTACACACAGTGTCTTGTGATTTTTGTATAATTAATAAATTAGGCATAATTTTCCTTTTTAACTTGAAACATATGTTTTTGTTTAGTTCATTATCTTGTTTGTTTGTGTATCTATATTAATAATATATAAAATATTGTTTGTTTGTTTTAAAATAAAAAAACAGTAAGGTGTTCTCGTCAGTTTTAAATATATGTGATTTTTGTATAATTAGTAAATTAGGCATTATTTTCCCTTTTAAATTGAAACATAATTTTGTTTAGTTCATTATCTTGTTTGTTTGTATATCTATATTAATAAAATATAAAAATTTGTTTGTTTGTTTTAAAATTAAAAAAAACTGTAAGGTGTTCTCGTCAGTTTTAAATATGTGTTAGTTTTGTATAATTAGTAAATTAGGCATTATTGTCCTTTTTAACTTGAAACATATGATTTTGTTTAGTTCAGTATCTTTTTTGTTTGTGTATACCTACTAATAAAATTTTAAAAATTGTTTGTTTGTGTTAAAATAAAAAACTGACAAGGTGTTTACGTAACTCTGAAATATATGTGATATTTGTATAATTAGTAAATTAGGCATTATTTTCCCTTTTAACTTGAAACATACGAATTTGTTTAGTTCAGTATCTTGTTTGTCTGTGTATATTAAGAAAATATTTGTTAAAATGGAATTGGTTTTGGTTAAAAAAAAAATATATATATATATATATATATCCTTTGTAAAAATTGCAGTCTGTGATAAAAATAATTCCGACCTGGTGGGAAGAAGCCGTCATTATGAATGCCGAGTTGACGCAGAGTGGAGCATGGCCAGTACAGCTGGCCGTCCGACCGCTGGAACCATTTTATGCGGAAAGAATTCCGAATGGCTGCTGACTGCGTTGTGGCCACTCCTACTGGCCTGCCGATCGCAAAGTGTATAGTACTTCCGGACCTTTGGATTGGTCGTTGGCTTCTAGCGACAAACCACGACTCGTCCGATTGATGTCGGGAGCTAACTAGAAAAAAGTAGTATGACTAGAGTTGTTACACAAGACGAGTTTAAAGAGACAACACGTGGATTTCTCGCTCCGCAATTCCTTTCGTTTTTTTTCACGCTAATTAACGCAGCAGTTTACTTTTAATTTAAATAAATATCACTTAATTCTTTTTCTATGTTATGTTACCTTTTATAAAATATTCATCTTTGTGAAAGTATTAATTGTATTGTATGTGTAATATGGGAACTATATTATTTGTGTGAACTGTGCTTTATTATACAATATATGATTACAAGTATCGGCCAAGAACAGTTGAAGTGCTATACAACGCCTCCCATGGACATTGGACACCGTGAGTACTCTAACATACAATTATTCTGTAGCTTAGATGAATATTAAAATTTCTTGTTATTTGCTTTCTCATTAAAAGCAGTGGTCCTCCGAGCCTATGTAAAACCCAATTTTTTTTTTATTACATTACCGAATATTACATAAATTGTGAACATTTTGGTCCTCCGGGCCGGATATACGATAAAAATGTACCTAGTTCATTTCATTCGTCGTATATGTTGAACCACGCTAGGATTCAGTTTATCAATTTTATCGATCGAATCCACTTTCGTCTGAACTTATTCAACTCTGCGCATGCCACATCAAACGCTACGATTGGCTGAAATTGTAAACAACGTCAGCTGTGTTAAAACATAACCTGATTTCAAAACCAAGCATAATTTTTGTATCAACACTCATGATATTGAGTTATGAATCAATTTAATGCTGTTTAACTAATTCAATGTGGTTAAACATTTTTCTTTTAAATAAATAAAAAATTTAGTTGCTTTTAGAATTTATTAAAATTTACAAGTTGAAAAACAAAATTCTTAAATTTGGAATTTCTATCTTTGTTTTTTTTTATTTTTGAATACGCTTCTGGTATTAGGCTTACAACCTAAAATTATTTTCTATCAATTTTTAAACAAAAATGATGCGTTACAAAGCTTTTACACGACAAGCTGAACTATTATCTAAAAGATTAGCTAAAATTAATACTGCGATAACGGAGATTGCAGAAGAATGTAAAGACAATATACCGCAACAGACTGAACGGAAAGTTTTAGAATATCATGGTGAAGTATGCAGAAAATTTCTTGACTTCGAAACATGGGTTGACCGAGTCACAAACAACGAAGAGATTTCAGACCAGGAACTCGATCAAATTAGCTCGGTGCAGGAAAATATATCTGAACTCGTAATTAACGCCAAAACTAACATTAAAACTTTAATGCCAAATATTGGTCAGGCAAATGAATTAAATCAAACCACTTCATCTCAAGTTTCTGAATTACACAAAACAGCGATAAAATTACCTAGATTGTCATTACCTCATTTTAATGGCCTACTTTCTGATTGGTCAAATTTCTTTCACATTTTTTCAAACTCTATTCATCAAAATGATTCTTTAACTCCTGTTGAAAAATTTACATATCTTTTGTCTTGTTTGCAAGGGGAACCATTGAACCTTGTCAAGTCCCTACCAATCAGTCCAGAAAATTATAGGATAGCTTGGGACACAATCTGTAGTCGTTATCAAAACACTCGCCGCTTAGTTAATTTTCATATCAATAAAATTATTGATCTACCTAATATAACGCACGCTACGCTTAAAAACATAAGACAATTTTTAGACACATATTCTGAAAACAGTCAAGCCTTGTTCGCTCTTAAATACGACATCAGTAAAGAGTTAACCCTTTTAACTCTTTTACTACGCAAATTGGATTCATCTTCAAGAAAACGGTTTGAAAATCAACGTTCAATAGACCATAAATTACCTACAATTAAAGAACTTATCACATTCTTAGAAGCGGAATGTATTCATTTAGAAGATTCAATTACAACCGCCTCTGGTTCACAGTTAAACACTGTCGTCAAACCTAACCTAACCTATTCTAGACCGCTCGTTACTCAACCTAAAGTACTACCATCGTCAAAACAAGTGTACACAGCGGTACCTTCTCACGCTTTATGTCCCTATTGTAATAAATCTGACCATAAGATTTATATGTGTTCTCCGTTCAAGGAACTAACTGTCAACAAACGATTTGAATTCATTAAATCTAATCAGCATTGTTTCAACTGTTTAAGCGCATTACATTCAACTTCTCACTGCAAATCAACTAATACTTGTAACCACTGTAACCATAAACATCATACATTACTTCATTTTGATACACGCAAACCCAACGCACATGAAATTACCACAAGCTGACTATCTAAGAATAAACAGACCCATTTCAGTCCGCAATCTAAACATAACCTTCAACCTGTTAACAAAACACCAAATTATTATAGCATTTCTCATCAGGCAAGTGTTCCATTCAACAATGATGGACTCTTTACTATATTAAGCACCGCTAAAATTTATTTAACCTGTAATACAAACAAATCTCTCGTTGTGACTGCATTACTCGACTCAGGTAGTCAAATTTCACTAATTACGACCGACTGTGCTAACAGGTTAGGTCTATACATTAAACCATCTTCTATGCAATTAAATGGAATTTCTAATGTCTCTACAACAATAAGAGGCTTTGCTAAACTCAACATTTCTACACTAAGTGGTTATACACTTAAACACAATCACAATGTTATTGTTTTGGACAAAATCGCTTGTAATCTTCCTAAATGGAAAAACACTTCACATCTACGCTCTAAATTGAAAAATTTAAAATTAGCAGACCCTAGGTTCAATAATCCAGATAAAATTGATTTTTTATTAGGCGCTGACTTATATGCAAATGTAATTACAGGCCATAAAATTCATTTAGGCCACAATCTGCCTATCGCAATAGGAACCATTTTTGGTTACACACTAATTGGGTCAATAAAAACCACTTTACTAAACAAAGCTCCTTTGTCGTTATTAGTAACACAGGACCTAGATCTTAGTAACATATTACAACAATTTTGGACTATTGAAGAACCTCCAGTCATAACTAAAACTGCTGTTGATGATCTGGAATGTGAAAACCATTACATTTCAACCATTTCTCGCAACAAAAATGGGCGTTACACTGCATCATTACCATTTAAATCCAACCCACTTCTTTTAGGCAACTCGTTTGATCAAGCTAAGAGACGCTTCTTCGCTCTTGAAAAAACATTAAATTCTAACCATGAATTAAAAATCGCTTACACAGATTTTATGAACGACTATATAAAATCGGGTCACATGACCTTAATTGACGACTCTGTCTTAACCTCGCCAAACTATTTCTTACCACATCACGCTGTTCATAAAGAACAAAGTTCTACAACCAAATTAAGAGTGGTTTTCGATGCTAGTACCAAAACTAGTAACGGTATATCTCTAAATGAAACTCTACATTGTGGTCCTAAACTCCAAAATGACATTTCCGATGTCATCTTTCAGTTTCGACGCTACAACATTGTCTTTTCATGTGACATACGCCAAATGTATCGCCAGATACAAATATCTCCAACCGATCAAAATTACCAGTTGATTCTTTGGAGAGAAAAATCTGATCTTCCGCTCGCAATATACAAATTAACTACTGTTACTTACGGGGTTAAATCCGCACCTTATCTTGCAATACGCACGCTAAATCAATTAGCAGAGGACGAAGGTCCTAATTTTCCGCTCGCTTCACAAGTCATAAAACACAACATTTATGTTGATGACATCGTCACAGGTGCTTGTGACATACCAAACGCGCTCAATTTACAACAAGAACTAATTTCTTTGTTGGACAAAGGCCAATTTCAGCTTCGAAAATGGTCGTCAAACGCTCCTGAACTTTTAAACGCAGTTCCCGCACCTGATAGAGAATCACCACTATACTTTAGATCTCCAGATCAACCTTTGTTCTCTATCTTAGGAATCAAATGGCTACCCATCTCAGATGAGTTCTCCTATGAAATGGATATTCCAAATCACGCTTTCACTAAACGCTCTGTCTTATCAATCATAGCCCGCATTTATGATCCTTGTGGTTGGCTTACACCAATCACTTTTTACGCGAAGTGCTTACTTCAACGCTTATGGACCATGGGTCTAAGTTGGGACGATCCTTTGCCCGACAACATCGGACAAGAATGGCAAGCTTTTACGATTGACGTACATTCTTTAAGCTCTATAAGAATACCACGCTGTCTTGAACTCAGCAACGCTCTTGACGTTCAACTTCACGGTTTCAGTGACGCTTCCGAACAAGGATACTCCGCTGTTGTCTACTTACGCACTACTGACGCTAACAACATAATAAAAACCATTATTTTGATCGCCAAATCAAAGGTGGCTCCTCTGAAGAGAATTTCGCTACCCCGCTTAGAATTGTGTGGTGCACATTTGCTCGCAAAATTAATGCACTACTGTATTAATTTAGTACAACCGCATCATCATATCAGTGTGACTCGCTGTTGGACTGATTCATCGGTAACTTTGGCATGGATTCAAACTTCATCATACAGATTAAAAGTCTACGTCGCCAATAGAGTCAGCCAAATACAAGATTGGGTATCACCAGAACATTGGTCTCATGTCCCCTCTTGCTACAATCCAGCTGATTGTGCCACGCGTAACATTTCTCCGTCTGCACTCATAAACCATCCTTTGTGGTGGTCGGGGCCAACTTGGCTAACATCTTCTACCCATGAGTGGCCAAAATCACTGTTGCCGGTTATGGACACTTTGCCAGAAATCCGTAGTAACCCCCTCCACATTGGTATTGTTTCAACGACGACAGAATGGGACCTCTTAACACACTACTCTAATTGGACGACTACGAAACGTATACTTGCTTACGTTATCAGATTTATAAACAACTGTAAAGACAAAATTAAAAATACAAAACCATTAACTGTTCAGGAACTAAAAACCGCTGAAATCAAAATTATAAAGCTGGTTCAACACCATAACTTTTCGGATGAAATTCAACTACTCAAAAATCATAAATCATGTACGATGAAATTACAACGACTATCACCCTTTTTAGACACTAACCAGATTTTACGAGTTGGAGGAAGACTTCCACAATCTTCTCTTAACTATCACGCAATGCACCCAATGATACTTCCCAAGAAACATCACATTACAACAATTATAATCCAGTACTATCACATCACGCATCTTCACGCAGGACCTCAGTTACTGCAATCGCTCATTTCACAACATTTTTGGATTCTGTCTGCCAGAAGTATTATCCGCACTTGCATTTTCAAATGTATAATCTGCTTTCGAGCTAAACCAGCTCAAACAATTCCACTTATGGGAAATCTCCCACGTGAACGCATCACACCTACACCTCCTTTCTTAAAAACCGGTGTTGATTATGCAGGGCCTTTCTTGGTAAAAATTCATACTTTACGTAGAGCCCAAAAGGTCAAAGTTTATTTATGTCTTTTTGTCTGTTTCGCTACTAAAGCGGTCCATTTAGAAGTCGCTATGGACTTATCTACTGAGGCATACATCGATGCTTTAACTAGATTCATCTCTCGCCGAGGGTTATGTTCCGATATTTACTCTGATTGTGGAACTAATTTCACGGGCGCCGCCGCAAAACTTAACAACATTAACTCTTCATTTTGTAAACTCCATAACTTTCAAGCTGATGTCAGCACTTTCGCAACCAACCATCACATAAATTTTCATTTTTTACCGCCAGCTGCACCTCACCAAGGAGGTCTCTGGGAAAGCGCCGTCAAAAGTGCTAAACATCATCTCAAACGCATTCTCCATAATCAGTGTCTAACACTTACGGATTTTATCACGCTTACCATAAGAGTAGAGGCCATTCTGAACTCGCGACCTCTAACTCCGCTTTCTTCTGATCCCACAGAACTCGCTACGCTAACTCCAGGACATTTCCTGATAGGTCGACCTCTTCTATTGCCTCCTGAAGAAGATGTAACGCTTTTATCACCGAACCGCCTAAAGCAATGGCAACAAGTTCAACGCTATACCCAGATGCTCTGGAAACGATGGAACGTAGAGTATCTACACACGCTTCAACAAAGGTCTAAATGGACACGTCCTTCTGACAACCTGTTAATAGGAGATCTTGTGCTCATACTAGAACCTAACACGAAACCCATGACTTGGCCGCTAGGCCGTATTCTTCACACTCATCCTGGCAAGGATGGTGTTGTCCGCGTAGTCACATTACAAACTCAGTCTGGAATTCTTTCTCGCCCAGTCACCAAAATCTTCAAGTTACCCCTTGAAGTCTAAATCTATTTCATTTTAATTTTTCTCACTTTTCAAAATTAGATTAAGTATGGACATAGTTGCACCCATCTTCCTACCGCATACTCTTCGGGTACCTTATAACTCCCAGTCCTTCTCGCACTCACATACCTTTCCTCATGTCAATACTTGTTGAAACATTGTTTCAAGGGCGCCGCTATGTATAGTACTTCCGGACCTTTGGATTGGTCGTTGGCTTCTAGCGACAAACCACGACTCGTCCGATTGATGTCGGGAGCTAACTAGAAAAAAGTAGTATGACTAGAGTTGTTACACAAGACGAGTTTAAAGAGACAACACGTGGATTTCTCGCTCCGCAATTCCTTTCGTTTTTTTTCACGCTAATTAACGCAGCAGTTTACTTTTAATTTAAATAAATATCACTTAATTCTTTTTCTATGTTATGTTACCTTTTATAAAATATTCATCTTTGTGAAAGTATTAATTGTATTGTATGTGTAATATGGGAACTATATTATTTGTGTGAACTGTGCTTTATTATACAATATATGATTACAAGTATCGGCCAAGAACAGTTGAAGTGCTATACAACGCCTCCCATGGACATTGGACACCGTGAGTACTCTAACATACAATTATTCTGTAGCTTAGATGAATATTAAAATTTCTTGTTATTTGCTTTCTCATTAAAAGCAGTGGTCCTCCGAGCCTATGTAAAACCCAATTTTTTTTTATTACATTACCGAATATTACATAAATTGTGAACACAAAGGGTTAAACTAACTTTTACTGTTTCTGGCCACTTTATAAAATATTAGAATTTCTAATTTTACTCATTATTTCTTGGTCACTATTTTATTTGAGCAATTTCAAAAGAAAGTTTAATTGTTCTGAAAATGCAAATTTATCACTAAAATGTTTCCTTGATGTTTTTTATCGTTTAATATACGTTACGATAATGGAAAATATATACTCTTGTGAAATGATATGTTTTACAACACGACCACTCTTGCCGAAGGAAGATTAGCGAATGAAACTATAAGAAGTCTTCTGTACCACTCTGACTGCGAAATGCTGTGATTGGTGGATCTTTTAGGCCAATTGGGGATAACCTGACGACTATGTCGGCGGCACACTACACTGCACTCTCTTAATATGTTTTAATTGTGGGGAAAACTATTCTTTCTTAAAATTATTTATTATAAAAGTTTACAATGTTTATTTATTTAAAATGATATTGTATTAGTAATAATATAATATTTAAACTTTTCATTCATACAAATCGTTTATTCACGATTGTATAACATAAACCCATTCTGGAACACTATCTGTCCGTCCATACAAGGCTTCGAATATACGATTGCAATATGAGAGATGATGCAAGTTTTCTGACATCATATCTCACTTACGTCACATATTGGACCAAGTGCTAACCCAACTTAGAAACCCTAAAATGTGAAATTTTATAACATGCTCTGAAAAATGCAAAAATGGTTCTATCGGTTAGAAGAGTATTGGTAACAGTTTTCTAGGATTTATGTCATAATTTTTCATCAACTACATGAAAAAGGGAAGCACACTAGGCCATTTATTATTGGATCAATTTCACGGTGGTTTGTAGAAAAGCAAGATCATTTACTAACGAAATAAATTCTCTTCCTCCACAACAATGTAAGTACCAGCAGACATGTCTCTAATTATCACGAACAAAATTGTTGAATTGTGCTCTGAAATGCTCTCTCATCCTCTCTATTCTCTAAATTTATGTCATTGCTTCTTCATTTTTGCAAATGTGATGAAATGGTCACAGAAAGAAATGCAGAGTTCAAGAAATCATATTTTTTTGAAAGCCTAAAGAAAAAAGTATATAGAGATAAAAGAGACTATATCGAAAAAAAGGGGGGGAGGGAAAAAAAAGGGGGGGAAAAATAAAATAAAAATAATCAAATTTTGATAAGAAAAGATATTATTTCAAGTTATCTGCCTTAATCAAACATCAAGATTTTGTATGGATAGGAGGCACAGTCTTACCTTGGAAAGTGGTCCTTGGCATTACCTAGTAGTACACAAATAGCACAAACGCAGAATAAAACATTAAAGTTCTGGTAAACACTGTTCACTTTCTCAATCAGTAGAGAGTATAAGAAAAAGACTAAATTGTTGTAATCTAGGCTGTATCTGTGTTGAGTGTTGAACCACAGGCGAATGTTTTTTGGTTAGGTGGTTCTCTAGATTTTGTGACCCATTGATGAAATAGTTCACATCTTCTTAGTTCTGGAGGGAGTGATTTTTTTTTAATTTTTGTGTAAGCCTGTGTCTCCTATCCATACAAAATCTTTTGTTTTGGAAATAAGTGAGCTTTAATTTATTGACAAGTTACAGTATTTTTTTTTTTTTTAATAAACTATTTTTGTTTTCATTTAGGAATGTTTACAAGATGAAGATCAAGAAAAGAAACGGAAACGGTTGTACCACTTGTTAAGTCGCAGCCAGTTTTACACAAATTTCCTTATGAAAAAAATTGACAGCGCAATGAAGGATGAGAAAATAAGGTATTTGTAGTTGTAAAAACCTTTTATGTAGCAGTCAGCATAATTTTTGTGAAGAATTTGTAATATTATAATAGCAAATTTTTATGTTGTAATCAGCTGTTTTTGAAAAGGAAAAAAATCACCATGTAAAAAAGTATGTTTTACAGAATTTAATGTCTGTTACAGTTGTTTTCTAAATAAAAGAAAGAATATTGTATGAAGTTCATCTTAAGAGGTTATTTATTTATTGTTACTTACCCAGTATATGAAGTACTGAATAGGATAAGTGTAGTGCTAGGATTGGTTTCTCTAACAAATTTGGATTTATTAGGAAGTTCCTTTTACTGCTTGGCTTCTTTAACTTTCAATATAATCGAATCAGTGGTTCAGTACCTAATTAATTTTTATTAACAATGACTATCTCCTATTTTATTACAATACTACAATATCCTTATTACTATTATTAATACAGAATGACTCTAATTGTTGTGACTCTCAGATCTGATTCTACGTTATATTTTAAAATTACTTGTCTCTGAAATAATTACAAGGTTTATACATGAATTTTTTCTCACCCTGCTTGCCACTCATGGATGTTTCAAGTCTCAATACTTCTAGGTAGCTCGTACACGCCAAGTTTGTCTGGCTATCTTCAAGAATTATACTGCCAGGAAGCTCTTACTCGCCAAGTCAGTCTGGCTATCTTCAAAAATTCCTGCAGCACCTTCCTTGATCAATCTTGGCCCACTGCCCAAGTTTTCTCCCACCCAAGGTTTTATATATGTTTGTAGCATCAATGACGTCTGCCTTGCTTGCAGGTCTGTCACAATAATTGTTGTCATGCTGGATTCTTAAAAAGAACTTAGACTATATTCCTAACTAAAACTATCCTAATTCCTAACAGTAGCGAGTAGAGGTTCTTTAATAAAATATACCAGTTCAAAACCTACCAGGTCTGAGACACAAGTAAAATAAATTTGAGTCGTTTTAATGTATGCAAATCTACAAGGCCTGTTAGGGGTTAGCCGATGTCAAAAAAGTAGTGATATACATAAATACGAAGTTCAAACAACCTGTGTAACAACTGTTTTTAACAAACGTACCCTCTACTGGGTAAGACCCCTAACCTTTAATTATAAATTTTGTTTTACTGTAGGAAATATTTAAGTTGTTGGAGGGAAGATATACTTTGCATCCTTAGACTATTGCATGGAAAAGAACTGTGGGAAAGATCAGGTTGTTTAGGTGTTGGGGTCCGGAATCTTGGGAGGAAATAGCATGTGTTTTAGGTATGTGAGGTGTTTAAACAAGTCTCTGGGAGGCTTGAGAGAATATTTTTAGTATGGTTGGATTCTTGTAGAATTTTGAAGCCTTCTTTTCATCATGCTGCTTAATCTCCGTGGAGCTGGGTCATAATCGGTGACCAAAGACATGTCATTTTTTGGTTAAATTCATGTAGTTTCCTCTCAGAACAAATCCTTTTGGTTCTGATTGCCTGGCTGTAGAGAATGGCTAATTTAGTATAGAATTGGCTGCTGTCGAAGTATAGGTATTGTACGTGGTTTGTCATTTTAACATGTCAGTTTGTATTTTGCCGTAAGTTAGTTTTACATCCAGAAAGGTAACTTGTGAAGCAGAAGGGTTCAATTACCGTGAGGCTCAAAAATGTATTGTATTTCTCTAACTTCGTGATACAATGTAAAGAGCTACGGTTGGTTGTGAAAAATAAAATTATGGCGAAAAGAACACGAAGTGTTGGTGACACATCACCCAATTGAAGAGTTCTTTAGTAGATTTAGGTTATTCACATTCTGCTTTTCTACATCAAGAGTTAAAATAATAATAATACTAATAATTTGAGATGAACAAAAATTGATTTTATGGAACAATTTATAATAGATAATTTAAATATTTACATTCATTTTTACATTCAGGATGGAATTGAAAAAGAAACTGGAAGAAAGGGCAGCAGAAATTGAATCCAGGCAATTGAAAGAAATTAAAAATGGAAGCAGTATTTGTCAAACAATTACAAGGCCTGTTAAAAAAAAGTGTGAAGAAAAAGAAAAAATAACTGACTACATTGACAAAGAAGTAAGTGTGTATTTATTTGATTTAACTACAGTAGAACCTCTGTTAACCGGCCTCAGATCAAGCAGTCCTCGGATTAACCGGCCTATTTCGTAGTGTACTAGTTCCATGAGAGTTTCCGAAAGTAAATTGTAATTGAAACCCCAAAGCGGAGGCGAGTCAAACAACTTTGTCGATAGCGGTATGCCATTGTCGGCATCATAAAAACACTGCGGTACCAAAGCGGCGGCGAGTCAAACAACTTTGTCGATAGCGGTATCCCATTGTCGGCGGCGTAAAAACACTGCTGCATTGGCACCCGTCGGTATAGCAGACATACCCCGGCAAAAACGTTTGATGGGCCGCTTTTTTTCCTCAAATCAATTTAGTATACATTATGGAAAATATAACATTTCTTTTCAGTTTTCTTCTTGTCTTTGACTGGTTATGATCTATGTACAGTATATACAGTAAATAAAAATGAGCGAGTTATGAAAACGGGAAAACAGAAGCGTGTGTTGGTTTCGTTTGAGACGCGGTTAAATGTGTTAAAAAGACTTGACAGAGGGGGAATCTGTAAAAAAGCTTTGTGACGAGTTTAGCGGGAACCTCGGATTAACCGGCCCAGGTGTCAGTCCTGACTAGACCGGTTAAGAGGGGTTCTACTGTATTTATAATATTTTGTTATTGTAACTATATTACTTAACTGGCAATCATTGATATGTAATTGAGCTTTAAATGATTTTTAAATAAAAAATTAACTATTGTAATCTCTCCCATGATAAAAAATAAAGCAACTATAAATATTAAATAACTGTATATTTTATGGTTTAAAGTCTACTTTATGCACATGAAACTAATGAAGACAGGAAGCAGAATAACACACAGAAAAATCCAACACCAACTGTCTTGAAACGGACTTGAACTGTGGCTAGCCTGTGTACCTTTGTTATACCAAATCCGAGTTATAGCGAGCTAAATGTCCCTACGCCAATATGCCACACCATTCCCCATTTAGAGAAAGTATATGCTAACTCAAAAAAATAATGTCATGTTTTGTGTGGGATATATCGGTTTGTAGAAATTAAACAATAGCAAACTTTAGACTCAAATTCGGACATGACTGGCTTACTGCACATCTACATCGAATTCAAATTTATAAATCTCACCACTCCACAATTTGCATAGAATGTAACACTAATGAATTGAGATTTCTTCCTTGTGTGCACAGGACGGGACTGTACACACCAAACAATGAAGACCATAACGCTATATATGCCAAAAGAACAACAACAGTAGCAATAATAGTACTAAAATTAGCTCAGGTTCATTTGTACTTTGAAATATTAAAATATACTGTACTCTTAACAGCCTATTATAGGCTGTGTATCAATATCTGAACTATGGAATTCTTCTTTGGGGAAACTCGTCAATTCAGAATATGCAAAGATGTTTGCTCTGCGGGAAAAAAGAACTTTAGGTTTAAAAAAAACAAGTTTATTACTAAATTACTTACGTCTTGGCAATCTTGTGTTTAGTATTTATTTATTAATATTTCATTACAGCTGTTTCGGTATAACATATACCATCATCAGATGAAACAACACGTTTACACAACGCACTGATACACATTTCACAAAAATAAATAAACATAAAATGTTTGGTACTGCAGTACAAGTCGAAAATAATATAAAATAAAGTTGAGATAATATATCTGATGATGGTATATGTTATACCGAAACAGCTGTAATGAAATACAGCTGTAAATAAATACTAAACACAAGATTGTTAAGACGTAAGTAATTTAGTAATAAACTTATTTTAAAGCATTCATAAGGCAATATGGAATTTATTAAAAGAACACAAAGTTATCAAAACACTTTCAATAAGCTTGGAGTACCGGTACTTATGTATTTAGATACTTGAAGTGCTGCTTTTTTTTAAAAAATTTAATTGTGATCATGTCCAAATTATGGACATGCACAATTATAGCACAACACAAGCATATAATTATTACTGTGCTAGACAGCACAGGTTATATACACTATAAACTTCTTTCATAAGCAGGTGAAAAATTGATAAATAAGCTTCCAGATGAAAGCATTTAAGAAATTCGGAAATTTTCAAAAATTATCAAATTTGAAATTCAAAAATTATGCTACTTTTGAAAATAGCCTTAGACAACTACTGTTGCCTAAATCATTCTATATAAGAGTTTCTGCTTTTTGCCATTGTTTTTGTTCTTATCATATGGATCTTTGAGGCTATTTGTTTTCTACTGTATGATGGATGTTATGTTTTTATTTTATCAGTGATATGTAGGCCTATTTATCTTGTGGGGAAGCCAATGAATGTGGAATAAAAGTAATATTTTTTTTTTTATGTGTTCAATAGAGATGTAATATTGAAATTGATGTGTTTGTTTTGTTGGATTGTCTATTTAATATGTTGTTTATTTGCTATGTTTAATGTCACTTTAATTTAATCATTTTACAGACATTATTCATTTGTGTATGGCCCTTTTAATAACCATAATTGATCAGTTTATTAAATTCAGTAATTTTTACACTGTAATAAAAAAAAACAGGAATAATCGCCTCCTGATTCTGCAGATGTGTACCAATAAGATAGATACTAGATATGTGTTTTCGAGATCCTTTAAAGTCCAACTGACCTATGAGGAAGGGATGTGTATTAGACAATTCAGGGGACATGGTGTGATATACCGATGGTTCCAAAACTAAGGAAGGCACTGATGGTTGGCGTATACAGTTTTAGAGCAGGGTTGAAGCAGTTGTTTCCCTTGGAACAGTATGCCACAGTTTTTCAGGCTGAAGTAATGACCATAAATAACTGTGTTCAGGAGAATGTAAAGTAGGGATTTAAGTAAACCTTCATTCGTATAAACACTTGCAAGCATAAGTATAAAATCCAGTTTGGTCTGGGAATCCCCGAGAGAATCTCAACGCTTTCCATTGGGTGCCGAGGCATAAAGAGTTCAGAGAAATGAAAAGGGAGATACATTGGATAAACGGGGCTCAGCGTCAGAATTCGTAGGACCTGAGTTGGTAGTAGGGATACTCGTGTGTCTGGCCAAGATGGTCATAAATAGGTGGGTTCAAAGATAGGATAGCTTTAGGGGGCACTTCTATAGCAAAGTATTACTAAGAAAAATTCCATTAGGTAGACCTGGAGGGACAGTATTTCTTGGGTAGTAGGAAACTCAGACAAATCAAGGATCTTATTACAGAACACTGTGGTCTGAGGGCGGACTTACACAGGACCATGGCGAAACTATGTGTTAGGAGACCGCTGGTCACATAATCTTCAATTGTGAGGCTCTTGCAAATAAAATGTATTGTGTTTTTGGTTTTCAAACTCCTAGTGAACTCTCATTGGACGAGCTAGTGAGTGGATTACTAAAAATCGTAAAGGGGACTAATCTACTGGACTAGAAATAAGAGGCTTAGTTGCACTATGTTCGTGATGCATGGGGCTGGTTTAACACCTTTACATCTCTTTTTAATCTCATCCTAATACCTTAATAAAATTGTATAGTGATGTTCAAAATTCTTACTGTTGATGCTATAGATTGTAATTATGTCCAAAGGCAATAAATTATTTCTGATTTTAACAACCACGAACAACATATCTGTTTTGAGCTTCCTTGGAGCTAAAATTATTGGATTTTAGAATGATGTCTGGCTATCGCCTGTGTAATACTCTGCAGCCAAAATTAATGAAATGATATTTGATCAAATTTTGAATATGGGCGAATTGTAGCCATATCTTGAAATTTAAAAAATCTTTTGATATCTCATAATTTGGAGGCATGTGCTGAAAAAATTTTTTTTAATTTTAATTTTTATAAAAATCTGTTTTAACGATTCTGATCAATTTTCCCAAAATGTAGCCATTAAGCTTCCAAACAAAATGTATTGGTCATCAGTGTCCCAAAAATGCTAGTTCTGGAGTTATCTGGATAAACAAAAAAGTGTCCATAGAGTTTTTATAAAAGACCTAAATTATATTAATCTGTTCTACCGATTTCTTTG
This sequence comes from Aphrophora alni, assembly GCA_963513935.1. NCBI lineage: Eukaryota > Metazoa > Arthropoda > Insecta > Hemiptera > Aphrophoridae > Aphrophora > Aphrophora alni. Next base: position 6,307,502 of record OY740778.1, on the reverse strand, counting down.
AAATTTTGAAGAAATGTAAAGATTAATGATCCAAATCAGTGTGGCAAATCGCAAATTAAAGAAAATTACGGTGCAAAGAACTCACAAAAAATGAGTTGCCGTTATTACAAATTTTATTTCATTCAAATAGCAATAACGCTTATAACCCTCTTTTTATGACAAGTACAGTAGAACCCCTCTAATCCGCCCTCGGGTGGTCCGTTACTCCGGTTAATCCGACCGTGCTCCGGTTGTGCCGACTTGTCGGTAACTCACGGCCCGTCTGGCGCCATTCTTTCCAGTTTGTTATCGCTTTCCCGCTTCAGTGCTGTGTCATCTCTCGTGTTGTTTCTATTGATTTGCTATAGTACTTGCAAAGTTTATATATGGACTTTATTATAGAGACTTTTAAAAGTTTATATTATCACTTAAAAAAATATCTTTATACAATATGTAATAAATAATGACTTTTTTCGGATAATCCGACCTTTTTTGCGTTCCGACCATGCCCCCAAAGGTGACGGATTAGAGGTGTTCTACTGTAAATCAAATGTGAGCATGCTTAAATATATTTCATACGTATATATAATATAGAGATAATTTTAGGGTAAATCCAAAGGATATTTGGTTTTGGTTGTATTTGATATTGTGGGTTCATTTATGAGAAAATTCATTGTAATGTTTTCGCTCAATTTAAGTATTAATGAATTTTATTTTGCAGGATATAAAGAATGTGAGATTAGAGGAAGATAAAGATAACATATTCAAACCTAAATCCGAACTTATAGAAATGGGAACTCGTATTACATCAATGGGGTTTGAAGTACCAGAAGTACAACCTGTGTTGTTTGAAGGTGGAGTTTTGAGGTCGTACCAAATTCAAGGATTAGAATGGATGAAAGTATGTAAACATTTCTCGTAACATTGATTTATGTACTGTTTTTCTTCTTTTTTTAAAAAGGTTAAAATCCTCCTTGTCATCATCGCCTTGTACTTTTTTTTTTTTTTTTTCAAGAGGAAAAGAGCATATTATAAACATAAGACTGTTAGCCCACAAATACTCTGGGGGAGATAGAGTCTAATCCAAGGCTACACGAATAAAGGTGTACCCTCAGGATTTCCAAGCCCGTATTGAAAATATAAATATTACAAGTATAGTTATGATAAGAAATAGGTATAGTTCGTACTGGAAATCAGATGACTGGTCCATTTCAATTCATAATTGTAATAACATATTTGTTCAGATAAATTAGCCCTAAAACTTTGTTGTCAAATGATTATATGGATCAATGTATCTAATGTAAATCTGTGGATCGATTATTTCTACATTAATTTAAACAAGTAGAATGATTGTACAAAAGTAGATTATTCACATTTGAGATATGGTTCAAAATCTTTGCCTATAATACTAGATAGCAGACAAATTGTAACATGTGTTCGTTCGTTATTTTGCAACACGCTATACTTTGTTTTGTGCAAAAATTTTAATTCTAATTACTTTTTTCTATTCATTGTTGATAGCCTTAGAACTACATATATTATATTGTTAACACTGATGACCGACAGTACTTGATAGAATTCCATTTTAACAAATAAAACACAAATTTTCTTTTGTAAAATTCTATAATTTATTTGGTCTAGCCGACCATGGTTTCGCCAGTTACGGCATTGACGTATATATTCATACATTTTTCGTACATGTCACATAAATAAATAAATTTGTCCAACAATATAAATATGTGTTACAATAAGTATTGTGTATATATAAGTGTTTAAGTGAACATAGATAGCTGGCCTGATGATACTGCCTGCGGCAGTGAAACATGTAGCCACATAAAAGGTAAAATACAAATACAGCTACATTTGACAGAAAATAAATAATATATATATACTTATTTCTTTTTTTTTAAATTTGATATTTAATATTTCTAAACAAGGTTCTGACCCACTTCTGTACTTTGCAAGCTGGCGAATCATGCTATGTGAATGGAAGGATGCACTCCAATTAAAGTTTAGTCAGACATTTTAGGCAAGCTTAGGATTCAATTTTTTATAATCAGAAAATCCAAGTTTTGGGTTTCCAAGGCTCGATTTTGTTTTACCAAAAACCATACAAGGGAATGAAAAATGACTCTCATAAACTCGTTATAAATAAGCCAGTCTCTCCATTTAAAAGGATTTCGTAAACCAACTTTTACTAAAATGTCTCTTCTCTGTGTTCAAATTTCCATTTAATTTATATTTAGCTCCGGGCTATGTTCAACTAAACAACTATAATGGTTCTTACTTTGTTGTCAATAGGCGATGTAGGATTATTGAAATCCATCTAAAATACTTCTTTTTCTATTATCACCTTTTATGGGAACATTATTATGATTTTCTATTCCATGTGAACATGAATGTTAACATTCAGTTAATTTTACATTTGACTTATTACTACCATGTCTGTCGGTCCCATAATCGATGACATCAAGTAAAGAACGTGTCGTTTTAATTGGGTACGATTTATTCATGATTGTAGATTGGGTGCATCGCAGATATCTAATTCACAACTTGTATACTTGGAGTATGTCACTTCGTTATTATTATACTTTTACTGAAGCTATTTCTTACTATTAATACAGTATTTGGACAGTGTCTTTTACTTTCAGTATTGAAGATCAAATATGTTTTCAAAATGCAATTTAAAAAAAAACAAAAACATTGATACGTCCGGTGTGGATCCCCCTTTTTACCACACTCTGTACTTACTGTGTACAACTTTAATGTCTTGAAACCTGTGGACTGTATAACATATACACCTCTGTAAGGTCTGATAGGACCTAGCCTAGCCAATGTGAAGAAAGTAGTAATGTATTCAATCATAGGAGATGCTAATGACAGATTACTCAAATAAAAAAAAACAAAAAAAAACATTTAATTTGGCCAAGGCCTAATGTTATATGCCACAGAGTTTAGTGTTAGTGTGTATTGGAACTAAGAGTTCCACATTTCTTTTTTTTCTTAGACATAGTAATATATAGGTAATATATTAGACATAGTAATATATTAGACAGTAGGTTATATATAGTTCATATTAATAAGTTAAATTGTTTGTAGCTAAAAACAATAAAATACTATATAATTAAAGATAATAAAACACAATTTTTTTATTTTGTACTATCCACTTTTTATTTCCAACTTTTTGGCTAACATTTCCTAGATAGTTAACATTATCCATGCTTCATCTCAGCACCCTTTAACCCTGCAAAGGTTATTCGACCCAGCGCTCCGTCCATAACTAGTCTGCATGTCTATAAAACACGTATTTTGCCATTCAACGTTACGCCCACTTAAAATTATCCGATCGCAATAAATAAAATACCGTTGGAAAGCTAATGTTCCGTAGATGCATAATTACGCAAAAAAAATACCACAAAAAGTTATAAATAATATTCCAAAAATTGGTTAAGTTCGCATATTTTTTATGCGTAAAATCGTAGATTTGAACTCTGCGCCTTTTCGTTAGCGCGACGCCATTTTTCCCGATATAATTACAACTCTATTTTTCTGTCATTCAAGTCAACTAAAACACTGTTCTATAGATCACATGTTTCTCTTTCTAACCATAGATTACAAATTATTCTGCGTCTAACAGATCCAGAGATATTCCTAGTTGAGCAGAGAACAAACCTGACGACACGAAATACAGTTGGCAGTTTTAGGAATACACGTATTCGTTTCTCTTTGGTTTTAAAATTATTTTTCTTTACACTAAGTTGTAGGGGAAATTCCATTCTATAAGTTGGTACCACTTGATACCACAAATACTTACAAACAAGGTGTTGTTTTCATCTCAAAACGAAGGAATTGTCTGGCGGCGCAAAGTAGGGCGTGGCACATATTGTTTTGGGGTTATATATTTGTTATTTTGAAGGTTTGTGTATACAAATTGTATATAAATTGTGTATAAAAGTTACAATATATGTGTTTTTATATCTAAAGCTTATGTTTTTGAGTGATAGTTTAGTTTTTGAACGTTCTTATTTGCGATAACCTAGGCCGAAAAGGTAAGTTTAGGCTATATGCAAATTGTCTTATATATAGTGTTTTATATGATTATAAAAGTGAATATGTGTGTTATTCTTTGTAAAGTATATATTTTCTTAGTTAAATCTAATGGTTTAGTCTTTGACCTATCTTCAAATTGGTACTAGTGAGTCTAAATTGTGGAGGTTACAAACCTAACCTCACTTGTAAAAGTTACCTTTTTAGGGAAAATCGGTATTTTTATTTAGAAAATGTAACATATTATTTTTTTCCCCTAAATATATTCACAAATATATGACGAATCTCAAGAAATGGTTGAAAAAAATCCTAAAAATCTATTAGTATGTTATTCATTACCATTTCTGTGAAATTTCTGCTCCATTACTCTTCGATTTTTTGGTATTTGACCAAAAAACACCAAATGTGATACATCTAACTTTTTTTTTCACTACACACCTACATTCTATGCACCTTTCTGAACATAATGAGATATAGAACTTTTGTATAAGATATATATTACTATTTTTAGTGATTTTTTGGAAAAAAAATGATCATTTTACCTTTTTTCGTAAACTATTTTTTGTTTTTTTGATAATATAACAAATTTTTTTTTCCCCTAAATATATTCAAAAATATTACACAAAACTTTTGTATATCTTAGAAAAAGGTAGTAAGCTATTGATTTTGGAATATACAGGTTTTTCCTGAAAATTGGTAACTTCGTTTTTGACATGTAGGCCTAACATACTTACTCCAAAACCGTTTAAAAAATTTTTTTTTTATTGCATAGATGGATTCTATGCATATTTCTGAGAAAAATGATATCTTATAAGTTAGGTTTTGTATAGAAATAATATATTTAATTAATTTTTTAACAAACGAAGAAAATTAACATGCGACCATTGAAGGGTTAAATCATAAATTGGCAGCTTTCCATTGTATGTTGTATCGCCTCATCAAAGTACCAATGTCTGACTCTGATTTCAATAAAGAACTAAGTTGCATTAAACAAATAGCTGTTAATAATGAATATGATGTAAATATTATTAATAAAATGCTAAAGAAAAAACTTAAGATGAATGCAAGGTAACTTATTTTTCCAACTTCAGTTAAAAATAGCGCTAAATGGAGGAAAGTTAACTATCTAGGAAATGTTAGCCAAAAAGTTGGAAATATTTTAAATAGGGAAACAGAGTGTAGGCCGGCATTTTATTGTAGTAATAGTTTAGGTAAGATTTTAAATAATTCTAAAGATAAAATTAACAAAATGTTGAGAAGTGGTGTATATAAGATAACTTGCAAAATTTGTAATTCATGTTATGTAGGTCAAACAGGACGTAATTTTAAATCTAGATTAAGTGAACATGAAAGAAGTTAGCGGTTAGGATATGAAGATTCCAGTTTTTCAAATCATTTAAGAATACATCAAGTGTCTGATTTTAATTCCAGTGTAGATTTTAAAATATTACATTTTGATAATAAAGGTAGGAAATTGAATGCTTTGGAGAGCTTAGAAATTAAAAGAATAAGATACTGTAACCCTAATTTAGTTTTAAATGACCAGTTAGATTTGTATAACTCTCCATTAGTAAAACCTTTAAAAGTTATTTGTACTTAGAACAATCAACTGGTTTTCCCAATATGTATTGTTCCTATGGTCATTTCCCAGGCCGGGTATTTCCCCAACCTTCCATTCTTTGTATCCTAACTCCCACCCTCTAGTTTTAAGGTTTTCTTTTTTTCAGTCTGTAATACAGCCTCGTCAATGCCTTAGCAGGCGAAACCATTGGTCGGCTAGACTAATAAAAAGTGGATAGTACAAAATTAAAAAAATTGTGTTTTATTATCTTTAAACATGGAATTCCACCAAGAACCATCGGTCAAAAAAAAAAAAAAAAGAAGAAAGGGAAAAAAAGGGGGGGGGAAACTGTATAATTATTATTGAGACTTTAAATACAGTAAAATTATCATAATATGACATTTGGTTTACATTACTGTATTGAATTTCTACCAATATGGCTAGTTTATTTTTTAGAAATTGTTTTAAAACTTTTTTTTTTTTTCAGGAACTTTACACTAACAGTAATTTGTTTAATGCCTAATAAGTATAAATTGTTTGTTACTTCCTTTTAGGTTTTGTACGAGAATGGAGTAAATGGAATTTTAGCAGATGAAATGGGTTTGGGTAAAACCATTCAAGTTATCGCGTTGATTTGTCACATGATTGAGAAGAATGTGTTGGGACCTTTCTTGATAATAGCACCTTTATCAACACTGCCAAACTGGATTATGGAGTTTGAGAAACTGGCTCCACAGGTATGTTTTATTGTTTTACTGGATAAACCAATATCTTACAATCAAGTTGTCTTAACTACACTGCCTTCATTACTTGGCAGTTACCATAGATTGCGGGAAATTAGAATTCTTCTTCTTTTTTTTCTGTTGAGTGTTTGCGTAAGGCTGTATAGCATCCCAAAAATTCGCCAAGTTTTGGGTAAAAATATTCCGAAAATGATCTTCAAAAATGACAGCTGTACTTGGAAATATGGTGATCCCATCTTGATTTTTCATTGTAATTTCAGAAAAATCCTGAACCAAATATTTGACAATTATTAGGCAAAAATTCAAATTGTTTCATATTAAAAAATAGTTACGAAAATCTAAATCTGGCATTTATAACCTTAAACCATATGTTTCTATTATCATGAATAAGGAAAGGAAATAAAATTAATAATTTTAATACACAGTACAGTGTCATTAACTATAGTTATATTGTGTTAAATTTTGAAATAATACTCATACATATTGCTGAAAACTATGTTTACACATTTTACTATTCCAACCTCTTTAGTTCACTCGGGTTTACTAACATTGCCAAAATAAAATGAAGTTTGTAGAAATGGAAAACAGAATTTAGTTCATTTAGTTTTTTTAGTTCATTAAATAACTCCAACACTTTTAATTAATTAAATTAATTATTTGAACACTAAGTTTCTATGGAATGTGTGACAATTATACTGATTTGTTTATTAAAATTGAATGTAAATATGTCATTAGATAATTTAAACTGATAAGAAAATTATATAATAATTGATAAATGGTGCAAAAACATTGCACATATTACCTCACTTATCCACAAATACTCATAATAACCAAAAATGTCAATTCAATAGTTATAAATAAAAAAGTGAAAATGAACCTGTACACTGTCTAAAAATATATATATACACACACACACAAGGTATTTTGTGAGAGATTGGCACAACTTCAGGAGATGATAGGGGACCTAAAAAAAAGCAAAATTGTCCATATGAACATAGGTCTGGGAAAGCTTAGTTTTCCATCTGTTGGCCATTTCATGTTTTTGTTTTTTCCAAATTAATGATGACATTAGAGATTATTAAGATTCATGGGTTTAAATTCGGTATACACATTATTTATCAGTATACCCAGATCCAAAATAATTCTACTATTTAAATAGTCAAAATGGTAACCGATTAAAATGTTTAAAGTAAAATATCTTGGAAACGGTAAATTTTTCAAAAATTTTATGAGACAAAATATTTATATTTTTTTAATTTTAAACAAAATGGAGTTTTTTTGTAACATGAAAAATAACCCAGTTATTGTCAAAAACCTAAATCGAAAAAATAATAAATTGGTAATTGTCAAGAACACACAAAATTGTTAAAATACACATTTTTATCAATATGGAAATTTATTTTTACATTTGTCTTATTAAAAGTCAAAGTATTAAAACAAAATAAACACTTATTCTTAATTAAATAGTACATTTCAGAATATTGAACTAAGTATTCGTTCTTAAACAAATAAATAAAACAAAAGATTGATGACCTTCTGGCACAAAAAACAGAATAAGTTGGGTGCAGGGCTTAGTTAGCAGTTTTTAAATATTGAAATTACATGGTGCTCATTGTGACGCATTCTTTTAGCAATACACGCTTCAGCTCAGCGATGCAAGGAATTTTGGACTCTTTCAAAGATCTCATGAATAGCTCTGATACTGTTGAACCCAGATTCTACCCTTCGATGCAGTTCTTGTATGTCCATTACCTCTGTATCGTACACTAAAGTCATTAGGTGGCCCCACAAAAAGTAATCTAGGGGGTTTAGGTCCGGTGATCTAGTTGGCCAATTAACAGTTCCTCCGCGCCCAATCCATTTCAACAGGTATATAACATTGAGGTAATGTCTCACATTGTTACTTAAATGAACCGGTGCCATCATGCATAGACCACATGTCTTGTCATTCTACAAGTGGAACATCATTCAATAATTCTGGCAAAGTTCTTTCCCAAAAGTTTAAATACATGTTTCAATTGAGACGAGCTGGAAGAATGTGTGGCCCATGCTGATAGTCTCCAAATATACCACACCATACATTTAAACTTAACTGCTGCTGGTGAGATCTAACCACAAGTTCATGAATATTATCTTTTGCCCATGCATGTTATGAGAGTTTATTATTATACTATCTCTTGAAAATGTAACTTCGTTCGTAAAAATACTGCTTAAGTGATCAGGATTTTGAATACGACTTGTAAGTAGCCAATGACAATATTCAACTCTAGGAGGGTAGTCTTGTGGAAGGATCTTTTGTACTTTAGTAAGGTGAAATGGGTATAGGCCATTATTGTAAATGGTACGCCACACTGCAGTTTGGTTTACATTCCAAATATTAGCAATTTTCCTAACACTTGTCTCTGGGTTTTCTTCCACAATTTGCAAAATATTTTGTTCTACATCAATGTTTAGTCCAGCTTGTCTGTTTTTAGTAACGCTTACAAACCTACTTTCTCTCAAACGTCGATGAACAGTTTCAAAGATCATGTGGTCAGGTATTCATCTGCCAGCAAACTGTTCCATGTAAATCTTCCTAGCTTCAGTACTTTTTCCCCAAGCAGCACCATATGCTTAAAATCATATAAACACGAAATGGTCGGCAGACGGAAAACGAAGCTTTTCCAAACCTATGTTCATCTGAACAATTTTGCTTTTTATCAGGTCCTCTATCATCTTCTGAATTTTTGCCAACCTCTTGTGAAACACCCTGTATATATATTAAACAAATGTCTAAATTGCTTCTCTTATGCCATAAACCTATCTTCACCATAAATCGTATTTGTCATTAAAATCGAGCTTTTAATGACAGGTTTAGTTTTCTTTTATATCAATTATTCCTACATCGCCATATTTTTTTCTCTTAAGATTTTGGACACAACTTTTGGCGATTAATCTTCACATTAGAATGGCTGATTTTTTGTTGTTATTTACAAATAACTTTAACTGATGTTTTTGGAAAATAGCAACTAATATCTTTTGTTTGGGTTCTAACATTTGTGCAAAAACATTACAGCCGATTTCTTCGATAAAATCCTCATTTTGTTTCCTTACCGTGCCCTCAAATTTTGAATTAACTGTATTAAAAAAAAATTTAAAAAGGGTCCTGAGATAGACGCACACCTAATTTGATTAAAATCTGTTCACACATTTAGGCTATAGCACAGTAGTCAACATTTAATTTTTAGAATGGACCACTCCATAAATGACTTGTAATTCCACGATCTGGGGGTCCAGAAGGATGTATGGGGTTTTGGCCCTTGAAAATTAGGGCTTCTTACAGGAAATTTTTCGAAAATTAGGAGCTAAATGGTGAGTCTTGAGGTTGTAAAATAATATATGATATTTACAGATTTGTGGATGGTAATTTCAGACAAAATACTTAATAATATAAAATAATTAATACCTAATGAAAAATAATTTATATTTTAACTATACTATTATTATTTACCGATATATAATTATAATAATCCACGTACTTACAACTATGAAACTCAATTGAAATAAGATGTTTAACAATAGATTTGAAGGTAACTATTCTTACAAATTTATGTCAATATATATTTATTATAAACAAAAATTTGTAATGTTTATGTTAATACTTATCAAAAATATTTAATTAACATTTGAAACTTTATGGCTATTTAAAAGTGCAGTGACAAAAGTGACATTTTTTGTTTTGAACAACTTGAAATTTGTGATCAGATTAGTACAACTGATTCTTATAAGCTCCTGGTGGTGGTTATGAGCTGAGCCGAGCTCTGTACTTGTTTTTAAGAAAGTTCATTTTTGGGAACGACGCCTCATATATGTAAGTTGATCCAAATATTAGGGATGAGAAAAAATTTGTGATTATTGATTAAGATTATTGACGATTAGTGCTCATTAACCCTTTGGTTGGTGAGTTTCCGCAGGTGTATGAAGGACTATAAAAGTGAGTTTTTTTTTCACACAAATTTTAATTTTTTTTTGTTGCATTTGGTTAATTATTTAAAAAAAGTGAATAATAAATACATTAATTCGTATTTTATATTTATTAACAAAAAAACAACAAAATTCAAAAAAAAAATTTTAATTTAAAAAAAAAATTTTAATTTAATTTTATATTATTGTAGAAACATAGAAACATTACTGAAACATAAAAAGAAACAAATATAGGTAATCTCCTACATTAACATTTTATACTAATTAACATAAAAATATAAAAAATGATAAAAAAATTAAAAATTTAATATTATAATATTGTAGGCCCTAAACCTTATTTGAAACATAAAAACCAACAGACATAGGTAATCTAACTTTAAAAGTTGGTCTTCGTATGGTAGGTACGGAAGCACTCAGGGACACATAGCGGCACGTCACACTCCCGGCACATCCAGGTGGTTTCCTTTCGTCGCTGCGCTCTAGCTGAAGTCCACCTGCACACATGGCAGGCCCGACGAGGTTTCACTTTCTTGTCTGTTGCTGGGATGAAGTCCGGGAAATGTTGTGCTGTTAGTCGCAAAGGTGCTGGATCCTTGGACCGACGACCTCCTGCCGAGCTGGCTCTTGCTGGAGTGAATTCTTCTAGAAGCTGACGAATCAAGTTGAGGCGAAATTCCCCTAGTTTGATGCTTTGTCCTGTTTTCAGTTTGAATAATATAAATGAATTCAGGACAGTAATATCCAGGAAGTGGAAAAACAGCTTCTTGTACCACTTGCTGGATTTACGTGCGCTATCGTTGAACGATATTTGCATATCGCTCTTGTCAACAAACCCCATATTTTTGTTGTAATCCACAACACTTTCAGGCTTCAAAACATTATTTCCTGTCCGGTGGTCTCTTTTGCCACTATCAACTAAACGTGGTTGGTGGACAATGGACAACATCAAAAGATCTCTTTTTTCGACCCATTTTTCTGCTGTGAGGCATGGTGTTTCTTTGGACATATACTCTCCAGTTTTCATTTTTGGAGGAAATTTTGGCATTTGTTTCCTGTCTCCTCTAGCAGTGCCTACAGCGCCAGTTTTATTGTCATAAAGATACTGGAAGAGATATGGGCTGTAATAAAGAAGACTTACTGGTTTCTGGAAGCCCAATATTTGCCTCAAAACTATCATCCACCCATCCAAAATCTTCACCTTCATCACTCTCCTCACATTCACTTTCATTATTCATATATATTTCCAATGTTTCCTTCGAAAATTCTTTAGAACCCATTTTATACTTATTTACAACACATCAATACAAAACACACATTCACGAACAAAGCACATAAAAAGTTAAAAACAATAAATAAACTGCTGCTGACTGCCGGTAATAACATAAGAACAAAACTTCACTCAATAACAAACACACAAAAACAATCGGCAAAACAGTTGCTAAGCAAGCAGCTTCTAGAAATGTTGCGATGCATTCTAACGAGTAAAGTTAAAACTAATAGTTCCCAACTGTTCCCAATAGAGTGCAGAGCAATCCTGCTTTAAAAATAATAACTCTCGCAGCGTTATCGTGATTACTGTTCACTGCCGAAGTTGCTCCCGCATATGTGTCGGGATTACCGCTACGGGCCCGGCCGCCCGCTAACGCATACGGTGCGGCCATACTTGCCAATGGGTTAAATCATTTCTCAGTGTTTGTTTTGTAGAATAGGGACTAAAGTAAAAATGATAACTGCAATAGTTTATTATACAGTGTCAAATTAAGTCAGCTGTATTTAGTTTAACTATTGCGATTATTTTCAGTAATCGGCAGTTATTAAACTCATTAGGCCTCATTAAATGTCTTCAAACTTAGCATTAAACCCATTACATAGTGTTTGTAGGATGAGGAATAAACTAAAAATAATAAATCTATTACAGTAGAACCCCTCTTAACCGGTCTAGTCGGGACTGACACCCGGGCCGGTTGCCCATTTGGCCAATTAATCCTAGGTTCCCGTGAAAAATCGGTTTTCGTTCAAAGAAAGCTCATTTAATCAGGTAGCACTAAGAATTATGCATTTAAGATGTTATTGCAACTCATTTTATTGTACATAAATGTATCGTATATATTGTTATGTATATTATACATCAAACATGAAAGAATTAAACACTACAAAGCTTTTTTACAGATTCCCCTCTGTCAAGTCTTTTGACACATTTAACCGTGTCTCAAACGAAACCAACACACGCTTCCGAAAACTGAAAAGAAATGTTATATTTTCCATAATGTATACTAAAATGATTCGTGGATAAAAAAGCGGCCCATCAAACGTGTTTGTGGGTGTATGTCTGCTATACTGACGGGTGCCAATGCCGCGGTGTTTTTATGCCGCCGACAATAGGATACCGCTATCGACAAAATCGTTTAACTCGCCGCGGTGTTTTTATGCCGCCGACAATGGGATACCGCTATCGACAAAGTCGTTTGATATCGCCGCCGCTTTGGTGTTTCAATTACAATTTATTTTCGGAAACTCTCATCCAACCAGTACACTACGATATAGGCCTGTTATTCCGAGGACCGGTTAATCTGAGGCCGGTTAACAGAGGTTCTACTGTAATTTATTATACTGTGTCAAATAAACATTACGATTATCAGTGACTACTACTGATGTAATCCGCTAACCTAATATAATTTTAAAAGTAACCTAATTCTGAGTGTGATGATTTAATCAAATTTTAATATCTTCAATATTAGTTTTTAATTTATTTAGACTTTTATTATTGTTTCATTTTCTAAATTTTAGCCTAAACTATGTCAAAGAAACCAAAATATTAAAGACATGATCATATTCATAATGTTCTGTGCTTTATAAAAAATTACTTTTCATTTAGATTATCAGTCCTTTTAGTTTCGTATTACAATTAGAGAAACCTTTATAAGTGCAAGAACCCACGATAATAGACATGGTTACATTTTTGAAGAAAAAAAATCTTGTAGAAGCAATTTTGAAAACTCTTTAATATAATTTAATGTTACAACAGTCGGTACATAATGGAATTCCATGATAACACACAGGTTAGATCATTGACCTAGTTCTTTTGTCATTTCTCAACCCCCTTTACTCTAACCTTTCCTTTTGTCTCACATTTTTAGTTTAGACTTGTTTTGTTTTCAATTTAGTTGCTTGAAAATGCCAAACGGCGAAACATATGTCGCAATTAAAGCTGTTTTGTGGAATTGAATAATCGTCTCATTATTTCCATTAATTTTGAAAACATTTAACTGTTCATACCCAAGTCATGGAAGTGTTTTAATAGAATGGTACAAAATTTTATGTAGTGACAGCAAATGTCAAGTAGTAAGATGTAGGAGTCAAAAGTAGTAAGAGATGGGAGCTGTTAGTCTTGCAAGTGTAACATAAGCCATTGTAGTTCAGAACGGCAGTTTTTTATACACACGAGATGTCAGGATGTTTATTATCTGTGTTCTCCCATGTTAATTTTACATCAATTTTAAATTAAAATGTGTAGAAAACAAATTATTTTGGTTTATTTCCAGGTGCCAGTTGTATTATTTCATGGTAGTAAATACGATCGACCTCTTCTCTATCATAAACTAACGAAGAGGGTTCTAGTCATGGGACGTTTGTGCGCACCAGTTATAATCACTTCGTATCAAGTACCTCGGATTGAATTCTCAGTTTTATCTCAATTGAAATGGAGATACATCATAGTTGATGAAGGCCACGTTTTGAAAAATATCAACTGTCAACTCGGCAGGTATGGCTGAACAGCTGTTAATAGCTTAAATAAACACATTATTAACTCTGAACAAGAGACCTTATATCTTGGATGGTTTATTATATTCAATAAAATATTCTTCTAAACCCAATGTGACTAATATCTAGTCCTCTATGAGTTACAACAATATTTACAGACCGAAAAGTAACATTAAATAATACCACAGCTACCAAGTGGGACACCACTCACTAACTTTTTACAGGGAGAAATAATAAAAGTTAAATACTCTATGGATTATGTGTTCCTTGTATTGTAATGATGATTATAGTGGTAGTAAAGGATCCGATTACTGTTTATATTTTATTCTAATTTACATTGAGTGAAAGTACTTGTATACTAGTTACATCAAGTTTTAGAAGAAATCACAAAAAAACAAAACATTGTAACTGTTATGTAAATAATAATGTATTTGATTTTTTTTATAACCATAAGAAATTAGAAACTGTTTTAATTCGTATAAATAGAAACATAAATAAAGTATGTGTGTGAAAGGCTTAGAAAATATAGAGTAGTAAGTTTTAGAAAACGGTTGAAATTTAGTTTTTCAAACCGTTATTGAGTAGCTGACATTTTAAAACATAAAATAAATAACCTTTTACATACATCAATAGGTCCAGGAATAAATGTTAAACTCTTACATATAGAAAATAAAAGCAATAGATTAAATAATTTAGAATGTTTAGAAATAAATAGATCTATTTCACTTAGGCCTATTCTCAACTTAAATGACCAAATTGTATTAAATTCGTCACCTCTTCTAAAACCCATCCGTAACATAGTTCATTAACCTTTATCTACCTGCTAGGTCATCCCCTCCTACCTTTCCCGATTTCTCTATTGTATTTCAGTTTCCTGTTACTTATGGTTAAATAGTTGTCTATACAGTACAACCTCGTTTATCCGGACTAATTGGGACCGGAAGTGATCCGGTTAATCAAAAATCCGGATAATCCAAAATTATAGAAAGATAAATAAAACAAAATATAAAATGATAACTTACCATTTATAAGTCATGAAAAAACACAATATTTACACAGTCATTCAATTTACACAATACACGAAATTGCACAATGTACTGTAAATGACGAAAAACATTTTATTTACACACCTGAAATATTTACACATGCTTTTAATTTACACAGGGTTTAGTTGTTATTTACAAAAAAGTCATTTATCTTCCTCTGTTTTAATTTGGTGTGACGTTTCAATGCGGCCCTGTCTATACGATTCAATGCGTCTAACTTTTGGGCCATTGTAAGCACATTATGTTTTCGTTTCGTCGCCATTTCCACACACAAACGCTAACACACGAATATAAATAAATAGCAGTAACAACGCCCCCCTCTAAATACTATGCCGATTCTCATTCACGTCCTCGATACTCCTGACTGGGGATTTGATGTGCCAACTGCCACAAAAAAATAACGGGGTTCCCAAAGCTGGCGGCACCGCTTTAAGATGTGACAAAATGTTCACATTTACTGATTTACACCCTTGAGTCTTAGCAACCCGACAACAATAAAGTTGTAAAAATGACATGATGGTTTATGATGCGTTGTAAACATGCACCTGGTTTGTATTTATTTCACAGTTGTACATTTTCTTTAAGGACCGTTACAGGCATCGTCATTGTATTACACTTTCTAAAATATCAGGCATTCTTTATTTTTTTCCTTTTTTTTTAAAAAAATCCCTGACTGTAATGTAAAGAAACTAAACACGGCACAGCACGATATGGTAATGATGTATTCCGGTCGCTAGCACGTGATAGACTACCCGCCGGCATAGACAATAGACAAGGTCACTGTCATGCTGCATCGGGGTAGGGGGATGGTGACGCAGAGGTCATTGCTCCTCCACTTTCTCTTCCCAGTGCATCAACAACCCGCCCTAACACCTCGAGGCGACACTGTAGTGTTGAGGAAATCACGTTTTTATCAACATTAATGTAATAGCAGATATTTCTTGTTGAAACTCCATATTGAAGGATAAAATAAAGCAAAAGCTTAAAGTTTCAAAACATTATAAATATTATTTAAAATATTATTCAAAATACAGTAATTACTAAAATATTTTGAAACTTTAAGCTTTATTTTATCCTTGATTAAATTTTTTATTTTTTTTCCGGATCGATCCGGATAATCCGGACATCCGGTTGAATGAGGTCCGGATAAACGAGGTAGTACTGTACCTGTAAATTATCAGTTGCCCGATGATGCCGCAAGGCGAAACAATCGTAGCTCATTTATATTATTAAAATATTTGAAACTTTAAGCTTTTGCTTTATTTTATCCTTCAATTTATTTCTATTTTCTGAACTCATAATTTCTCTTTGCAGGTATTTGAGATCAATGAAGTCTGTAAACCGACTACTCCTCACTGGAACTCCACTTCAAAACAATTTAACCGAGTTATGGTCATTGTTAAACTTTCTGCTACCTGACATATTTGACGATATAGCTGTGTTTGGAACAATGTTCCATCTCGAAGATATTGAAAACAGTAGTTCTAACATAATTCATCAAGAGGAAAAACATAATGTCCTCTCTACATTGCATCAGGTAAGTGAAGTTATTATTTTTACAAAAGTTATCTTGTAAGTTGTATTTGGTAATTTGAATTGTTTATATCCATATTGGACTGTACAATTATAAAGTTAAGAGAATGAAGACTATGGGAGAAAGAGATCAGATGGATTGCTAAAGCGGGGATGAATTCCCAACCCAAGGTCACAAAGTTCTATTGTTAGGTTCTATGCTTCAGACTTTCCGGTAATACTTTTATCCAAAGAACATATTTGTCTTCAGAAGAATTTCTTTGAGAGAGTTCTAAGGCATAGAGGATCCTGAAACTAATTTCAGTTTTTAAGTGCCAAATATGAAAGTTGTATTGCGAAGTGTGCTGATATGAACACTCCTCATTGAGTCTTGTATCTGGTTGATTTGTTGAAACCCTGAGAAGGTACAGGTATAAGTAGTCAATCATAAGAATAACTAGGAAATTTTACAAAATTCATTTAGTAAATCTACTTTGAAAAGGAAAATAGAATTTTTTAGCACAATTAATTTTTCGGTGGAATATGAAAAGTAGCAAATACACATGCATTTAGATTAAGTAAAGTCTTCTACATAATCCACAACAATATCGACTAGTATTGATTATCGAACAAATGTTGAGATTAAAGAAATGTGTGGTAAGTCATAAGTATAAAACTATAACGGTTCAGAAATAATTTTAAAGAATGAACCTAAAGCTTCATTTAAAGTTTGATTTTAATCAAATTCTATTTATGGCACAAGCTAAACAAATTTAGGCCCAATTAATTTTTTTTTTTTTTTTTTCAAAGATTGCTGCCTCCATTTGTACTTTTTTACTGACAACTACCGAACTGGTATTTTTATGATGAATAGTTTTGTTTAGTTAGTATTTCGACTGTGAATGAGTGTGTTAGAAAGTTTGTGCAGTGTTTTTACATTGTTCATTTTAAGATTTTATATTTTTTTCTGTGTCATTCACTCAGTTTCTGTAAACTTTATTGAAATAAAAATTTTGAATACCTTAAAATTTATCAGTTACCGTAGTTTAGAGTTTAATCACCATTTAATTGTTAGTTTTAAAACCAAAAGTTGTATACAGTTGTATTTTCCTGTTTGCTTTAGATTTTAACACCTTTTTTACTGAGAAGACTCAAAGCGGATGTCGAGATTAATTTACCTCCAAAAAAAGAAATCATGGTCTACTGTCCAATGACATCTATACAACAGGACCTTTACAGAACCACGGTGGACAGGACAATTGTTAATCTGATCAGGCCTAAAGTAAGTAGTTACTCGACATGAATTTTGTAAATTTAGAATATAAGGAATAATTTATTGGAGTTGAGCTTTCTTCTTAGGGTGAAAATCGAAATGTAACAAACTCTATATCTTGAAAATTATTTGATTGATTAGTATTTTTTTCGCTCATATTGAAAATTCAACAATGTGTTGGTCGTGACAAAGGTGAATTAAAAAATTCAATATAAATTATGAAAATAAATATGGTTTATGACCATTTTAACTTTATTTATTTTCATTACCTCATCCAGACTCTTTTTAAACAGTGGAAAAACAGTTTGTATGTTGTCAACTGTGCCGATATAGTGTAATCATCTTGGTCAGAAATAATGCTGTCATATGTTATGTCTGTATTGTGCGCTTATTTTTATAAATTTACTATTCATATTAACACTATACACTCTACTAAAATTATAGATTTTTGTGGAAAAGTTGTTGCGTTCATAAATAAAAATAGTGAAACTAAGAACATAATATTTTCCCTTAGTAGAGCAATATTTTAAAACTATTTCCCTATCTGTAATAGTCTTTAAAAGTTATCTGTAAAGTCCAAAGTTCAATATGTCTCTGTCTCTCTCACTCTTATCTCTGTCCCAGACTATTTTAGAATGAATCAGCTGGAAGATGCTAGACTAGGGTAGGGCATGTAGGATCAATATGAAAAGTGCTTTTTCATAAAAAGGGATGTACAATTTAACAATGAATGACTTAGTGAGGCAATTAATTTTGTTGTTGTCTCTAACTTCAATCTTTCATTATTGAAATGAATTTGTGGTGCTTCACTAATTTCTTTCGCCTAGTTGGGCTTAATTTGGCTGTTTCTATAAAACCTGGTAAAACGAAAAAATAATTATACTAGCTACAGTGTACTCCCGACTATGCGCAAGTCTTGCGGGAAAAAATGTACTGTTCTCTTTACCTGTTTAGTACGGGTAACAACCAGTAAAAGTACAATAACAAAATTGTGCAGTAGAGCTATGCTTACTGTCTAGAGTGGTTGGACTGTGACGCAAATGAGCTAGGATTAAAGCGACTAACGGACCGAGAAATAGCAGACAAAGCAAGAGGGGCGAACGAAGAGCAAAGTGTAAGTGAAGAGGAAGAATGAACGTATGCGCATGCGCGATTGACACACTAAGTGGCCTTGCAACTTCTGATGGTAAGAAAAGTTCAGTCAAGAATCAAGAAACAATGTTTTCTCAGTAAGAAACAAAACACGATGTTTCATGATTTTTTTTTAAAAACCGTCAGGTAATTAAAATTGCAGTACTGTACTAGTGTAGTGTAATGTGTTTCCTGTATTACTCTTTTGTTTTACTACAAAAACTTCTCGTTTATTACACTTTTTATTTCATGTAAAATGTTTTAACTTATAGGTTTGTACCTGTATATTGTGTTTTATGTACAGTATATTATAGTCTTTTTATATCAAAACTATTTTTTTATTACAGTATTTTCCCTTCATTTTTAGCATTCTTGGATATCCGAGATTTTCATTATTCGCAATGTCTATGCCACCCAATTGCGCAGATAATCAGGAGTACACTGTATTATCAAATTTGAGATTCTAATTTATACTAGCTGACCCGTGCGAAGCATTCACACTCTAACCTACTTAAATCCCACTTAATTAAAGTACACACCGTATATTTAGTATCATATAGTACGTCATGGGCATAGGTGAGTGTTGAAGTAAAGAATAGATATGTTTCAATTGTAGATTATTTATTTTTTGAAACATAAGTTTAAGGTATTTACATAGTATTTACGTGTTTACAGGACCTCTTTGAACACTATGTTTGAAGTTACGATATGGTCATCTGTGATTGTTTGTTGTTAGGTTTGTTTTACACAGACAGATGTCACTGAAAGAGCGCACCCTGGAAAACGCCACATACAACTGACCATGTAAAAAAACAGGGTCAGGCAAGTGCAATCCTGCCTTTGTAAAGTGTCTGTCCCTGTGCCTTATTAATAGTCATGGCAAAGGCGGCTTTTATAGGAAATTGCTTCCTACTCAGTTTGTGAGGCACGGTAGGATCAGAAGGGGGTGAGGTTAATGCGTGGTATGACGACAGTTTGACCGGAGTCATACAAATTATGCATTTTTGGATGCATTTTTTGGCTTAAATGAGTTCATAAAGGATCCTGAATATTTCAATTTTTTTCAAGAAGATTTTATTTTACTAAAACAAACCATTTTCCCCATATTTTAATTTATTTTAAAAGATTATTATTGAATAACATAGGGGAAAATACACTTTTTTTGCATAATTATGCATTTTTTGCCCCCTTCCCCAACCTACCATGCATCCGGATAGTGATTTTTCAAGTTTTCACACCTAAACCTTGCATTTTATGCAAAAAGATCGAATGGAGGTGAAACTTCTTGAAAATCGTACTTTTTTAATTAATTCCGACGGCCTATTGGGTCGACCTATTTCATGTTATGCTTGTATAATATTATAACTTTGGAATTTCGGTATCATTATAATGTAATATCTCATTTCTAATCGATTAATTTATAGTTGTTGTTTAATTTGAATAATATTATTTGTAATATGATATAGAAAATAAATTTTTTAATTTATAAAACTCCCTTTTCTCACTTCTAAAAATAAAAATAAAATTGGGAATATTTTTTACATTTTTAGTATATTTAATAACACAATAACCAAAATAATTTTCTCCTTTTTTATTATTTTTTTTCCCCAAAAGTCGTAAAAACTGCTACAATTTAAAAATTTTCAACCACTTTTTCAACAAATAGAGGAAAATTAGTGATATTGAATAAAATTCAACAAATAATTTTTCATCTAATATTGCCATTATTGTTTGTTTGTTTTTTGTTTGTATTTTTGAGGTTATATTTAACACTTGTTTAAAAATAATAATAACTCATTTTAAACTCATTTAAGCATCATGGATGTGGATTTTAAAGGTGTAAAAAATTAATTTTAAGATATTTTACAACATACAATAACCTCAAAATTCTTTTTGAGATTTGTCAATAGTTTGTAAAAATGAACTCACTACATTTTTTTCTTCTTTTTTTTCTGTATTTGTTTTCAGCATAGTTTAGAAACAATAGAGTTGAAACCTGATGGGATAAAACCTAAACGTAAATGTACTATGAAGCGAAAAAATTATTCACTTGATTTTGACTCTGATGATGAGTTTGAACAAAGTAGTTCTAGTTCTTCGAGTAACGGGTAATTTAACTCTATTGAGCAGTTTTAATTGTAGTCATTGTTGTTATACTGGTTGGTAGAGTAATCATTGTAGTATCATACGGAACTTGCTTATAGACGTGGGTGGGTCTACACATTTCTTTCTTTTTTTGTTTTGTTAGATCCCTCTCATTCATCTTTCCTCTCTTGACCAACTGTTGTTCTTCTTTTTACTCTGATGCTATTAGAGTGTGTATTTTTCTTCCTTATTTTATAACTGAATAAATAGTTGTTTTTTTTCCGACTAATACATAGTATAGACAAAGTTATGTGATTGGTCAAAAAATCTATCTCGAATTTTTCATGGAATGATGCCTGTTATTATTTCAGTTTGGTGTAGCTCAAACGAGTGGAGCGATTTCAATGAAATTTGGTATATGGATATATTTTGAGTCGTTTTCATTTTTTGAATAAGTCGAAATTTGGAGGTACGTAACCTGCCTTTAGACAAATATCAAATTTTCTAAAAATTCGCTCTTAACAATTGTGATATGTAGCCTCTAATGATCTAAATAAAATGTATTAATCATTATTTTTCCAAAAAAAAAATCCAATTTTGTATTACCTATAAAAAACAAACATAGTTTGGTAATAATTTACATAAAAAACAAATATGATTTATACTTAAGAAGAGTTTATGATGGAAGGATAGCAAGCTTCGACTTTATTTAAATATATAAATATCTTACAACTATCATAATGATGACCTTAGAAGCCCTCTTCTCCCCAGATCACATTTTTTTACCAAAAATATATAAAATTTAAGGCTTATGGTTTGTTGTATGGTTGTCTAATGTAAACAATGGCTTTTTACTTTATTTTTTGATTAGTTATTATATTTGTATATTACAAAGACTCAAATGCTTACTCTTTTAGCAAAACTTCCTCTATTTATCATTAACAGAACACTGGGACTGAGTTGGGCCTAATGTTATAACGTAGATTTGAAGAAATATGTATAGGCTCAACCATACTTGTAATTACAACTACTATATTTACATTAGAACTATCTAAATTACGTTGTTATATTTACATTTTCAGTTTCACCACATTGAATTATATTTATATTACATTCTTCACCATCATTGTCTTCATCACTTTCATCAATCGCCCATATATCTTTTTCACTTTATCTCCCAAATGTATTAATTTTCCCCACTGAATATAGATTAATTGTCTGAAATTTCTTTAATAAAATAAACTATTTTCTTATCACATAATGCTTGTCACCTGACATCTTAAAAATAAACCTATATACTACGAAACTACAATTGTAAGTATGGGAGGCGGGGCATTAATTCAAGCCTCAACTTTAACATGTTCACACACATGATATCGGCCCTAGTTCTCTGACCAGACTCCCTACATGTAAAACAATACTTATTGTAATTGGTGGAAGTCTGTGAAAACGTTTTCTATCAATTATAGCTCTCGTTATTCCTATCTCTACACTCAATCGCAATGACCACAGCTATAGCCTCTTGAAAATATTTAGAGAATTTCAATTTTGTTAACTGGGGAAAAACCTCATTTAAATTCATTCATAGCTCGCCTTTCGGCTTCCTATAATCTTTAATTCTGTTTGCATCTTCATTATCTGTCACAGAAACTAATTTTTCCTTTATTTTCATCATGTGATCGGTAAAATCTTGATTGTCTCTTTGTTAGGAATTAGGATAGTTTAAGTTAGAAATAAAGTCTAAGTTCTATTTAAGAAGCCAGAATGACAACAATTATTGTGACAGATCTGGAAAACTGACGAAATTGCTTACCTTGCAAGCAAGACAGAGGTCATTGATTCTACAATGATATAAACTCTTGGGTGGGAGGAAATGTGGTCAGTAGGCCAGTATATTGATCAAGGGAAGGTGCTATAGGAATTTTTGAAGATAGCCAGATGGACTTGGTGAGTAAAAACTTCCTGGGAGATTGGGACTTCTGATGAGCATCAATAAGATTTGCAAACAGAGTGAGCAAATTTCGTGTATTAAGAAACTTGTAATTATTTCAGAGTCAGATAATTAAACTATAACGTAGAATCAGATCTGTGAGTCACAGTAATTAAAAGTCATTCTTTCATTCTGATTAATAGTAATAATAAGATTTTTTTTAGCATTCTAATAAGATAGGAGATGGTTATTATTGTTAATAAAGGTTAATTGAGTCAGTACTCAATATATTATTTTCAATAATTAATTTTTTTTCAATATAATCGAATGGTTCAATAACCATTCGATTATATTGAAAATAAAGAACTCAGAGAGTTTAAAGGAACCAATCTTAACACTCTTCTTTATTATGTTGTTTTTCGGTGAATCGTTTCGAAATACTTGAAAAGTCCTTGCTTGTTCACAAGCTTTTCATTTTTACAATGCGTTTTGCATCCCTTTTATTTTATTTTTGTCTACTCATTTATTTCGGTATATTTACATCGACTCGCCATTGCGCCATCTGCATTATATCAAAAATTCCATTACTCTTTTACCTTGTTCTTCTCTGATAAAACTTGAGAAGGAGAAAAAAAGATTCTAAACTTTAATTGATATGTGACAATAGGTTTCATATGTGACTCTAATCAATTCCATGTCGTTTCCCATCAACTATGGCTAATCGTTCATGTAACGTTATATTTTGCATTGTCTATGCACTTTCATAGCTAACCTATTTATTGGCTCTTGTAGGGATAATTCTTCCCCATCAAGATTGAAAGTATCCGCCATTTTAGATAATAAAATTTTTAGTTTATTTCTAAAAACAAATTGGTATAAGGTACGAAATATTGAAAATGTATATGATCAAACACTAATGAACACACTATTCTAATTCCTTTCAGTTAAAGTGTAGTATTAACTACAAACAAAATAAGTCATTATTTAATTCAGAATCAATAGTGAAAAAAAACAGTATAATTTAGATCGAGAGAGAATATTCACATCAAATATCAATAATTATTGTAACCCATTTAAAATTTTAAACATACATCTCAAAACATATTATTTACCAACTATAGTCCAGGTTTTACCCAGCTCAATATATTGGTCCAACCACAGACAACTTATACACCAGTAGGATGGATGGCCGTAGACATTAGAGTTGTAACGGATATCCGGTTAATATCCGGTATCCGGCCCCTTTTTTTTTTAGTATCCGGTATCCGGCCGGATAGTTGCAACTATCCGGCCGGGTACCGGATACTTAATTATGTAAATGTAATTACATAAATAGGTGATCTATACTTCCAAATAGGTGATCTTTTCGTAGCGGTCGCCATTAAACTACAAAAAACTTCAACCACAAAAAACAAATACCGAAAAACTCACTGACAGACCGTTGAATACTAGTGTTTGACGCATGAACGATACAAGCCGCCCACTCCTACGGTCCAAGAGACAGGTTTGTACTTGTCTTTCCGTGAATCATCACTAGAACTACACACACTACCTGAGTCGGATATCCGGCGCTCCGGCCTAGAACCTCACCGAATATCCGGTATCCGGCCAAAACGACTATCCGTTACATCTCTAGTAGACATGATGTAAAAATCATGGATATCAAGATACCAACTGCACAACATTCAGCAATCTACAACGTTGTCATTTTTGATGACTGCTTCATGACAAAAATCTCCTTCCAGAATGTAACCCCTTAGAACTAAGAAGATGGGAACTGTCTCATCAATTCATAAAATCTAGAGAACCACCTATCCTTAATCTTAGATTAATCATCCTTATCTTTTTTCCTTTCCCAACTGGTTTAAAAAAAATCGTCTGGTTCAAAACACACAGATCCATCCTAGATTAAAGCAATTCAGTCTTGTTTTTATATTCTCTACTGATTGAGAAAGTGAACAGTGTTTATGAAATATGTTAAAACATTAGTTTGTTTTTGTTTTTTTTTACCCTTGTTTACCATTAGAACCACGTTCCAAGGTAAGCCTACGTCTGCTATCCATACAAAATCTAAACTAAACTTACATCTAAGTTAGTATTATTGTATTTAATATCACTACAGACCTTTTTTATCATTCCGCAGTGGAACCATTTTTTGCTCATGAGAACAGATCTTTATTATGCAGACATGACATGAATTCATTATAATTTTATTGCAAAAATCAACACTTCTGACGCCATTTGAAAGGATTGGAGGTGAGGTGATAAGTCAAATTTAGCGTTCATCTTAACTATTATCTAATTTCTCGATTAATTACAACTTGATCATTATGAGGAGACACTCGCACACATGCTACCGACTAGACTCTTTTACTCTCAAGCAGCCCGTGTGGCTTGCGTTTCATGGTCAGATAGCAATTCTGCACATTCCAATAAAGCCTACTCAAGTGTGCAAAGGTGTTCAGTGACCTATTCCCTGTAGTATAATTAATTTAATTATTTATGTAACTCAATGTATTATCAATTTGAATATAGACCTGTCACACCGCACAAGAAAACATTTCAATATTAGTAAACACATGAAATCGGGACAAAAGTCAAATCAACTTAGACACTACAAATGCCATCCAAATACTTATTCTAGAAATAAAATCGTATAACCAACTTTGTACGATTCCAAAGATTAGTAGAGAACACAGAGTACACGACAGCGTCTCATGGAGTCAAAATAACATAATATAGAATGCATAATAGGCCAAAGATGTACACTAATCTGTAATATTAGCAATTAGCTGACTCATAATAGGAACGGGAAAGCAGTGATGTCGACTGACAGTTGACATAAGAGTTAAGGGTTAAGGTTAAGGGGAGACTGTACATACAAATGTATCTTACTTAAGATATATATGATGAAAAACACATTAATAAAGAAACTTACATTTTTGTTTTCTTACCTAAACGTAGTAGAAACAATTTTGGGAAGATACCGATGTATATTATTTTAAATACAATCTTGTTGAGCACTGTGGTGAAATTCACAATAATGATTCGAATTTGCCCCACACTTTAAATAATTGTGTTTTATTTTAAAGTTTCTAGTGATTGTGGTTAGGGGCAAATTCGAATCATTATTATTTTAGATGTGTGTTTGTGTGAGAGAGAGAGAAATTTGGTGCAATGTTTTTGCATCATTTATTTTTACAATGGCCACTTTTTTTGTCACTTTAATGCTGATCACTTTTTTTTTTTAACAAATAGGCTTTATTTCTTACATACATTAATTTTTTGTTTACATATTTTTATTATAATTTAAAACAATGTGATGAGCCCCTTCATGGTACTTACTCAACCCTGTCATACAATTTAATACGAGCAGATACTTGAAATGTAATGCCAAAACATTGGTCTCTTAGACCTTGTAGGAAATATTAAATTGTATTGGGAGATCAAGGGGTCTTGCTCAATAAGCCAAATTTATGAACAACAGTTGTTTCATAGAAGATGTTTATATATTAAAAAGTCTTCGCCTTGAAGTTATACATATGTGAAGGCTCCTCTACTCGCTACGATCATGTCAGTAACTCAGTCCTACCCGATCTCGTAACTACAAATTTCATATTTTCTTGTGAGATCAGGGTTTAAAATTTTATTTTTGACAATAACTTTGCTGTATAACATGTTGTCTTAGAAGTGCAGAATTGCTACCATTACATGGAAAATTGAAATCTGAAAGTTTTTATCTTATTTAATACGGTATAAGTTGAATAATAGAAGAGATATGAACAAAAGACTGTTCAATATTGGGCATTTTAAAATTGTTCGTTAATTTTTCTGAATTTCAATAGAGTTCTTGATGAACACACTCTATACCATATTTCATGTTCCTATCTTTATTTTTGGACAGGTTGTTAAAAATCACTTTTGGTTTCCTAATGCCATGAAACGTGAAGATCAATCAAATAACAGAAGTAGAAATTGTTGATGATTACCAAACTTACCAAATTAGGGATTGGACTATTCTATTTCTTTTTGTAAGAGAAGCTTACTTATTACTTCGTTTTTTCAATTAAATTAAGTGACTTTGTTTGTAAGTCTGCGTTCTTACAAATTTAACATTAAATTTATTATTATTTCACCTGAAGGGCAGAGTATCAATCTAATTCGTACTTAGCAATTACTCCTACAACATGGCACACGGTTAACACAATAAAACTAGCCAGACATATTTAGAAAAACAAGAAATCTCCCCTTTATTCTATTCAAAAACAACAACTTTATCATGTTTCTTCACAGGAGAATTACTAAAAACTAAAATTCATTATTATGAAATATAAGAATCAAACATGTATAGAGTTAAAAAATTAGAGTTCTTCACCATTCCTTTTAATTTAGTTTATCTAATGATTACTAAGTTTTAAAGTGTTCCACTTTACTCACGAATTACCGGTCCATATATTTAAGTTTATTTCAACATCACAAACACTAGAAATCCTCCATGTTCGTGTTGAAAGTGAGTTCGTCCAGTCGTCTCATTACGCGACTGTTAGATGCTGAATCCTGACAAAGACTTTACTACTCCCTCTCCAGACTAAGACTGCTTAAGGCACGCTTCTTGTTGCTTGGCAAGGCTAACGCTCAGGTTCATGGGAAATCTCTCCAGGGTTTCATTTCCTGCAACGGACTTTTTTAACTTCTGTGGTAATCTGACTCGCACAATTTGAAATTATATTTTAACTTGTATTGTTTTAAACTGTCTATTAGTAATCATTAGGTTACTCTTATGTTGAATTGAAGATTGTTCAATTACACTTTACAATTACTTATTTCTATTATACAATGCTTATTATTTCTATGATTAGTATATCTTTATTATTAATTGAACGTTTAATTATTTTTATTAATTACTGGTTGGAGAGTGTCCATGCTTACACCTTCCCACTACCAATCTCTTATGTGTATTAAAATATTTCTAATGCCATATTTTATTGTTGTATGATTATATAGGCAAATGTTACTAATATATTTCATTAGGTTACAGTTTAATAGGATACATAGCCTATTAGTTTAGATTTTGTATTGGTAGGAGACACAGGGCAACCTTCTTTTTATACTCTCTACTGATTGAGAAAGTGAACAGTGTTTACAAAATATTTCAGAACTTTAGTGTTTTTTGTGTGTTTTCCTATTTATGTACTACTAGGTAATACCAATGACTACATAAATACTATAAGACACGACATAGGATAGGGAAATAGTCTACGCTTTACGGGTGCTGTTCGTCACAAGTTTGACACACAGCTATCAGAAAGCGCTAGCAGCAGGTGCTTGACTGTACGCATCCCACTTGGTTGAGACTGTACAACTGTTGACCTCTCTCTCACAAACCTTCTCACTTACTTCCGTCAGCATAGTCAGTGTTGTCAGTTCGTGCGCTGAGATAAGTGATTCTCGACCTTCCCTCGCATCACTGGTCCCATATGTGGCATCAGTGCGTTTTCTCTTACCCGCCTGAAACATTGTTTGACCGTAGAGCCACCTAGCGCCAGTCACATCAACTTCAGATTCTCTAGCAGAGCGACCTAGCGGGTATTGGACAACTCAAGAATAAGCGTAGAATATTTAACATGGCCATGTCGTGTCTTATAGTATTTATGTAGTCATTGGTAATACCAAGGACCACTTTCCATGGTAAGCCTGTGTCTCCTATCCGTACAAAATCTAAACTAGTATATTTCATTTGTATCTTAGAAGCTGGGTTATGTTTGTAAGAGAGAAAAATGTGTTCAACTTTTTTAGTCTGTTAATATAATGTATTCGGATTTCAGAGGAAATGTCATCCAAGTTACAGATAAAGAAGACGCCTCCTATGTAGTGAGGTTGGCTATGACTAATCCACAAATGCAACTGCGGAAGATTGTCAACCATCCATATTTGGTTCACACACCAATTAATAAAGATAAAACGCTTATAGTTGACGAGGAATTGGTAAACAAAAGTGGTAAAATGCTGGTTATTGATGCTATGTTGTCTAAATTGAAAGCCCGAGGACATAAGGTTGGTGCTTCATAATCAATATATTTTTGTCTATATTAGTTATTATTTTAGTAACAAATACAGACACGCCTTTTCATTTTACATATGTTACAGCAAAAATATATTATTAGATTTAGGGGGATCATAGATTTTAAAGTCGAATAGAATAATTTTTTTAATTCGAATGAGATCGGATCAAATCTTGCGGAGCATTTGTATAGGTATAATTAAGTTGTTTTAATTTTTATAGTAATTCATTATGGTTTTTTTTTTTTTGTGTTTGAGAATTGATTAGTTATTGAGAGGTAGTTTGTCTTGGAAATTTTGTGTTAATTTATGATGATTTTGTCACTTGTAATAAGATAAGTGATCTGTTGTTTTTGAATTTTAAAGAAAAAGAGAGGGGGAAAAAATTGTTTGGCATGAATTGTGCTTTAAATTTAGTTATGTACTATATATGAATTTATATGTGTAGAATATTTATAGGTAGAATTATATATTTGTTTATTTTGTGCACGTATTGTATAATGAATGTCACTGCACTAGCAAGATAGTTATGTCATGATGTTGACTTGTCTAATTTCATTCATAATAATACTTAACATTAAGTATCAAATCTCTAAACACCAGTGTCCTTGCAACCTATATACATGATTTAAAAGTTTTGTTTTTTTTATTATTGGTTGGTAAAAACACATTTCCATTTTCACATAATTTACTTCCCGCATATTCTATCATAAAGTAAGTATTGAGAGCAATAAAGATAGAAATAAAAACTAAACTATCAATTACAAGAAAACTTCAATTTTTCACCAAAATAAGTGTGTCCTGAATATTGATGTTTTACAGTTTTGAAAATAAATTGGTTGAGAATTTTTTAAAAACCTACAGACAATCACTGTTTATTAGCACTCAAACCTGATTCTTTATTCTCGCTAGTTTTCTGAAATTTAGATGTTTTACGCTCTTTTGAGGTTGCTACTGGGTTTTCCCATACTCTGCAGAATTTTGTGTAATTCACTAGAATATAATGAAACTTTTGTAAATTAATAAAATATATTTAAGGATAAAATAAAGCAAAAGCTTAAAGTTTCAAATATTTTAATAATATAAATGAGCTACAATTGTTTCGCCTTGTGGCATCATCGGGCAACTCAGTTACTTAGGGCAACTGAGTTGCCCGATGATGCCGCAAGGCGAAACCATTGTAGCTCATTTATATTATTAAAATATTTGAAACTTTAAGCTTTTGCTTTATTTTATCCTTGAATATGGAGTTTCAACAAGAAATATCTGCTATTACATTAAAGTTTAAAATATATTTATATAGGGTTTAAGCTATTTTCTCTAATGACCTGTTATCGAATAGGTAAAAATAGTTCGCCGATTTACTGCCAGAGAGTAGATCACACAACTGTGACTTCTAATGCCAACTTTGACAATAATTTGTTTAACTAATTATTAAAGATATAAATAAACGTTTAGTTCAAGTGAAAAAATACGTATGTTCTGTCTTCTTTGTATGAACTTTATTCTCGTAATTTAATCACGCTTATATATAAAAACTGGAATTGAAAGATATTTTAAAACACATGTATGCGCCTTCTTGTGTGTGTTATAAAAGATGGATAGTTCTCTCTCTTTAAGTGAAAGAGCATAGTAAACAGTTACGTAGAACTGATTAACAAAATAATCATCCTTAGATGACAAAATATTAGCCACAAGGTGGTGACATAAAACTAGCATTACCACTCACAGAACTAGGTCCTCTGGTTTCATTTAGTGACTGAATAACTTCAATATTCACATCCTGTGGTGAACACTTCTCGTACTTTATGGTAAAGCTCATCAGCAGCAGGATCTCAATGAATATTGTCAAATTTAATAGATTAATTCTATTTCTACCTAACGGTGAAATTTTTTAATGCAAGTTGTTACTAGAAAGTGATTTAAAGTCATCGAGCGACCGAACTGTTTTCTAAAACATTTTTATCTAATTGTTAGAAGTGTGTATTTCGTCTGTGTGTGTGTGTGTGTGTTGATATTGTATCTGTTGTAATAATGGTATATGACATAATGTTCTTTTTTTTTAAAGCAAGGTAGCCTTTATTTTATGTTGCTTTTTTCATAAAAATTATTACGTAAGTATCATTGGATCTGTTGGCCCTTTCTTTCTTTGAATTTGATTTTTTGTTTGTTTTCTATTTTTAGTGTTTGTAAGTTAACATCTCAAACTGGTTTTACTCTCAGGATGTGTATTGTTCTGTTATTAGTTAAAATTTAATTGTAATGTAGAGTAAGGTTAATAATATTGTTTAGTTTATTCAATCGAATTTTGTAATTAATCGACGTATGTGGTATTGTCAATAAGAGAAATAAAGTCAGTCCATTCATTCAATGGACTATAGTAAATTAATTGATAAATGTTGCGTTACTTTTTTAGTATTTAAAAACAAAAAAATTAATTATAGTAAAATAGTCAAAATGTACATTTTCATAGTATAATAAGTTGTTTCGTTTATACAGGTATTAATCTTCTCCTACTTTAAGATATTATTGGACTTGTTGGAAGAATTTCTATACATGAGAAATCACAACTTTGTAAGACTAGATGGAAATTACAGTTTTGAAAAGAGGAAAGAATCAATCGAAGAGTTTAACAGTAATCCAGACATATTTGTGTTCCTAATAACCACACGTGCTGGTGGTCTTGGTCTTAATCTGACAGCTGCTGACACTGTTATCATTTACGATAGTGATTGGGTAAGTCGTCAAATCTCGACAAAATATTATAAATACTGTTTAGTTTGATAATACTAGTGTGACATGGCTGTGTGTCATTAAGGTTTATGAAATGAAACATCTGTATGCTGGGCAGTTTTTGGTTAGGAGTCAATTTGATCAAGCGACACAAGACAGTTTTTTTAGGACGTTTTGAGGAATGCTCTGGAGGACTCAGTTCAACTTAATTATGCCCCGCCTCAACTATGTAATATATTGAACAGCTGCATATATATAGCTATATGCTAGACTTTTTCAGTTTTTATGCACATAATTATTTTGATTTTATATTTAACAATCGTTAAAAAAATAATATTATTTAATATAAATTAAAGATTTTTTAAATCAGGGAAAAAAAGAGAGGAAAAAAGAAGAAAACATTACTACACGTGGCGAGAAAATCTAGTTCAAGGATTAACAATTGTACCTGAGAGCATTATAAATAAATGTCAAGCTTGACTTGTGAGGATAATATTTAGATAGAATAAAACTCGAACACAAGTTTTCACAAAAATTACTTAATCAAACGTGTTTCAATGGCAAAGTCGCCATCCTCAGTGATGCATGAGCTACAATAACTAAACTATAACTGTTATATATATATATATATATATATATATATATATATATATATATATATATAATATTGGTTAGATTTTGTATGGACAGGAGACAGGCTTACCTTGGAAAATGTTTTCAGTCTTCTTCTTAACCTTTTAGCTGCTACGCCCGTATATAAACGGGCACAGCAGTGACAGTGTTGAGCGCTACGCCCGTTTATAAACGGTCTACTTTGTATTCTCAGGTGCTATCTCCGTTTTTATACGGTTTATAATATAAGTAGTCTGTTTAGTGCTGCTACCTATTGACAAACTGTTCAAATAAATTCACCTCTATATTTTTACTTCTATGTCCACGAATATACAAGAAATTTAGAAGGCTAAAAACGTATGACTTTTCAGTAATATGGTGCGTGGCCTACTTTCATAGTGGTTTTGTTTGTTGTTTGTGTTAGCGTAAAAGTAAAAATGGATCCAAGTCGTGTTAGAGATGATAGTATTGAACGCATTTTATTTGAATATTATGGAAACGAGGAATCAAATGATGAAATAAGTAGTGATAGTGAATGTGAATCTGACGATAGTGACGATATTGAAATCGTAACCCCGCAACTGAACCTAAATGAAACATGTTAGGTTACAATACAAAACAGGTTATTATTAATTTGTGTCTTTTTTTATTATTTACTATGTTTAGTTATAATGTGAGAGTTTTTAAGTTTACTATTATAATATATTTGAGAAAAACTTGGAAAACAATAACAAAAAATCAAGTTTGTTCAGGTTAGGTTAGGATATTTTTAATATAAAAAATTAAACTACATAAATAAATTGTATGACTAAAATTTGTATATTATTATATTAAAAACATATAAAAGTGACTAAATTAAAAAAAAAAAAACTTAGCACCAGGGGTCTGCACAAGTCCAAAAAACTTAGCAGTTAAAGGGTTAACTCTACTGATTGAGAAAGTGAACAAAACTATAGTGTTTTTTGTGTGCATTTTCTTACTTATGTACTATTTAGGTAATACCAAGGACCATTTTCCAAGGTAAGTCTGTCTCCTGTCCATACAAAATCTAACCAATTTATAATAGGCTATGTGCCCTATTAAATTCTAACCTATATATATGTATATGTATATTCTCTATATGTTATATATATATATATATATATATATATATATATATATAGTTATAGTTTAGTTATTGTAGCTCATGCATCACAGAGGATGGCGACTTCGTTGAAACGCGTTTGATTAAGTAAACGTAATGTTTGTAAGAATTTTATTCTATCCTCAGAGCATTGTCTATGTTCTTATTGAAGAGTTATTAAAAATAATTGTTTAAGAATATTTGTTTATTTTATATAAATGATACTTAAATGTTAGAAATAAACATTAATTTAGTTTTTATTCCTTAAATAAATTAGTGAATGAAGTTTTACCAAAACCACTTCACAAATTTTAATTATTTATTTGATTTTGTAAAAGAATTATTATATTGTTATTTTAAAAGAAGTGCTTATCTATGTTAAGGTTTAAAAATTGTAAAATTATAATATTCTTTTTAATTGTTTGTCCAGCTTTTTAAATCAAATTTACAAAAATTATAAAAATAATATTATTTTCAAGGTATTTAACAGTTCTCGTTACTTAATTTACTGTAGCTTATCGTAATCCAATAACTACTGAAATAACTACTCATAAATACAATAATAAAAATATTATTTATTTATTTACGTAAGAATCCGCTAAAAATAACAATTTTTAATGTAGTGGTTTTTTTAACACTAATTCAAAAATCAAATTTAGTGAAAATGAGGCATCTATATATTTAATACACAAGCAGGATTTTTATAATGCTGAGTTCTTAGATACTATAGACAGCTATATACTTGCTTAAAGTGTCTATAAAAAAGTCTAGAGGTGTAGATATGTCAAGAATTCTTCTTTATATTGATAGATATTAACCAAAGAGCAGGAATCAGCCTTAAAGTTCAATTTTTACCTGCTTTAAATTGGCAAATATTAATTTTGCATATCACAGCTGATAAACTATCATAATGTTACTGTTTAATCTATATTATTATTTCTTAGTTGTGAGTTCCATTTCAGAAAAAAAAGCAAAGATAATTGGTTGTTTTAAAAATCATCTTTAATATTATACGAAGTGGTGTACAACGTCAAGATATTCTAACAAAATTAAGTAATATCGAAAATTAGTTTGTAAAATGTTGAGTTAGGCGATTTGTAAAGATTTTTATATTTAGGAACCATTTGCATAAGATAACAGATAAAACAGCTGATTGGGTTCATCAGCATCAATAATTATATTATTCTGATAATTTTAGGTTAGACCTAGCCTAGATTAATATGAATAATTTGGTTAATATTTAAAACAAATCTTTGGCTTAAAATATGATTTACTTGATACAATAAGGAATCAAGCTCGAGCCTAGAGGTAGCAGAACATCCTAACTGGTAAATAATTGATACTGAAAACCAAATAGTTAAATAATAAAGGCAGTTGTTGAGCAAAACCAGACCACAAAGATTCCCTTGAAAATGAAGTAAAAATTATATTGCCAAGATCATAGACAATCTATTTAGATACGTGGGTCATTTTTTAAGTAAGAACTGTTTTTAAGTGGAGTAACAGCAATTTTATTTATGAACATAAATTGTATCAAAAACTTAAGTATGAACATATTTTTACTTTTCTACATAGTCACCAAGAATATCTAAGCATTTGTTTAGTCGTGACACTAGCTTTTGGATCCCCTTATCATAGAACTCTGCCGCTTGAGCATTTAACCAGTTAGTAACAGTTTCTTTCAACACGTCATCATTTTCAAATCGCTTTCCACCAAGATATTCTTTGAGTTTAGGAAACACATGAAAGTCTGATGGTGCCAGGTCAGGGCTGTAGGTGGATGGTCCAGTAATTTCCATCGAAAGTTGGCCAGTTGCATCTTGGCCATTGCTGCAGCATGGGGCCGAGCGTTATCGTGAAGCAGCACGACGCCGCTAGACAGAAGTCCTCGCCGGCAGTTTTGAATAGTGCGCCTGAGCTTGGTTAGTGTTTCTCTCAGCATTTATGATCTGAATAACCGAGCGCACTTCACAATCGGTGGGTTTATTGATTAACGTGGCGACAAACAAAGCAGTGTTATGATAGAACCAACAGTGGCAGAGACATGAAATCAACTGACTGCATAGTTGGGGACTGGGCAATATTTTGTCATTTATTGTTGTATTGCATAAGCAGGCATGGCCACACAGTTTACTAGAGTCAGTGGTTGCAATTTTTTACCTCTTTAGCAATCACAATATACATTCACTATTTACAAGATTTTGGTTTTTGAAATAGTGTTAATAAAAATCGCTACATCACTGTTCTTCCTCTAAGTGGGTTTTTACAATTTCAATTATAATTTTTTTTTCCGCTTTTCATTAAAGTTTATACACAATATCCTTTAAGAATACAGAAATAAACTGTTTGTACCCTTAAGGGTATAGGTTCTGCTTTGTAGATAACTTAAATCCACTAGATGGCAATGGAGTAGTTCACCAGTCTAATGCGAGCCATCCCTTTTCAGAGAATTTCCCCCTCCCAATTTGGTTACTCTGCTAATATTTTTGTTTATGGTCAATGAGTGTTTATTTATTATACACTCTTACAAGATTTCAACATTTATATGTGTGTGTAAGAGAGAGGAGAGCTGAGGGATGGTTCAAAATTTATCAAGTAGTACTGATAACAAACAAATTGAGGCAGTATTAATAGGAATTTATTATAACTTCTTAATTTTATTAGTTGTGTGTGTGTGTTGTTTATTCTGCTGAAATATTTTATAAGTTGTATGTGTGTGGGTGTTAATTTTGTACTCAGTCTGTTGGTAGTTTTATTTTTAAACAAAAGATTTCGTTAATTTATTGCAAACTATTTTTAACAATTATTTTAAATTTTGTATACTTTAACTTCATTTTGATTTAATGTGTTGGCTATTATGCACTATTCAATATATAAGTCATAAAGAAACATATGAGAATACCTAGTCACATAATAAATTGATGAAAAATGAATTGTAAGCTAGACCTAACCTATATTTGTGTTGAATTATTAAAACTGATAGACCTAATCAGCTGTAAGTTGTTGTATTATTATATTGGTATAACTAAACTAATATAATTTCCCAAAGAGGGTTTTTCAAAATTTTGACACACTAAACTTTTATTTTAATTATGAAACATGTGAGGTGCTGGTGAATTAGAAGAAAACAGCTTGTGTTTTAAATATCTGGATTGATAATATTGTTTCTAGAATCCACAAGCTGACCTACAAGCTATGGATAGATGTCATCGTATAGGACAAACAAAACCCACCGTTGTTTACAGGCTAATCACAAAAGATACTGTCGATGAGAGGATTGTAGATGTTGCAGCACGAAAACGGAAACTGGAGAAAATTGTCATAAAGAAAGGTATGGTTTAAAGTAAATACAGATTTAATATAGAGTATATCTTTTTATTACTTTGTGTGCGTGTTAATGCAGATGGTCCTCACAAGACAAAGTTTGTCTTGTGAGGACCATGGGATCAGTATCTTTAAAATCTGCAAGGCATAAAGGTCCCCTATCGAATTCACTAAACATCTGCTGACCAAACGCTTACACTCGGATTGAACGATGCGGGGTATCTTTATGTGTGTTCCGGGGGGTCAAATCGCGTGGTTAATTAATAAATGTACCCTGGGCGAATCTCAATCTAGGCTAGCCATTTTAAAAAAATATATAGAGCAATAATGAGTATAACCAATAAAAACATAAATGGAAGAACTATTTCTTGTTTAGAGCAAGAGGAAAGAAATAAAGGAGTTGCTTTGTTTGCACTGTTTGTTATCTTATGCTCTTCCTTTATCACAACTCTTTAGTCCACCCCCTCCCCATCCTATAGGCATATATATTAGCTTCATCCTTATCAATACTAATCTCAACATTCATTTATTACATTATACTTGTAGCACAATAGCTATTTAGCATTTAACATTACTATTATTTTTTTCAATATGGTCGTGTCGGACAATTAAATAATTACAGATACGAGTATTAATATTTATGTTAATCATAATCTATGTGAAATGTTTTGCTTGATAATTCCTGAACTGAATTCCCCCCCCCCGCAATGTATATATATTCATACACCTTTATGGTTTAAAATTGAGTTTGATGAAAAATTAATTTTTGTGTTTGCTATATTACCTTAAATTTTAAACTTTACGTTAAGTAATTTTTGTAAAAGCATATTTCATTGCCAAAATACGCTCCTAATTCAAATTTGATTAACAGTACCTACACTACGTTCAGTGAAGAAAATTTTTTACAGAGTTGAGTCTTAAATATATTGCTTGATTATTCTTAAGATTTTAAAAAAGAAATTAATACTTGTAGCATTTGTCACAGTGTGACAACTACAAACTTTCAATTTTATTATTGTTTATCAATTCGTGCGGAGTTTGTACTCGTGAGAGGGGGGGCATCAGTACAGATACTACGAGATTGATAGACATTCAAAAATAAATCTTACCGTAGACAATACAATATATATCACCTGGACTTTTTGTAAATGGCAGAAGAGCGGAGTGTTGTCGGCGATACTGATATAGTGCAATCACCTTGATATGAAATAATGCTATGAAAACCTTTACACTAGCTTAGTAAATTAAGTCTATTCAACATAAAATGTAAATTATTTTTTTAAATAATAAGTAATGGCCATTTTTACTTAATTGATTTTCATTACTTCACCTGAACTTTTTGTAAACAGCGGAACAGGGGAGTGTCAGTTGTCGGTGGTACCAATAATACGATTACCTTTATAAGAATTAATACTTTAAAAGAAGAGTTATGAAAAACACTACCAACAATTTAGTGGAAAATAGTGAATTTCTGTAGCCTGTGTTAATAGACACGCTGAAATTGACTTTAAGACCTGTGATATATTGATCAAATATCTTTTCGGGTTTCTCTCTTTCATATCTTTTTATATTGAACATCAAATGTTGCCTACGCTATTACAAATGCCATTTGTGTTGTGACAGGTGTTTAAAGTTAGGTTAAATTATGTTTACTTATTTAATCTTTCATAATTGACGATAGGAACAATGCAAACGTTACATATGGCGACTTTGACTTTCTATGTAAGCCACACACTATTTAAACTCAGTTTTATTCTAAATTATTTGTTTCAAATATTTTTAATCTTTTGAATTTATCATTTACAACATATGTTTTTCATACCAACAAGTAAATAGTAATACATCATTTTGAATTTTACTTTTCAAATTTTCTTTTGAAATTCTACATTCGTTACACTTGTCAACTGAAAATGTATATACCAATGAAGTATATTTTTCTTTTATATATTGTGTATTGAATATATTTTGAAACTAACTTATAATGTTCTATTTAAATTAATAAAATTCATTTTTATTTTCATTTTTTTAAATACAAATTCCATTTATGAATTATTGAAATTTTTAAAAGTAATATTACCATAAATAAAAAATAACGAGTCCTATATTCACTATATTTATTTTAATCGTTTAAAAAAATAATGAATTTTAATTTTGCAAAAATAGTATATATTTTTATCTTGCCTTTGAGATATCGCCTATATTAAAGTGGAATTAATTTATTGATGAGAGCCTTGATTATGCTTGAATTCTTCGACTCTAGACCACTGAATAGCCTGTTTATGTTTGTTGTAAAAATGAATTTTAAATCTTTGTGAAAAACAAATTTAATTTTAGTCTCAACAAATTTAGGTTGTCGACGACCATGAGAGAATGTCTAAAATTGTTTTGAGATTCCTTTAGCTTGTGAAGCATAAGATCAGTAAAAAAGCTAGTTTTTTTTTTATCAATTTTATTTCATATTCTGAGTAAGTGAAGACTAAAATTCTAAAAACATGTAAGGTTTTATGTTCGACAAAATTATGTTTCTTCCTTGTATATAACACTCATTGTTTTTAACAGTTGATTTTTTTATCTTTACAGGGAAATTTACATTGAATATAAAAAAACATGAATTAACTGATCTGGATGAGTTGAAAAAATTCCTTGAGACCACAGAATATAAGAAAGTTATTCACTCAAATGGTTTTGGTAAGTTGTAACTTATTGGGGAAATTGTTTGTATTATCACTATTTTAACTGATTTATTTTCATTTCCGCTCCTAGACTAGAAACTTACATTTCTACATGTAAATGGTAGAACTGTGACCACTTCTTTTGACCAGCTGGAAGCTCCGGCTGGCTGGAGCCTGCGTACACTTTAGCCGAATCTTGTCAGGATGGGCCAAGGAGTCGGGTTAGGACGCTAATGAACGCACGCAACGCAAATGAAATTAAATGTTATATTTTATTTACTGCCGAATTAAAAGATTACAGAACTATTATTATTTATTAAAAAAGACATAACGGCAAGATAAAGCCTTAATAATGGCCGAAAAGCATACCTTTTAATTTAGCTAGCACGTGGCCGAAAATGGACTGACCTGACCTCGTCCCGTAGCGGTCTTCATTCTCGCGGCTCTCGGAACAGACTCGCTCGGCTCGCTGGTTCAAGCCCTCCACTCCTCGTCTCTCCCCCCCTTCTACGTCATATTACACTGCTCAACAAAATCACAAGTGCCAATTCATATTTTATTATTTAGAATTCCTTTACATCCTAATTTATAATTATTATGGTTTTGGTT
Source organism: Aphrophora alni (assembly GCA_963513935.1). NCBI lineage: Eukaryota > Metazoa > Arthropoda > Insecta > Hemiptera > Aphrophoridae > Aphrophora > Aphrophora alni. The sequence continues at coordinate 6,267,337 of OY740778.1, read as the reverse complement.
TGGTGGGCTCCTTGGCTGGGCCACAGAATATACCGATGATATCAATGAAGTCTACTCATCTCGATAAGAAATAATAGTATTACTACTTTGTCCATCACTTGCAGTCTGTATCTTTATAACACCACTCACTATACATATAACCTTTATTATTTTCAATAATTCGTAATCGATCATTTTAATTTTACTACATCAATTTTTTTTTATTCAGTCGGATGTTATATATTTAAAATCTCCGTTCATAGTTTTCTCCAGTTCACTATACACTTTGAAATTATTTAATTAGAAAGTATGAAAAACAGTCGGGAAAAGTCAGCAATTTCAGGAGCCAGTATTAGTAGTCATACTGTACCTAATTTACCAGTTGTTTATGTCAAAATTTTCAGCTTCACTACTCTACAAAGCTTACACCTAAAGTCTCATTATTAAGTATATTTTCTGACATTACACTGTCATTTTCACTCAAGTGTAATGATTAACTTGATTCCATGATAATAAATTAGATAGTAAAGAAAACAACCAATTTTGTACACAGTGAGACGATAAAACTAAGTTCTTTTTAATCAAATATAAGCTCAACATATCAATAGCAATTTATCTATTAATGGTATCCTAAATGTTGCTGGTACAGTGATTAAAAAAAATATGGAAATGGCTTAATATTTTAAGAACCTCTTTAAATAGAAAAAGGTTCTACTTCTCATTTTAGAACGCTGAACTTGGGCTATCTCCAGGTTAGTACAAAAGTTTATTCTATAATACAGGATGTTCCAAACATTCTCTGCAGGGCTGAATAAATAATTATTTATTATTTGGTTATTGTGATATAGTTGTATTGAATATTACATATCCGGTACAGGATGTTCTAAAAAGCAAAAAGTAAGCTTACGTATTTCTTAATTACAATACAGAAATGATTACAATATGAATTATATTAACATATCAATTGAAAATCTGGGACATAAATTAAGAAAGTGTAATTTCATATACAGATGTTCAAAAATTAACAAAATGTGATTTTTTGTGAAATTTTCAAATAGAACTGTATTACAGTAGAACCCCTCTAATCCACCATCGGATGGTCCGTTACTCCGGTTAATCCGACCGTGCTCGAGCTCGCGATATTGTGCCGACTTGTTGATGACTCACGGCCCGTCTGGCCGTGTTCTTTCTGGTTTGTTATCGCTTTCCTGCTTCAGTGCTGTGTCATCCCGCTTCAGTGCTGTCACTCTCGTGTCGTTTCTATTGATTTGCTATAGTACTTGCAAAGTTTATATATAGACTTTTAAAAGTTTATATATCACTTATTTCACTTTTAAAAAAATCTCTTTATATAATATGTAATAAATATTGACTTTTTTCGGATAATCTGACCTTTTTTGCGTTCCGACCATGCCTCCAGTCCCGAAGGTGACGCATTAGAGGGGTTCTACTGTAATTATGTATACTTATTGTGGTAGGTCTGATAGTTAGTTTTTTCTTATCCTTAAAATTAACTAAATAATTACACTGGCTCAAAGTTCATAATTTTACTGTTATATTGATTTATGCTGATAAATGTTTTGAAAAGTCACCTGTTTCAACAGGTTTTATCCATTCTTATCTTGTCCTCGCAAACATTGTCCTATCAAACCTTACAACAAATTTCGTAGCATGTCTGGTGTGATCTATTCGACTTCTGCTATTATATGGAGCGTTAAATCATTTTCATCTCTGATTTAGTTTGGTAAATGTTATGCTTCAAGTATCCCCAAAGAAGGTAATTTAGTAGGTTCAAATCGAGTGACCTGGCTGGCTGGCCGCTCTATTTCTCCCTTTCAACCGATCCAACGATGAGGGTCCACTTCATTCAGCAGCTATCAAACTTGAAGGTGATAATTAGGAGGTCTTGCTGTAACCACATACTGTCAAAGCATGGCTCTAATAGATTATAAACTCGTGGCAAAACGGTACACACTAACTTTTCACTATAGGAAACTCCCATTAAATTTCCACCTACACTAACACACATATTATAACTTGTATAAACAAATTATAATTAATAAATTACTCTAAATAACAAAATAACTTCACAATAATAGAAATAAATGGAGCAATTCACTCTTCAAATCAAGCACAAAATTGCTAAGAACAAGCAAGTAACACAAATCGAGACGGTTTCCTCATTGTATTACTACTTTCTAATATACACTGCCAAAGTAATATTAGGCCTATGACATGCTTTTTACCAGAATGTAGATCTAAATTTATTATTTGGAGTAGTATAAAGATCGGCAGAAAAATATCAAAATAAAAGATCAAATCTTCAAAGTTTGTTAGGCACTACTTTTATATACAAACAGAAGTTCAATTTAGGAGAACTTTGTAAAATGTATATATCTCGTAAGCTATGAGAGTTACTATAAATTTGAGTACGTAGTTCGAAAGAGGAAGAATATTACAATAAAACATTGTCAACTTGTGTGGTATTTGAACAAGAATTACCATTTACAAAAATTATAAATAAGTTCACATTTTCTTATATTGCGATGTTCCGTGACATGCTACACTCTCACCGAAAAACACAAAACTTTATCGAATTCTTTAATTTTTATTTTTATTGACAAGAATTTTTGGTTACATGATTATGAAAAATTGGAACATTACCTTTACAATGATATATTACATATTTCGATCCAATAATATTTACTAGGCTCAAAGTTGAATTGAAAAAATGTGATTTTTTAGCATGTTGAAATTATTGATTTTAAAAAAAAAAGTTTATAGATTAATAAAAATTATAACAGATTTTTTGTGTGTTTTCTTAATTAATATAAGTGAAACAATGACCACTTTCCAACGTAAGCCTGTGTCTCCTATCCATACAAAACCTGAACCAATAGGCTAATGTGCCATATTAAGCTTTAACCTAAAACTATAACAGTTAGAAAAATTGGAAAGCACATATCGAAAGATGAAGAATTCATCTATAGAACAGTGTTATTGTAGATTTATTAGACAGAAATATAGATTTGTTGAAATCACACAAAGAATAATGTAAATTTGTGTTTCACAACTGCACAGTTGTTGTGTAACTCGTTTGCTGCGAAATACAATAACTTTAACAAATCTTTAATTAAATATTATTTATAACATTTTAATTGCATGATAATGCATCTACGGATCATTAGCTTTAAATGGTATTAATTTGTTGCGGTAGGATGATTCTATGTAGGCGAAATGTTGAATTTTAAAAAAAGTGATTTTTGTGTTGATAACCCAAACTTAGTGCCAAAAAGTTGGTTTGAGGGTTAAGATATATAAAAGCTTACTTTTTGCTTTTTCGAACATCCTGTACAGTATACATAATTTTCAATACATTTTGGCTTACTTTTACATCACAATGACTAAAAATATATCATTATTCACTTCGCCCTGCAAAACTTTTAATATTGGAATCATGTTGCTAGTATCCAAGTCAATATTGTTTTAATTAACAATTGAATTACCTGGCGGACACCATAAAAGGTAATTCAATTGTTAATTTTAATATTGTGTTTATAAAATTGCAAATTTTAAGAAGCCATAACTCAGTTGTTATTAAAAATAAATTAAAAATCTAATTCTAAGTATCTTAAATTCATTAAAATATGTTAAAATAATCAAAAGTTGAGAAAAATCATGTTTTGTTAATTTTTGGAACATATGTATATCTTACTTAACTTTTGTACCACCCTGTAAATAGCTCAGGTTGAGTTTTAAAATGTGAAGTCAAATATTTTTCTATCTAAAGCAGTTTTTGAAATATTTTTTACACACACTGTGTAAATTAATTTGAAGATGTTTGAGTTAATTTGTGTTATAGTAAAACAATGAAAATTGTATATAAATTTTTGTTTAAACTGAGTGATTTTAATAGCTGTTAATTACAAAATATTCATCAGTCCAATAAAAATTTAATCTTTATCATTATTTCAGTGTTCTCAGACCAAGAACTAGATGAGCTGCTCGATAGAAGTGATATGATACCCGACAAACCCAACAAGAGTGAAATACAAAATGAAGAACAATCAACTAATAAAGTATTTAAGGTTATTAAAACTTAAATGAATTGTACAGGAAAAGACCATGTCATTTCAATCAATAATTAGTAAATTAAGAAAAGTATTGAATTCAATTTTTATAACGAGGTACTTTAAGTCAAAACCATTTAAAATGGCTTGTTCACGATGTTTAATTGTTATTCACAAACTCTTAATTTAGTATTACTCTCTATACTTTTTTAATTATATTCCATTTCCTGGCAGTATTGTTTTTTTTAATTTTAAACAAAATATGCCTCTTAGTTTCTCTTAAGAATTTATTCATTCTCACTCCCATTTTTATTTTGTATGACTTACAATATTGTTCAGTAAAATACATTTTAAAAACAAATTGACATGTGAAATTCTTCTGCATTATATGTATGAATGAATTTATTGTTTTCTGTAATAGAACAAATGTAAGACATGTAGGCCTATACCAAATAAATATTTGATTACTAGTTCAGTATAGCTTTTAATTTGTATGGTAAGTGAATAGAATTAATTTTGTATAGATTCTAGTTCACAAAGATAAATACTTAAAAAACTTTCTCATTCAGTTATGTAACAAAATGTATTTGTAATCGTCTCTTAAAATATGCCAGTTTAGGAGATATTTGTCAAAAATGAAAGTGAACCATGGATACTGTCTTAAAATGTAAAATAACTTCTATTCTAAAACGGAGCTGGCATTATATCCTTCATAGGCCCTTTATACACTCAATCTGATCCAGAAAACAGTAAGTAACTACCTTACTATTACCCTATCTACCTATTCTCTTGAAATACAAAGTGTTCATAACTAGTATGTCATATTTATCCTACTCAGGATGTAATAAAATGTTCGGCATTATCTCCAGGCCACATAATTAATCCAAATTCTCTTTTCCTTATATCAAAAGCCTACTCAAACAGCAAGAGTTAGCTAGTAGTTTGGGAAATTCCAAAATAATCTTGGGATGATATTTTACAATTCTCGTAAACTGTATATTTCTTTTATTTACAGTTTTGGTCATACATCTTCATATTTAGAAACATTTAGTCAAAATTTATATATCAAATTTTTGAGCTATTCAACCTCTAATGAATTGTGTACGTTATTTATTTTTCACTCTTAACGAATAACTCCTAAACTAACATTTTATATACAACACACAAAGTTTGTTTCTTCAATCAGCAATTATGGGACTTAAAAAGATATTTGTTTCAAACAAACTTCTTAACGAAGAAATGTATAATAAGTTTGTTTATCACAACTCTTTTTTAACATTTAGTTATATTAATTATTAAGATACACACAGAAACACTCGGCCACAGAAAATATGTCATGGACGCTAGTGACAATACGGATATGATACAAGCTACCGATGCTACACAGATTTCCCAGTTTGATAATACTTGTAGTAATATAAACTGAAAAAAAGTTGTATGTTTAACCTAACCAATCTTGCAAAACAAATAGAGATCTTACACGACAATTGTGTCACTACACATGTCTGTTGCTAGCTACGTTCTAGAAAATCCCATTCTATTAGATACGTGTCACAACGTATCCAGCATAGCGTCCACGTCTATTTTCTATTACTGCAGTGATCTTTATCACTCATGGCATCTGTGTGGCTGAGGCTTTAGAGCCATATTCATAGTCATCACTCCAACTCGACACTGTTTCATAGATATCACTCACAATGTGTAAGGATTATTAGAACGAGTTTTGACTGAAGTCCAAATGTATCGGTAACAACTCTAGTAGGGTCCTACTCTTGCTTCAAATTATATAAAACATTTATACGGTTTTTAAAAATCTCTCGATTTTACCAGATGAATAATTACTTATTTTCAACTATTATTACCACTAAATTCAGTTTTCTTAAATGTTTTTTCTTAGCAGATATAACAATATATGATAAAAACCTCGAAGTGAGTAATCCAAAATTAAAATTAGATTTTTTCAACCAAACATTTTATTATCATTTTCGTCCAAATATTCTTATAATACATATTTTTTGTAATATCTATTAATTTCATGATAGTTCATTATTTTGTTAGAATTGGTTCCTTTAAACTGCCTGGGTTCTTTATTTTCAATATAATCAAATCAGTGGTTCAGTATTCAATTAATCTTTATTAACAATTGGACGTCTTTAAACGGAAAGGAACCAAGCGCCATCAGTACAGTTTTGAGAAAATGAGGGTTAAACTCTTTTGTGAGTCTAAAATTCCTTAATTATGTTAAGTCTTTGGATATTGTTTATATTGAAAGATTTATATTTCTTTAACACGTTCGCTACCGAGCGACGCATATTTGCGTCGGTCCAGTCATTCCCACAGACCAAACGAAATAATATGAATGTTGCACACAGACCGGGAGCAATAAGAGTAACATAACTTACAGACCACGAGAAATATTTGGTTTAAATGAACTAATTCACTCCATGATAACCTTAAAAGAATATGTAAACCTGTTGTATTAATTTTTTTTACCATTTCGAGCAATTTTTAAATCGCCGCATATATGCGTCGGCCGGTCTATATAATGCAAAATAGTAAACATGTTTTTTAATAGACCAAGCGACGCTCATATGCGTCATTATAAATTTGTACATTTCCACTGGTTTCAAGGAACAGATCAATAAAATAAAGTTATTTTAGTAAAAAAAATGTAATTGAACACGTCAGAATTCACATAGAAATGTATTTTTGTCTTAACTGTCATCTCCGTTGTAAAGGGATCGGTCTATTTCACTATCAGTTCGTAAAACCGATGAACTTGTAGGCTTTGTAGGCCTACTAGGCCTATTTCGCTTCATTGTAAACGCCCGCACAATGTAAACAAACTAACTGCACTAAAGCACATGCAAAAACTGCTAGGTTAGCCACATAAAGAATGGAACAGTGATGCAACAGAATGCCCAGTTCTGCCAACTGTTATGTGACGTCATCGATCGTCAGAACCACAGACCAAGCGACGCACACTTGCGCCAGATATTCCTATAGACCAATACCATAACCTCGTTGCTGTAAAATAGACCGTTCAAAACATATAAGCATTTGAATAAGACGGGGACACTGGCGCAGATATGCGTCGACAGTCTATTTTAATGTGACCAGCCGACGCAAATATGCGTCGGCAGTCTATCAAAAGAAACCAATAGACGCAAATATGAGTCGCTGGTCTATATGAATGACAAATTTCATATAATTGCGGTAGCGAACGTGTTAATTAAAATTAACAGTTGTCATGGCAATGGAGGTGTTTTTTTATAGTTATTAAGAAAAATGTTGTTTGGTTCCTTTCTGTTTAAAAGAGCTGTTGAATTGTCAATTTTTGTTAAAGGAACTAAGTCCATATTATCTGTTAGTTTTATAGCTTTTTGCTATAAAAATGCCACCCTTTATAGTAAGACTAAGTCAAAATAGAGTAAGGATTGAATAAATTAAAGAGGTAACTGTGTTAAGATACAAAACTTAGATATTTTTGTATAGTGTAACAAACATATTATGGTGCCCACTGTGTTGGTCAATATCACATGTTAAAATACAATTTGCAAGGGGCTAAGCATCATTAAACTCAATATCAAAATCCAAATCTTCATTAAACCAACCCTTCTATATCATCAATTACACTGGGATCCTCAAAAAAGTTTCTGTAGAACGGTTTTGCATATGGTTTCGGTATTAAACTAAGCATAGACTTCAAGTCCTTCATCTTGGGCTTAGAAATTCCTTTGCCATTTGGCCATCGAGGATTCAAGTCAGAAGAAAACATAGCTTCAGAAGAACAAGGTCTGCCTCTAGAGGCCTTCTTAAAAATGTTAATCTCTTGCTATGTATGATGTTTCCAGTTAGCCAATGAGAAAAGAGAACCATGGCTTTTGGTTCCTTTCTGTTTATTACAGCATACTGGATACAGCAATTAACTTTTTTTGTTATTTTTTACTGCTTAAATGACAACAGATATTTTCAACTGTTTTTTATGACCATATAAATTCGATAGCTCTCTACAAGATAGCACCACTAACTCAATTTCATAAAAATGGTGCTTGGTTCCTTTCCGTTTAAAGACTTCCAATAATAATTATTAAGAATAACTATCTCCTGTCTTATTACAATACTACAATCTTCTTATTATTACTATTAATCCACAATGACTAATTATTGTGGCTCACGGATCTGATCCTACATTATAGTTTAATTATCTGACTGAAAATTACAAGTTTCTTAATTAATACACGAAGTTTACTCACCCTGCTTGCCACTCTTATGGATGCTTGACTAACCCACCCAAGAGTTTATATATCATTGTAACATCAATGACGTCTGCCTTGTTTGCAAGGTAAGCAATTCCATCAATTTTTGTAGGTCTGTCACAATAATTGTTTTCATTCTGGCTTCTTAAAAAGAACTTAGACTATATTCCTAACTAAAACCATCCTAATTCCTAACAATTTGAAAATATGTTTTAAACAATTCTTAATATACATAATTCTTTTCACAAGTAAATTCTACGTTACTATACCTGACTATTGTTTTTTTAATGTGTGGTATAAATGAGTATTTGTGATTTGGGTGACACATAGACAATTGAGTGTTGACATACTAACTCCAGAATATTTTTCTTTGAAAATTGTTGTCATTGCACAAATTAATTCTATACTTCTTTTTCTGACATATGATATGCGACAAGTTATCACAAATATCATAAAATCAATAATGTAAGTCAATCATATTGTATTTATCTAATTTGAAAAGATGTGATGAGTGTCGGTATGTACAACAAAGTTTAATAATGGTTCTTCAGCACTCAACAGACCCTCACCAATGTGTTAGCTGAGTTTACTGTCAATATCGATTATGAATGCAGTCCATAAATGTTATTAATTACACATTTATAGGCCTAAGTTGTCAGTAAACAAAACAAAAAAAAAAGTTTTATGGAGAAACCATATATTTTCTTTAATGGATTAAAGACAAAGATTATTTATTGAGAATGTTTAATGTTCTCTTTGATTTTATAATGTAAAATTTTTCATATACAGTGAGGTTGCGTTATTTCAAACCCATGCATTTGAATGGCCTACATGGTGTCACATGAAGTTTTCATGTTGCTACTTTTTTATTTAACAGCTATTTGCTCTGATTCACTAGGTCAGTTCTAGTATGTGCACTGTGCAAGGAAGTAGTGTGGTAGGTCACTATATACTTTATTTGTCTTAAATTATATTTTTGAGTACTAATAAATTTACATTTTTGCTGTATATTTAAATGTCCCTTTAATAAATCTGAACAGTTTTAAACAAACAAATATTTGGATTAATACGACCTCACTGTATTACAATATGTATCTCTCTAAATCTCAAAGACTAGAAGATTTTGTTTTTTATTACTAATTTTTTGTATAATTGTTTTGTTCTCTGTTAGTTTTGTTACATTTTAGCATTAAATTGTGTTTATAATCTTAATAGTAAAACAACAGATTTTTTTTTCTCATCCTTTTCCCTTTCCCAACAGGCTTTATAAAAAGAAAGGTTTAATCTAGTTCAACATAGCACAGATCCATAAGTTAATATCTTACTTATGTAAGCACGTGACAATCTTAATATAAATTAGTTTCTTACTGTGACAATCTAAATGAAAAGTGGAGGGGGTAGTTAGTACACAAAGTGAACTATAGAGCTTTTGTTTTCTGTCTGCATTTTTCTAAATAAGTTTTTAACTTCAGAAAAGGGTGTGTTATCGAATCCAGACTGGATGTACATATCAGTATACCAAAACTCTTTTGTACATTTTCAAAATGACAAATTAAAAAATTATTTTTCTCTTTTAATAACAAATATGATGATTTATCACTAACTCTGGTATTTTGAACCTACAGAAAAAAAGAGTAAAATATTTTGTGTCACATTTTTCATAAAGAAATTAATAGTTTTCGAAATATTAAATGGTTGCTATTTAAAAGAAGTTCAAAATGAAATCTTGGTTTTAGGTAAAATAATCTGATAAAAATGTTATAAAGAAAAATTACCAAATCTGAACTGAATATCGTATTTATTTACAAAATTAGAAATTTGTTTGTATAAAATACAAACAAATGGGAAATATTGTTCTTGTTCTCAAATATATGTTTATAGGAACGTTCTTTCTTTTTATGTATGTATTTCTAGTATATTAGACTAACTACAGTATCCATTCTTTAAGCAAACCAGTAGGGGTATCCCTAAAGGGAAAGAGGTTGTGATTGGATACTTTCTAAGAAATATTTAACAAATTTCAGTGTTAAGTCTTTTACATTTTTATAAAAGAGATATTAATATACTACTAATAATTAATTAATTAATTCCAAACAAACTCAACATTTTTTATAATTAGGGTATATTTTGTAATTGTGTCTTATAAAAATTGATTTACTTTATAATCAAATTAAAAAGCTAACTGGAAACAAAGTATAATCCTTTTTAAATCTTAATGACTATTATGATTAATATTCTACTAATATTTATTTAACTTAGAATCACTTTTTTTTAAAAAACTTCTAAAACATGTTCAAACAATTAGAACTTATTTAATAATTATAACTTGACTATATCTATTGAGATTAAAATTATATTTTTTGAAAGTACATTTTTGTATTAAAACAATTATAAAGTCTAGAATTAGGTATTTGCTTTTTCACGTGTACTGTACTTTTTATCATTAAAATTATGTTTAACATGTAAAACTAAAATAAAAACAATTACTAGATTCCAGTCAGTCTATGGAACCACAGCATCACCTTCACTCCTACTCACATCATGATCAGAAAATAATTCCTGACTTTGTATATTTGATACTATATCTTGACTCGTAGATGTAATAATTTCATTAGGATCTTCATTATCCTCTGTATTTTCATAGACAGTCCCCTGAGTACTTCCTACTTCTTCATTTTGTATTTCCCCACTTAAATCAAAATTAGGACTTCCTGGCTGTATAATATTCAACTCATTTTCGGGTTGTACATCATCTTCTTTTGTTAAAACTGTACTATCTTTATTTTTCATTGCACTTTCGTCCAACATTTTCAATTTTATTTCTCTTTTTTTAATTAATGCTTTAGCAGTGTTAGCATCGTCTAAGATTGTCTCCAAGTCCGTTTCATTATTTTTATTTAGTTTATTCAGAACTGGTATTTCGTTTATTGGATTTTTTGCCTCTTTAGTCATTTCACAATCTTCTTTATTTAGAGAGATTAGTGAATTGGTAATACATTTTTCAATGTCTTCACTATGTACAGTTTCTTTTTCATCGGTTACATATTTATCTTTCAATGATTTTTTCTTAACATTCTGTTTTTCTTTCAAATTGTTTGATATCTTTTGGGATGACAATTGTAATTCTTTTAATGAATTGGTTTCTTTTTTCAGTCCTTTCTTAGTTTGTTTCTTTTCTTTCAATAGTATTTTACTGGCATCTTTGATTTTCTTTTTTTCATTTCCTGAAAATTGATCTATATTTTAATAAAAAATATTGTTTATAATAATAAATTAATTTAAAATCAACTTGTTTTAGTAAAATTTAACCTGGATATTAGTTATTATTTATATATTACTAGCAGAGTACCTGTCCTTCGTAGGGGTTGACATATATTTGTATTGAGTGTTAAGGGAGGTTTCAAGGCCAGTGGGGCCATGCTCTGATGGAATTTCTAAATAAAAATAGAATGTCCATGTACAATTTCAGCTCAATGGGTCCAGTAGTTTTTACGTGATTGAGTAACACACACACAGACACCATTAGATTTTTATATAATAGTATAGATAAGCTAAATTCTAGATGATATAATAGTAGACCCAAATGCAAGATCATGAACATTTGCACTGATCCTATCAATTTTCAAAGTGATAATAGACCTTCTCTTATTTATCCTATTTTTTAATAATAAAAGGTCCTAATAATATTCATAATTATCTTAACCATTTAATTGTAGTAGAACAAGTTTTTTAAATATTTAAATAAATTAAAATTCATTTCAGGTTGACAGTTAAATTTAGACAAGGTAAAGCCACCATATATATTTCAAAACTAAATATAGTATACCTATATATACATATACCTGGATTTCCATCACGCAACTTGTGTTGTAGTTTACACTACGCGTTTCGAGAATAGGTTCTCATCTTCAGGTGTAATGTTTACTCACATGTGAGCACGTCAAACAAAAATAAAAAGTACAAGCACACACAAATCACAAGATAAAATAACGCACTGCACATTATAATAAAATTGTTTAAGTACGGTACACTTAAAAACCAAAAATACGGAAATATGTATAAAAAATGTTACATTGTAGGTAGGCCTACAGTTGTCATTGCCGCTGTCAATCGTCAACTAAACGAGAATGTCCGTTATCTCTTGCATCATGGTTTTTTCGTGTCCATATGTTGATATAGCAGTGTTGTACAAGCTATTAGATTTGAAATATAATTGTTCGTAGAGCTTGTACGTGCTCACATGTGAGTAAACATTACACCTGAAGATGAGAACCTGTTCTCGAAATGCATAGTGTAAACTACAACACAAGTTGCGTGACGGAAATCCAGGTATATGTTTATATAGGTATACTATATTTAGTTTCATACTACAGTAGAACCCCTCTAATCCGTCACCTTCGGGACTGGGGGCATGGTCGGAACGCAAAAAAGGTCGGATTATCCGAAAAAAGTCAATATTTATTTCATATTATATAAAGAGATTTTTTTTAAGTGAAATAAGTGATATATAAACTTTTAAAAGTCTATATAATAAAGTCTATAATATATAAACTTTGCAACTACAGTAGAACTTCTGTTAACCGGCCTATATCAGTATATCGTAGTGTACTGGTTGGATGAGAGTTTCCGAAAATAAATTGTACAGTAATTGAAACACCAAAGCGGCGGCGAGTCAAACGACTTTGTCGATAGAGGTATCCCATTGTCGGCGGCGTAAAAACTCCGCGGCGAGTCAAACGACTTTGTCGATAGCGATATCCCATTGTCGGCGGCATAATAACACCGCGGCATTGGCACCCGTCGGTATAGCAGACATACAAAGGCAACATCGTTTGATGGGCCGTTTTTTTTTCCACGAATCAATTTAGTATACATTATGGAAAATATAACATTTCTTTTCAGTTTTCTTCTTGTCTTTGACTGGTTATGATCTACGTACAGTATATACAGTAAATAAAAATGAGCGAGTTACGAAAACGGGAATACGGAAGCGTGTGTTGGTTTCGTTTCAGACGCGGTTAAATGTGTCAAAAGACTTGACAGAGGGGAATCTGTAAAAAAGCTTTGTAGTGTTTAATTTTTCACGAGAGATGACACAGCACTGATGCGGAAAAGCGATAGCAATTACAAACCGATAGCGATAACAAACCGGAAAGATTGGCGCCCGCCAGGCGTGAGACATTCCACAAGTCTGCAAGTCGGCAGAATAATATCAATAGCCAAGAGCTCGAGCACGGTCGGACTAACCGAGGTGACGGACCATCCGAGGGCGGATTAGAGGGGTTCTACTGTATATTGCAACTGGAGACATAAAAAATGAATATATATTTCAAATTGTATAGTACACAATAGTGACTGTAATACTTATTATTCCACTAGAAAAAATGGTGATCTGAAAGTAGAAAAATATAAATTGGACCTTTATAAAAAATTAAAAAAACAAGACACACTGGAATAATTTTTTTAACTTGTCTATTGCTTAAAATAAATGTTTTATTCTTTAATTTAAGAGTTATGCCATAAAACCAAAACAAACATTTTAACATTATTAAAATGTTTCACTTTCATTGCCAAAGGTTCCAACCTATTACACTCTCAGGGATTTAACGACGACTTTCTTTTAACACTACTTTATTATGGTTGGTGGATTAATGAAAGAAAAAGACTTTAACTTTTATCTGCGTTGAACAAAAGCTGCAATACAATCTTGCCAGGTTATTTGATACAACAAATAATATATTTATCCAAAATACAATATTTTTATAATATTGTTTGTTGTTTGTTGTTTAGTTTCAGCTTTCTTATAAAAACAAGTTAATGTGTATAACATTACATTTAACAGCTGGAGAGTTAAATCAAAAGGAAAAAATTTTTTACCATTAACAAATTAGATTTATAAACTAAATAATTCTAAATATGTACTTTTTAACAACAAAATTTAATATTGATATATATATATATTCAAAATTTCCAATTATTCCCAAAATATTCTTTATCAAAAAAAATTGTTTAATTGAATCTTTGTTTTTTATTGCAATCTAAAATTAGGTTTACAAATTCAGTATAACATAGACAGTTCAATCCAAATAGTTTTTCATATTATTAAAATTTTGATATTTAATTGAAGCAGCTGATATTGGGTTGCCCTTCCAAAGTCAATGACTCTGTTGTCCCCGTATTACTATACAAAGCAAACAACATTGTTGTTTTAACAATTTTGTATAATAAAGTTTTTGATATAAAATTTATAAGGTAAAAAAATGAAGTTGCAAACAGTTTTAGCAGATTATATATATATATATTACTTCAAATGTGCGCAATTCATCCATTAAAATAAAATGATTACAACTTAAATTTTGAATTTGACAACAACACAATACTTAATGAATTTTAACTGAAAGAACAATTAAAATTATTACAGCTTTTAAAATTTTGTAGTGTAACATGTGTTTTGAGAATTATCCGAACAGAAAGTTACAAGATTTAACAGATTATATTAGTTTTTTTTTTTTTTTTTTTTATTATTAGTTCACTTCTTAAAACTGTAGTTCGACTAAGTGTAATTCATTTTGGACTAAGTTCGAAAGAATGAACTTCTACTTTTCACAGACCTTGTCTCTTATTATCGAAACACATGTTCCTTAAAATACACCATCTAGTATACTAAATTTATAGTATTATGCTAGTGCTAGACCTTGGGAGTCGGAAGGGGTGGAATTTTAAGAACACCACACTATAGTGAGTACTGGTGTGGCAATCCCGGGCAACCCTAACTGGATATTCGGCTTCATGTAATCTTGGGTTAAATACCTCTCTTTCAAGTTTGCTATCAGGTCATTCTAGACCAACTCTTGTTCTTTTCTAACCATGACACTATTAAAGTATTCGAGGGCTAGGGGGTAGTTATTTTATGTTACTATATAATACTATAAAATAAAAGCTTTTAACACTGTTATTATGAAATTTTGCTTAAATGTAGAGGTTGACAATTCTTCAATAACGATTTGACTGAAGAAAACAAGAGGATTAATATTCTAGCTAAATTGTTACAGTTATTTCTGAAAATTCCATTTAACAACTACAATAAATAATTGAAATTTGATTGTAGTAAACATGTGTATGAAAGAAAAGTTGCAAGCCTAACTTACCTTTTAATTGTTGTTGCTTTCTTGCCTTAGCTTTGATTGGAACTGCTTTAATATTTGTGGACACGTTCTTTTGCTTACTTATACCTAGACATACAAAGATTTGTTTAGTAGTATACACTAAGCAACATTACAATCAACCACATCTCCCCCCCCCCCCCGGACAGATTTTTTTTTTCTTAAAAATTATACATAACAGAAAACTTATAAGTTTACCATTTATAAAACATATTTGTCATGCTCATAATAATTATTATTTGACAGTTTGACAGGGTTTACTCTCTATTCATTCTGCATCTTCATATACACATATCATTGGTATTGTTGAATGTTGAATTTTTTACAAAAAAATTAGATAAAAAGGTTAAAAATATTAAAAAATTTGAAATTTCAATAGCACTCCTCTACTCCAAATTTAATTCTGCTTCTATTAAGCTATAGAAACATTCAAAAATCAAAAACTCACTTTTTCGCCTAATAAAACTGCAAGGGGGTTAGCATTTTGCAAAGTTGGAAAATTGGCTGTTTTCACGAGTTAATTACTCAGAAACTATAAGAGATATTTTCGAATTGAAAACACCACAGTACAATTTGAACTTTCTTCTTTCATCATGTATAATTTCATATCATTACGATGAATAGTTATTGAGCTACAGACGTTTTAAAAAGGTATTGCAAGTGGCGAAACGTGAAATGTTAAAATCTGGTATTTTTATTGACATATAAATTGCAATAACTCTTAAACCATTTGAGATTTCGAAGTGATTTTTTCAGGGTTTATTCTCCTTTCAATTCTGCATCTTCCAATACCCAGAGAGTTGGTTTAAAAATATTTTGATTTTTTTTGAAAAAAATGTAAACTGCAATTACTCGTAAACCCTTTGAGATTTCAAAGTGTATTTTTCAGGGTTTACTCTCCTTTCAATTTTGCATCTTTCAATACCCATATCATTGGTATTGTTAAATGTTGAATTTTTTACAAAAAATTAGATAAAAATGTTAAAAATATTAAAAAATTTGAAATTTCAATAGCACTCCTCGACTCCAAATTTAATTCTGCTTCTATTAGGCTATAGAAACATTCAAAAATCAAAAACTCACTTTTTCGCCTAATAAAACTGCAAGGGGGGTACCTTAGCATTTTGCAAAGTTGGAAAATTGGCTGTTTTCACGAGTTAATTACTCAGAAACTATAAGAGATATTTTCGAATTGAAAACACCATAGTACAATTTGAACTTTCTTCTTTCATCATGTATAATTTCATATCATTACGATGAATAGTTATTGAGCTACAGACGTTTTAAAAAGGTATTGCAAGTGGCGAAACGTGAAATGTTAAAATCTGGTATTTTTATTGACATATAAATTGCAATAACTCTTAAACCATTTGAGATTTCGAAGTGATTTTTTTAGGGTTTATTCTCCTTTCAATTCTGCATCTTCCAATACCCAGAGAGTTAGTTTAAAAATATTTTGATTTTTTTTGAAAAAAATGTAAACTGCAATTACTCGTAAACCCTTTGAGATTTCAAAGTGTATTTTTAAGGGTTTACTCTCCTTTCAATTTTGCATCTTTCAATACCCATATCATTGGTATTGTTAAATGTTGAATTTTTTACAAAAAATTAGATAAAAATGTTAAAAATATTAAAAAATTTGAAATTTCAATAGCACTCCTCGACTCCAAATTTAATTCTGCTTCTATTAGGCTATAGAAACATTCAAAAATCAAAAACTCACTTTTTCGCCTAATAAAACTGCAAGGGGTACCTTAGCATTTTGCAAAGTTGGAAAATTGGCTGTTTTCACGAGTTAATTATTCAGAAACTATAAGAGATATTTTCGAATTGAAAACACCACAGTACAATTTGAACTTTCTTCTTTCATCATGTATAATTTCATATCATTACGATGAATAGTTATTGAGCTACAGACGTTTTAAAAAGGTATTGCAAGTGGCGAAACGTGAAATGTTAAAATCTGGTATTTTTATTGACATATAAATTGCAATAACTCTTAAACCATTTGAGATTTCGAAGTGATTTTTTCAGGGTTTATTCTCCTTTCAATTCTGCATCTTCCAATACCCAGAGAGTTGGTTTAAAAATATTTTGATTTTTTTTGAAAAAAATGTAAACTGCAATTACTCGTAAACCCTTTGAGATTTCAAAGTGTATTTTTCAGGGTTTACTCTCCTTTCAATTTTGCATCTTTCAATACCCATATCATTGGTATTGTTAAATGTTGAATTTTTTACAAAAAATTAGATAAAAATGTTAAAAATATTAAAAAATTTGAAATTTCAATAGCACTCCTCGACTCCAAATTTAATTCTGCTTCTATTAGGCTATAGAAACATTCAAAAATCAAAAACTCACTTTTTCGCCTAATAAAACTGCAAGGGGGGGGGACCTTAGCATTTTGCAAAGTTGGAAAATTGGCTGTTTTCACGAGTTAATTACTCAGAAACTATAAGAGATATTTTCGAATTGAAAACACCATAGTACAATTTGAACTTTCTTCTTTCATCATGTATAATTTCATATCATTACGATGAATAGTTATTGAGCTACAGACGTTTTAAAAAGGTATTGCAAGTGGCGAAACGTGAAATGTTAAAATCTGGTATTTTTATTGACATATAAATTGCAATAACTCTTAAACCATTTGAGATTTCGAAGTGATTTTTTCAGGGTTTATTCTCCTTTCAATTCTGCATCTTCCAATACCCAGAGAGTTGGTTTAAAAATATTTTGATTTTTTTGAAAAAAATGTAAACTGCAATTACTCGTAAACCCTTTGAGATTTCAAAGTGTATTTTTCAGGGTTTACTCTCCTTTCAATTTTGCATCTTTCAATACCCATATCATTGGTATTGTTAAATGTTGAATTTTTTACAAACAATTAGATAAAAATGTTAAAAATATTAAAAAATTTGAAATTTCAATAGCACTCCTCGACTCCAAATTTAATTCTGCTTCTATTAGGCTATAGAAACATTCAAAAATCAAAAACTCACTTTTTCGCCTAATAAAACTGCAAGGGGGGACCTTAGCATTTTGCAAAGTTGGAAAATTGGCTGTTTTCACGAGTTAATTACTCAGAAACTATAAGAGATATTTTCGAATTGAAAACACCACAGTACAATTTGAACTTTCTTCTTTCATCATGTATAATTTCATATCATTACGATGAATAGTTATTGAGCTACAGACGTTTTAAAAAGGTATTGCAAGTGGCGAAAAGTGAAATGTTAAAATCTGGTATTTTTATTGACATATAAATTGCAATAACTCTTAAACCATTTGAGATTTCGAAGTGATTTTTTCAGGGTTTATTCTCCTTTCAATTCTGCATCTTCCGATACCCAGAGAGTTGGTTTAAAAATATTTTGATTTTTTTTGAAAAAAATGTAAACTGCAATTACTCGTAAACCCTTTGAGATTTCAAAGTGTATTTTTCAGGGTTTACTCTCCTTTCAATTTTGCATCTTTCAATACCCATATCATTGGTATTGTTAAATGTTGAATTTTTTACAAAAAATTAGATAAAAATGTTAAAAATATTAAAAAATTTGAAATTTCAATAGCACTCCTCGACTCCAAATTTAATTCTGCTTCTATTAGGCTATAGAAACATTCAAAAATCAAAAACTCACTTTTTCGCCTAATAAAACTGCAAGGGGGGACCTTAGCATTTTGCAAAGTTGGAAAATTGGCTGTTTTCACGAGTTAATTACTCAGAAACTATAAGAGATATTTTCGAATTGAAAACACCATAGTACAATTTGAACTTTCTTCTTTCATCATGTATAATTTCATATCATTACGATGAATAGTTATTGAGCTACAGACGTTTTAAAAAGGTATTGCAAGTGGCGAAACGTGAAATGTTAAAATCTGGTATTTTTATTGACATATAAATTGCAATAACTCTTAAACCATTTGAGATTTCGATGTGATTTTTTCAGGGTTTATTCTCCTTTCAATTCTGCATCTTCCGATACCCAGAGAGTTGGTTTAAAAATATTTTGATTTTTTTTGAAAAAAATGTAAACTGCAATTACTCGTAAACCCTTTGAGATTTCAAAGTGTATTTTTCAGGGTTTACTCTCCTTTCAATTTTGCATCTTTCAATACCCATATCATTGGTATTGTTAAATGTTGAATTTTTTACAAAAAATTAGATAAAAATGTTAAAAATATTAAAAAATTTGAAATTTCAATAGCACTCTTCGACTCCAAATTTAATTCTGCTTCTATTAGGCTATAGAAACATTCAAAAATCAAAAACTCACTTTTTCGCCTAATAAAACTGCAAGGGGGTACCTTAGCATTTTGCAAAGTTGGAAAATTGGCTGTTTTCACGAGTTAATTACTCAGAAACTATAAGAGATATTTTCGAATTGAAAACACCACAGTACAATTTGAACTTTCTTCTTTCATCATGTATAATTTCATATCATTACGATGAATAGTTATTGAGCTACAGACGTTTTAAAAAGGTATTGCAAGTGGCGAAACGTGAAATGTTAAAATCTGGTATTTTCATTGACATATAAATTGCAATAACTCTTAAACCATTTGAGATTTCGAAGTGATTTTTTCAGGGTTTATTCTCCTTTCAATTCTGCATCTTCCAATACCCAGAGAGTTGGTTTAAAAATATTTTGATTTTTTTTGAAAAAAATGTAAACTGCAATTACTCGTAAACCCTTTGAGATTTCAAAGTGTATTTTTCAGGGTTTACTCTCCTTTCAATTTTGCATCTTTCAATACCCACATCATTGGTATTGTTAAATGTACCTTAGCATTTTGCAAAGTTGGAAAATTGGCTGTTTTCACGAGTTAATTACTCAGAAACTATAAGAGATATTTTCGAATTGAAAACACCACAGTACAATTTGAACTTTCTTCTTTCATCATGTATAATTTCATATCATTACGATGAATAGTTATTGAGCTACAGACGTTTTAAAAAGGTATTGCAAGTGGCGAAACGTGAAATGTTAAAATCTGGTATTTTTATTGACATATAAATTGCAATAACTCTTAAACCGTTTGAGATTTCGAAGTGATTTTTTCAGTGTTTATTCTCCTTTCAATTCTGCATCTTCCAATACCCAGAGAGTTGGTTTAAAAATATTTTGATTTTTTTTGAAAAAAATGTAAACTGCAATTACTCGTAAACCCTTTGAGATTTCAAAGTGTATTTTTCAGGGTTTACTCTCCTTTCAATTTTGCATCTTTCAATACCCATATCATTGGTATTGTTAAATGTTGAATTTTTTACAAAAAATTAGATAAAAATGTTAAAAATATTAAAAAATTTGAAATTTCAATAGCACTCTTCGACTCCAAATTTAATTCTGCTTCTATTAGGCTATAGAAACATTCAAAAATCAAAAACTCACTTTTTCGCCTAATAAAACTGCAAGGGGGGGGGACCTTAGCATTTTGCAAAGTTGGAAAATTGGCTGTTTTCACGAGTTAATTACTCAGAAACTATAAGAGATATTTTCGAATTGAAAACACCATAGTACAATTTGAACTTTCTTCTTTCATCATGTATAATTTCATATCATTACGATGAATAGTTATTGAGCTACAGACGTTTTAAAAAGGTATTGCAAGTGGCGAAACGTGAAATGTTAAAATCTGGTATTTTTATTGACATATAAATTGCAATAACTCTTAAACCATTTGAGATTTCGAAGTGATTTTTTCAGGGTTTATTCTCCTTTCAATTCTGCATCTTCCAATACCCAGAGAGTTGGTTTAAAAATATTTTGATTTTTTTGAAAAAAATGTAAACTGCAATTACTCGTAAACCCTTTGAGATTTCAAAGTGTATTTTTCAGGGTTTACTCTCCTTTCAATTTTGCATCTTTCAATACCCATATCATTGGTATTGTTAAATGTTGAATTTTTTACAAACAATTAGATAAAAATGTTAAAAATATTAAAAAATTTGAAATTTCAATAGCACTCCTCGACTCCAAATTTAATTCTGCTTCTATTAGGCTATAGAAACATTCAAAAATCAAAAACTCACTTTTTCGCCTAATAAAACTGCAAGGGGGGACCTTAGCATTTTGCAAAGTTGGAAAATTGGCTGTTTTCACGAGTTAATTACTCAGAAACTATAAGAGATATTTTCGAATTGAAAACACCACAGTACAATTTGAACTTTCTTCTTTCATCATGTATAATTTCATATCATTACGATGAATAGTTATTGAGCTACAGACGTTTTAAAAAGGTATTGCAAGTGGCGAAAAGTGAAATGTTAAAATCTGGTATTTTTATTGACATATAAATTGCAATAACTCTTAAACCATTTGAGATTTCGAAGTGATTTTTTCAGGGTTTATTCTCCTTTCAATTCTGCATCTTCCGATACCCAGAGAGTTGGTTTAAAAATATTTTGATTTTTTTTGAAAAAAATGTAAACTGCAATTACTCGTAAACCCTTTGAGATTTCAAAGTGTATTTTTCAGGGTTTACTCTCCTTTCAATTTTGCATCTTTCAATACCCATATCATTGGTATTGTTAAATGTTGAATTTTTTACAAAAAATTAGATAAAAATGTTAAAAATATTAAAAAATTTGAAATTTCAATAGCACTCCTCGACTCCAAATTTAATTCTGCTTCTATTAGGCTATAGAAACATTCAAAAATCAAAAACTCACTTTTTCGCCTAATAAAACTGCAAGGGGGTACCTTAGCATTTTGCAAAGTTGGAAAATTGGCTGTTTTCACGAGTTAATTACTCAGAAACTATAAGAGATATTTTCGAATTGAAAACACCACAGTACAATTTGAACTTTCTTCTTTCATCATGTATAATTTCATATCATTACGATGAATAGTTATTGAGCTACAGACGTTTTAAAAAGGTATTGCAAGTGGCGAAACGTGAAATGTTAAAATCTGGTATTTTCATTGACATATAAATTGCAATAACTCTTAAACCATTTGAGATTTCGAAGTGATTTTTTCAGGGTTTATTCTCCTTTCAATTCTGCATCTTCCAATACCCAGAGAGTTGGTTTAAAAATATTTTGATTTTTTTTGAAAAAAATGTAAACTGCAATTACTCGTAAACCCTTTGAGATTTCAAAGTGTATTTTTCAGGGTTTACTCTCCTTTCAATTTTGCATCTTTCAATACCCACATCATTGGTATTGTTAAATGTACCTTAGCATTTTGCAAAGTTGGAAAATTGGCTGTTTTCACGAGTTAATTACTCAGAAACTATAAGAGATATTTTCGAATTGAAAACACCACAGTACAATTTGAACTTTCTTCTTTCATCATGTATAATTTCATATCATTACGATGAATAGTTATTGAGCTACAGACGTTTTAAAAAGGTATTGCAAGTGGCGAAACGTGAAATGTTAAAATCTGGTATTTTTATTGACATATAAATTGCAATAACTCTTAAACCGTTTGAGATTTCGAAGTGATTTTTTCAGTGTTTATTCTCCTTTCAATTCTGCATCTTCCAATACCCAGAGAGTTGGTTTAAAAATATTTTGATTTTTTTTGAAAAAAATGTAAACTGCAATTACTCGTAAACCCTTTGAGATTTCAAAGTGTATTTTTCAGGGTTTACTCTCCTTTCAATTTTGCATCTTTCAATACCCATATCATTGGTATTGTTAAATGTTGAATTTTTTACAAAAAATTAGATAAAAATGTTAAAAATATTAAAAAATTTGAAATTTCAATAGCACTCTTCGACTCCAAATTTAATTCTGCTTCTATTAGGCTATAGAAACATTCAAAAATCAAAAACTCACTTTTTCGCCTAATAAAACTGCAAGGGGGGTACCTTAGCATTTTGCAAAGTTGGAAAATTGGCTGTTTTCACGAGTTAATTACTCAAAAACTATAAGAGATATTTTCGAATTGAAAACACCACAGTACAATTTGAACTTTCTTCTTTCATCATGTATAATTTCATATCATTACGATGAATAGTTATTGAGCTACAGACGTTTTAAAAAGGTATTGCAAGTGGCGAAACGTGAAATGTTAAAATCTGGTATTTTCATTGACATATAAATTGCAATAACTCTTAAACCATTTGAGATTTCGAAGTGATTTTTTCAGGGTTTATTCTCCTTTCAATTCTGCATCTTCCAATACCCAGAGAGTTGGTTTAAAAATATTTTGATTTTTTTTGAAAAAAATGTAAACTGCAATTACTCGTAAACCCTTTGAGATTTCAAAGTGTATTTTTCACGGTTTACTCTCCTTTCAATTTTGCATCTTTCAATACCCACATCATTGGTATTGTTAAATGTTGAATTTTTTACAAACAATTAGATAAAAATGTTAAAAATATTAAAAAATTTGAAATTTCAATAGCACTCTTCGACTCCAAATTTAATTCTGCTTCTATTAGGCTATAGAAACATTCAAAAATCAAAAACTCACTTTTTCGCCTAATAAAACTGCAAGGGGGGTACCTTAGCATTTTGCAAAGTTGGAAAATTGGCTGTTTTCACGAGTTAATTACTCAGAAACTATAAGAGATATTTTCGAATTGAAAACACCACAGTACTATTTGAACTTTCTTCTTTCATCATGTATAATTTCATATCATTACGATGAATAGTTATTGAGCTACAGACGTTTTAAAAAGGTATTGCAAGTGGCGAAACGTGAAATGTTAAAATCTGGTA
This sequence comes from Aphrophora alni, assembly GCA_963513935.1. NCBI lineage: Eukaryota > Metazoa > Arthropoda > Insecta > Hemiptera > Aphrophoridae > Aphrophora > Aphrophora alni. The sequence continues at coordinate 6,243,186 of OY740778.1, read as the reverse complement.
TTTTCATTGACATATAAATTGCAATAACTCTTAAACCATTTGAGATTTCGAAGTGATTTTTTCAGTGTTTATTCTCCTTTCAATTCTGCATCTTCCAATACCCAGAGAGTTGGTTTAAAAATATTTTGATTTTTTTTGAAATAAATGTAAACTGCAATTACTCGTAAACCCTTTGAGATTTCAAAGTGTATTTTTCAGGGTTTACTCTCCTTTCAATTTTGCATCTTTCAATACCCATATCATTGGTATTGTTAAATGTTGAATTTTTTACAAAAAATTAGATAAAAATGTTAAAAATATTAAAAAATTTGAAATTTCAATAGCACTCTTCGACTCCAAATTTAATTCTGCTTCTATTAGGCTATAGAAACATTCAAAAATCAAAAACTCACTTTTTCGCCTAATAAAACTGCAAGGGGGGGGGACCTTAGCATTTTGCAAAGTTGGAAAATTGGCTGTTTTCACGAGTTAATTACTCAGAAACTATAAGAGATATTTTCGAATTGAAAACACCATAGTACAATTTGAACTTTCTTCTTTCATCATGTATAATTTCATATCATTACGATGAATAGTTATTGAGCTACAGACGTTTTAAAAAGGTATTGCAAGTGGCGAAACGTGAAATGTTAAAATCTGGTATTTTTATTGACATATAAATTGCAATAACTCTTAAACCATTTGAGATTTCGAAGTGATTTTTTCAGGGTTTATTCTCCTTTCAATTCTGCATCTTCCAATACCCAGAGAGTTGGTTTAAAAATATTTTGATTTTTTTGAAAAAAATGTAAACTGCAATTACTCGTAAACCCTTTGAGATTTCAAAGTGTATTTTTCAGGGTTTACTCTCCTTTCAATTTTGCATCTTTCAATACCCATATCATTGGTATTGTTAAATGTTGAATTTTTTACAAACAATTAGATAAAAATGTTAAAAATATTAAAAAATTTGAAATTTCAATAGCACTCCTCGACTCCAAATTTAATTCTGCTTCTATTAGGCTATAGAAACATTCAAAAATCAAAAACTCACTTTTTCGCCTAATAAAACTGCAAGGGGGGACCTTAGCATTTTGCAAAGTTGGAAAATTGGCTGTTTTCACGAGTTAATTACTCAGAAACTATAAGAGATATTTTCGAATTGAAAACACCACAGTACAATTTGAACTTTCTTCTTTCATCATGTATAATTTCATATCATTACGATGAATAGTTATTGAGCTACAGACGTTTTAAAAAGGTATTGCAAGTGGCGAAAAGTGAAATGTTAAAATCTGGTATTTTTATTGACATATAAATTGCAATAACTCTTAAACCATTTGAGATTTCGAAGTGATTTTTTCAGGGTTTATTCTCCTTTCAATTCTGCATCTTCCGATACCCAGAGAGTTGGTTTAAAAATATTTTGATTTTTTTTGAAAAAAATGTAAACTGCAATTACTCGTAAACCCTTTGAGATTTCAAAGTGTATTTTTCAGGGTTTACTCTCCTTTCAATTTTGCATCTTTCAATACCCATATCATTGGTATTGTTAAATGTTGAATTTTTTACAAAAAATTAGATAAAAATGTTAAAAATATTAAAAAATTTGAAATTTCAATAGCACTCCTCGACTCCAAATTTAATTCTGCTTCTATTAGGCTATAGAAACATTCAAAAATCAAAAACTCACTTTTTCGCCTAATAAAACTGCAAGGGGGTACCTTAGCATTTTGCAAAGTTGGAAAATTGGCTGTTTTCACGAGTTAATTACTCAGAAACTATAAGAGATATTTTCGAATTGAAAACACCACAGTACAATTTGAACTTTCTTCTTTCATCATGTATAATTTCATATCATTACGATGAATAGTTATTGAGCTACAGACGTTTTAAAAAGGTATTGCAAGTGGCGAAACGTGAAATGTTAAAATCTGGTATTTTCATTGACATATAAATTGCAATAACTCTTAAACCATTTGAGATTTCGAAGTGATTTTTTCAGGGTTTATTCTCCTTTCAATTCTGCATCTTCCAATACCCAGAGAGTTGGTTTAAAAATATTTTGATTTTTTTTGAAAAAAATGTAAACTGCAATTACTCGTAAACCCTTTGAGATTTCAAAGTGTATTTTTCAGGGTTTACTCTCCTTTCAATTTTGCATCTTTCAATACCCACATCATTGGTATTGTTAAATGTACCTTAGCATTTTGCAAAGTTGGAAAATTGGCTGTTTTCACGAGTTAATTACTCAGAAACTATAAGAGATATTTTCGAATTGAAAACACCACAGTACAATTTGAACTTTCTTCTTTCATCATGTATAATTTCATATCATTACGATGAATAGTTATTGAGCTACAGACGTTTTAAAAAGGTATTGCAAGTGGCGAAACGTGAAATGTTAAAATCTGGTATTTTTATTGACATATAAATTGCAATAACTCTTAAACCGTTTGAGATTTCGAAGTGATTTTTTCAGTGTTTATTCTCCTTTCAATTCTGCATCTTCCAATACCCAGAGAGTTGGTTTAAAAATATTTTGATTTTTTTTGAAAAAAATGTAAACTGCAATTACTCGTAAACCCTTTGAGATTTCAAAGTGTATTTTTCAGGGTTTACTCTCCTTTCAATTTTGCATCTTTCAATACCCATATCATTGGTATTGTTAAATGTTGAATTTTTTACAAAAAATTAGATAAAAATGTTAAAAATATTAAAAAATTTGAAATTTCAATAGCACTCTTCGACTCCAAATTTAATTCTGCTTCTATTAGGCTATAGAAACATTCAAAAATCAAAAACTCACTTTTTCGCCTAATAAAACTGCAAGGGGGGTACCTTAGCATTTTGCAAAGTTGGAAAATTGGCTGTTTTCACGAGTTAATTACTCAAAAACTATAAGAGATATTTTCGAATTGAAAACACCACAGTACAATTTGAACTTTCTTCTTTCATCATGTATAATTTCATATCATTACGATGAATAGTTATTGAGCTACAGACGTTTTAAAAAGGTATTGCAAGTGGCGAAACGTGAAATGTTAAAATCTGGTATTTTCATTGACATATAAATTGCAATAACTCTTAAACCATTTGAGATTTCGAAGTGATTTTTTCAGGGTTTATTCTCCTTTCAATTCTGCATCTTCCAATACCCAGAGAGTTGGTTTAAAAATATTTTGATTTTTTTTGAAAAAAATGTAAACTGCAATTACTCGTAAACCCTTTGAGATTTCAAAGTGTATTTTTCACGGTTTACTCTCCTTTCAATTTTGCATCTTTCAATACCCACATCATTGGTATTGTTAAATGTTGAATTTTTTACAAACAATTAGATAAAAATGTTAAAAATATTAAAAAATTTGAAATTTCAATAGCACTCTTCGACTCCAAATTTAATTCTGCTTCTATTAGGCTATAGAAACATTCAAAAATCAAAAACTCACTTTTTCGCCTAATAAAACTGCAAGGGGGGTACCTTAGCATTTTGCAAAGTTGGAAAATTGGCTGTTTTCACGAGTTAATTACTCAGAAACTATAAGAGATATTTTCGAATTGAAAACACCACAGTACTATTTGAACTTTCTTCTTTCATCATGTATAATTTCATATCATTACGATGAATAGTTATTGAGCTACAGACGTTTTAAAAAGGTATTGCAAGTGGCGAAACGTGAAATGTTAAAATCTGGTATTTTCATTGACATATAAATTGCAATAACTCTTAAACCATTTGAGATTTCGAAGTGATTTTTTCAGTGTTTATTCTCCTTTCAATTCTGCATCTTCCAATACCCAGAGAGTTGGTTTAAAAATATTTTGATTTTTTTTGAAATAAATGTAAACTGCAATTACTCGTAAACCCTTTGAGATTTCAAAGTGTATTTTTCAGGGTTTACTCTCCTTTCAATTTTGCATCTTTCAATACCCATATCATTGGTATTGTTAAATGTTGAATTTTTTACAAAAAATTAGATAAAAATGTTAAAAATATTAAAAAATTTGAAATTTCAATAGCACTCCTCGACTCCAAATTTAATTCTGCTTCTATTAGGCTATAGAAACATTCAAAAATCAAAAACTCACTTTTTCGCCTAATAAAACTGCAAGGGGGGTACCTTAGCATTTTGCAAAGTTGGAAAATTGGCTGTTTTCACGAGTTAATTACTCAGAAACTATAAGAGATATTTTCGAATTGAAAACACCACAGTACAATTTGAACTTTCTTCTTTCATCATGTATAATTTCATATCATTACGATGAATAGTTATTGAGCTACAGACGTTTTAAAAAGGTATTGCAAGTGGCGAAACGTGAAATGTTAAAATCTGGTATTTTTATTGACATATAAATTGCAATAACTCTTAAACCATTTGAGATTTCGAAGTGATTTTTTCAGGGTTTATTCTCCTTTCAATTCTGCATCTTCCGATACCCAGAGAGTTGGTTTAAAAATATTTTGATTTTTTTTTGAAAAAAATGTAAACTGCAATTACTCGTAAACCCTTTGAGATTTCTAAGTGTATTTTTAAGGGTTTACTCTCCTTTCAATTCTGCATCTTTCAATACCCATATCATTGGTATTGGTAAATGTTGAATTTTTTACAAAAAATTAGATACAAATGTTAAAAATATTAAAAAATTTGAAATTTCAATAGCACTCCTCGACTCCAAATTTAATTCTGCTTCTATTAGGCTATAGAAACATTAAAAAATCAAAAAATCACTTTTTCGCCTAATAAAACTGCAAGGGTGGTACCTTAGCATTTTGCAAAGTTGGAAAATTGGCTGTTTTCACGAGTTAATTACTCAAAAACTATAAAAGATATTTTCAAATTGAAAACACCATAGTACAATTTGAACTTTCTTCTTTCATCATGTATAATTTCATATCATTACGATGAATAGTTATTGAGCTACAGACGTTTTAAAAAGGTATTGCAAGTGGCGAAACGTGAAATGTTAAAATCTGGTATTTTCATTGACATATAAATTGCAATAACTCTTAAACCATTTGAGATTTCGAAGTGATTTTTTCAGGGTTTATTCTCCTTTCAATTCTGCATCTTCCGATACCCAGAGAGTTGGTTTAAAAATATTTTGATTTTTTTTGAAAAAATGTAAACTGCAATTACTCGTAAACCCTTTGAGATTTCAAAGTGTATTTTTCAGGGTTTACTCTCCTTTCAATTTTGCATCTTTCAATACCCATATCATTGGTATTGTTAAATGTTGAATTTTTTACAAAAAATTAGATAAAAATGTTAAAAATATTAAAAAATTTGAAATTTCAATAGCACTCTTCGACTCCAAATTTAATTCTGCTTCTATTAGGCTATAGAAACATTCAAAAATCAAAAACTCACTTTTTCGCCTAATAAAACTGCAAGGGGGGTACCTTAGCATTTTGCAAAGTTGGAAAATTGGCTGTTTTCACGAGTTAATTACTCAGAAACTATAAGAGATATTTTCGAATTGAAAACACCACAGTACAATTTGAACTTTCTTCTTTCATCATGTATAATTTCATATCATTACGATGAATAGTTATTGAGCTACAGACGTTTTAAAAAGGTATTGCAAGTGGCGAAACGTGAAATGTTAAAATCTGGTATTTTTATTGACATATAAATTGCAATAACTCTTAAACCATTTGAGATTTCGAAGTGATTTTTTCAGGGTTTATTCTCCTTTCAATTCTGCATCTTCCGATACCCAGAGAGTTGGTTTAAAAATATTTTGATTTTTTTTGAAAAAAATGTAAACTGCAATTACTCGTAAACCCTTTGAGATTTCTAAGTGTATTTTTAAGGGTTTACTCTCCTTTCAATTCTGCATCTTTCAATACCCATATCATTGGTATTGGTAAATGTTGAATTTTTTACAAAAAATTAGATACAAATGTTAAAAATATTAAAAAATTTGAAATTTCAATAGCACTCCTCGACTCCAAATTTAATTCTGCTTCTATTAGGCTATAGAAACATTAAAAAATCAAAAACTCACTTTTTCGCCTAATAAAACTGCAAGGGGGTACCTTAGCATTTTGCAAAGTTGGAAAATTGGCTGTTTTCACGAGTTAATTACTCAGAAACTATAAGAGATATTTTCGAATTGAAAACACCACAGTACAAATTAAACTTTCTTCTTTCATCATGTATAATTTCATATCATTACGATGAATAGTTATTGAGCTACAGACGTTTTAAAAAGGTATTGCAAGTGGCGAAACGTGAAATGTTAAAATCTGGTATTTTTATTGACATATAAATTGCAATAACTCTTAAACCATTTGAGATTTCGAAGTGATTTTTTCAGGGTTTATTCTCCTTTCAATTCTGCATCTTCCAATACCCAGAGAGTTAGTTTAAAAATATTTTGATTTTTTTTGAAAAAAATGTAAACTGCAATTACTCGTAAACCCTTTGAGATTTCAAAGTGTATTTTTCACGGTTTACTCTCCTTTCAATTTTGCATCTTTCAATACCCATATCATTGGTATTGTTAAATGTTGAATTTTTTACAAAAAATTAGATAAAAATGTTAAAAATATTAAAAAATTTGAAATTTCAATAGCACTCTTCGACTCCAAATTTAATTCTGCTTCTATTAGGCTATAGAAACATTCAAAAATCAAAAACTCACTTTTTCGCCTAATAAAACTGCAAGGGGGGTACCTTAGCATTTTGCAAAGTTGGAAAATTGGCTGTTTTCACGAGTTAATTACTCAGAAACTATAAGAGATATTTTCGAATTGAAAACACCACAGTACAATTTGAACTTTCTTCTTTCATCATGTATAATTTCATATCATTACGATGAATAGTTATTGAGCTACAGACGTTTTAAAAAGGTATTGCAAGTGGCGAAACGTGAAATGTTAAAATCTGGTATTTTCATTGACATATAAATTGCAATAACTCTTAAACCATTTGAGATTTCGAAGTGATTTTTTCAGGGTTTATTCTCCTTTCAATTCTGCATCTTCCAATACCCAGAGAGTTGGTTTAAAAATATTTTGATTTTTTTTGAAAAAAATGTAAACTGCAATTACTCGTAAACCCTTTGAGATTTCAAAGTGTATTTTTCAGGGTTTACTCTCCTTTCAATTTTGCATCTTTCAATACCCACATCATTGGTATTGTTAAATGTTGAATTTTTTACAAAAAATTAGATAAAAATGTTAAAAATATTAAAAAATTTGAAATTTCAATAGCACTCTTCGACTCCAAATTTAATTCTGCTTCTATTAGGCTATAGAAACATTCAAAAATCAAAAACTCACTTTTTCGCCTAATAAAACTGCAAGACCTTAGCATTTTGCAAAGTTGGAAAATTGGCTGTTTTCACGAGTTAATTACTCAGAAACTATAGGAGATATTTTCGAATTGAAAACACCACAGTACAATTTGAACTTTCTTCTTTCATCATGTATAATTTTATATCATTACGATGAATAGTTATTGAGCTACAGACGTTTTAAAAAGGTATTGCAAGTGGCGAAACGTGAAATGTTAAAATCTGGTATTTTCATTGACATATAAATTGCAATAACTCTTAAACCATTTGAGATTTCAAAGTGATTTTTTCAGGGTTTATTCTCCTTTCAATTCTGCATCTTCCAATACCCAGAGAGTTGGTTTAAAAATATTTTGATTTTTTTTGAAAAAAATGTAAACTGCAATTACTCGTAAACCCTTTGAGATTTCAAAGTGTATTTTTAAGGGTTTACTCTCCTTTCAATTTTGCATCTTTCAATACCCATATCATTGGTATTGTTAAATGTTGAATTTTTTACAAAAAATTAGATAAAAATGTTAAAAATATTAAAAAATTTGAAATTTCAATAGCACTCCTCGACTCCAAATTTAATTCTGCTTCTATTAGGCTATAGAAACATTCAAAAATCAAAAACTCACTTTTTCGCCTAATAAAACTGCAAGGGGGACCTTAGCATTTTGCAAAGTTGGAAAATTGGCTGTTTTCACGAGTTAATTACTCAGAAACTATAAGAGATATTTTCGAATTGAAAACACCACAGTACAATTTGAACTTTCTTCTTTCATCATGTATAATTTCATATCATTACGATGAATAGTTATTGAGCTACAGACGTTTTAAAAAGGTATTGCAAGTGGCGAAAAGTGAAATGTTAAAATCTGGTATTTTTATTGACATATAAATTGCAATAACTCTTAAACCATTTGAGATTTCGAAGTGATTTTTTCAGGGTTTATTCTCCTTTCAATTCTGCATCTTCCAATACCCAGAGAGTTAGTTTAAAAATATTTTGATTTTTTTTTGAAAAAAATGTAAACTGCAATTACTCGTAAACCCTTTGAGATTTCAAAGTGTATTTTTCAGGGTTTACTCTCCTTTCAATTTTGCATCTTTCAATACCCATATCATTGGTATTGTTAAATGTTGAATTTTTTACAAAAAATTAGATAAAAATGTTAAAAATATTAAAAAATTTGAAATTTCAATAGCACTCCTCGACTCCAAATTTAATTCTGCTTCTATTAGGCTATAGAAACATTCAAAAATCAAAAACTCACTTTTTCGCCTAATAAAACTGCAAGGGGGGTACCTTAGCATTTTGCAAAGTTGGAAAATTGGCTGTTTTCACGAGTTAATTACTCAAAAACTATAAGAGATATTTTCGAATTGAAAACACCACAGTACAATTTGAACTTTCTTCTTTCATCATGTATAATTTCATATCATTACGATGAATAGTTATTGAGCTACAGACGTTTTAAAAAGGTATTGCAAGTGGCGAAACGTGAAATGTTAAAATCTGGTATTTTTATTGACATATAAATTGCAATAACTCTTAAACCATTTGAGATTTCGAAGTGATTTTTTCAGGGTTTATTCTCCTTTCAATTCTGCATCTTCCGATACCCAGAGAGTTGGTTTAAAAATATTTTGATTTTTTTTGAAAAAAATGTAAACTGCAATTACTCGTAAACCCTTTGAGATTTCTAAGTGTATTTTTAAGGGTTTACTCTCCTTTCAATTCTGCATCTTTCAATACCCATATCATTGGTATTGGTAAATGTTGAATTTTTTACAAAAAATTAGATACAAATGTTAAAAATATTAAAAAATTTGAAATTTCAATAGCACTCCTCGACTCCAAATTTAATTCTGCTTCTATTAGGCTATAGAAACATTAAAAAATCAAAAACTCACTTTTTCGCCTAATAAAACTGCAAGGGGGTACCTTAGCATTTTGCAAAGTTGGAAAATTGGCTGTTTTCACGAGTTAATTACTCAGAAACTATAAGAGATATTTTCGAATTGAAAACACCACAGTACAAATTGAACTTTCTTCTTTCATCATGTATAATTTCATATCATTACGATGAATAGTTATTGAGCTACAGACGTTTTAAAAAGGTATTGCAAGTGGCGAAACGTGAAATGTTAAAATCTGGTATTTTTATTGACATATAAATTGCAATAACTCTTAAACCATTTGAGATTTCGAAGTGATTTTTTCAGGGTTTATTCTCCTTTCAATTCTGCATCTTCCGATACCCAGAGAGTTGGTTTAAAAATATTTTGATTTTTTTTGAAAGTAATGTAAACTGCAATTACTCGTAAACCCTTTGAGATTTCAAAGTGTATTTTTAAGGGTTTACTCTCCTTTCAATTCTGCATCTTTCAATACCCATATCATTGGTATTGTTAAATGTTGAATTTTTTACAAAAAATTAGATAAAAATGTTAAAAATATTAAAAAATTTGAAATTTCAATAGCACTCCTCGACTCCAAATTTAATTCTGCTTCTATTAGGCTATAGAAACATTAAAAAATCAAAAACTCACTTTTTCGCCTAATAAAACTGCAAGGGTACCTTAGCATTTTGCAAAGTTGAAAATTGGCTGTTTTCACGAGTTAATTACTCAGAAACTATAAGAGATATTTTCGAATTGAAAACACCACAGTACAATTTGAACTTTCTTCTTTCATCATGTATAATTTCATATCATTACGATGAATAGTTATTGAGCTACAGACGTTTTAAAAAGGTATTGCAAGTGGCGAAACGTGAAATGTTAAAATCTGGTATTTTTATTGACATATAAATTGCAATAACTCTTAAACCATTTGAGATTTCGAAGTGATTTTTTCAGGGTTTATTCTCCTTTCAATTCTGCATCTTCCAATACCCAGAGAGTTGGTTTAAAAATATTTTGATTTTTTTTGAAAAAAATGTAAACTGCAATTACTCGTAAACCCTTTGAGATTTCAAAGTGTATTTTTCAGGGTTTACTCTCCTTTCAATTTTGCATCTTTCAATACCCATATCATTGGTATTGTTAAATGTTGAATTTTTTACAAAAAATTAGATAAAAATGTTAAAAATATTAAAAAATTTGAAATTTTAATAGCACTCCTCGACTCCAAATTTAATTCTGCTTCTATTAGGCTATAGAAACATTCAAAAATCAAAAACTCAATTTTTCGCCTAATAAAACTGCAAGGGGGGTTCCTTAGCATTTTGCAAAGTTGGAAAATTGGCTGTTTTCACGAGTTAATTACTCAGAAACTATAAGAGATATTTTCGAATTGAAAACACCACAGTACAATTTGAACTTTCTTCTTTCATCATGTATAATTTCATATCATTACGATGAATAGTTATTGAGCTACAGACGTTTTAAAAAGGTATTGCAAGTGGCGAAACGTGAAATGTTAAAATCTGGTATTTTTATTGACATATAAATTGCAATAACTCTTAAACCATTTGAGATTTCGAAGTGATTTTTTCAGGGTTTATTCTCCTTTCAATTCTGCATCTTCCAATACCCAGAGAGTTGGTTTAAAAATATTTTGATTTTTTTTGAAAAAAATGTAAACTGCAATTACTCGTAAACCCTTTGAGATTTCAAAGTGTATTTTTCAGGGTTTACTCTCCTTTCAATTTTGCATCTTTCAATACCCATATCATTGGTATTGTTAAATGTTGAATTTTTTACAAAAAATTAGATAAAAATGTTAAAAATATTTAAAAATTTGAAATTTCAATAGCACTCCTCGACTCCAAATTTAATTCTGCTTCTATTAGGCTATAGAAACATTCAAAAATCAAAAACTCACTTTTTCGCCTAATAAAACTGCAAGGGACCTTAGCATTTTGCAAAGTTGGAAAATTGGCTGTTTTCACGAGTTAATTACTCAGAAACTATAAGAGATATTTTCGAATTGAAAACACCATAGTACAATTTGAACTTTCTTCTTTCATCATGTATAATTTCATATCATTACGATGAATAGTTATTGAGCTACAGACGTTTTAAAAAGGTATTGCAAGTGGCGAAACGTGAAATGTTAAAATCTGGTATTTTTATTCACATATAAATTGCAATAACTCTTAAACCATTTGAGATTTCGAAGTGATTTTTTCAAGGTTTATTCTCCTTTCAATTCTGCATCTTCCGATACCCAGATAGTTGGTTTACAAATATATTGATTTTTTTGAAAAAAAATGTAAACTGCAATTACTTGTAAACCCTTTGAGATTTCAAAGTGTATTTTTCAGGGTTTACTGTCCTTTCAATTTTGCATCTTTCAATACCCATATCATTGGTATTGTTAATTGTTCAATTTAAAAAAAAAAAAAAAAAAAAAAAAAAAATCAAAAACTCGCTTGTGAAAATTGACTGTTTTCTCTAATTCATCACTCAGAAACTATAAGAGTTATTTTTGATTTGAAAAAAATAATAAATAAATAAAAAATATGAACATTTCCTCAAAAAAACTCCTTAGGATCACAACCCTATCAATGTCGTGTAGATCTTGCTTTATTGTTAATCTGTTCGGGTTGTGGTTTTATCGATTTGGTATGTTTTCTCAACAATTACCAAAAGTTGCATGTGGATTGCTAGATAAACATTAGATTGATTTTATAGGAGTGTTAACGAAGCTTTGCCTTACTTGCTCTACGACATTGTCAGATACATAAAAATGCCCTAAGGATTTCTTATAGCTTACTTCAACAAAACACTTATATATCACTCATAAATGGTAGATCTACTGGGAGGATCTTTGCCATACTCAGTACAAAAATTTCATTGCACAATTGTCACAGACTTTGATTGTTCAAACCAAAACACACAGCGAGCATGCTTGGGACCAGGAAGGCAACTATCGTTGTTAACACTGTTGCTAGCACTTACGGTGGTGCTATTTGGATATTCAGTATTAATCATTATGTGAATCAAAAGGATATATTTTGCTTCAAAATGACACCAAAACCACCCCTGTAAGTAGTTTGAATAAATTTATATAAATTTACAAAGTTATAAAATCCTTTTTGAAGCACCCTGTATATGTGCTGCAAATTACTTAAATTTCAGTGTTCTGTTATGTTCATTAAGTATATGAGTTTAAAATATAAAACCAAAACATTAGTTTACCGTAATTTCTGATATTGTGATATTCAAACATTTTGTTGACATCTGCAATTTCTAATTACATTATTCTTTGAATAATATTAAATAAAAGTGAAAGGTACTGAACCTGACTGTTGTCTCTGTATAAAGGCCTCTTCACACCGCATGTAGCCGAGGTATTAATACGTCTTCGGCGTATTAATACCTCAGCGACGTCTTTCGTGCCCCGTTCACACACACAAGCAACATGGAAGACATATTTACCCCTCTAGCTACCTGCCAACAGCTCGTTGTATGAAGAGTTCACTTAAATTTTATGATGGCGTTTACAGTACCGTGGTGTGAGCCTGGTTTTGATATGCCCTGGATGGAAACCGATTCAAGTGATAGTGATGAAGAGTAGGTATTGTTGTATGCAGTAGGTGGAAGGTCGGAATGGGTCCATCGAATAAACCAGAGGCGGGAACAGTTCGGTGAATATCATCACTTAATGGGATACTTGGAGGGTGATGACGAAAAGTTTCGAATATATTATAGGCTAAACAAAGAAAAGTTTAATGAGGTTTTGTCGCTCATTAGTAGTGATATTAAGAAACATTTTCCCCATGGTTTTGAACCCAAATTATAATTGTGGTGTCATTTGAAGGGTAGTACACACCAAATATTAATCGTGAACGAAATTTAAAAATATTTTTTATCGTCGTATAAATACGTGTATAAAATTTGTTAGGTCAAAAATTGTTTTATGGGATATGAGCGTTTTGTTAATACACTGTTAATAAAGGAATGAGTGTAACAGTTCAGTATTAATTGTTATTGTTGAATAAAAACACAACTTATAATAAATGTCACAGTTAATAAAACACATTGGATTACGCTGTATGTATGAAACCAAAATATTTTATTATTACAGAATGGTTAATGTAATAACGAATGACTGAAAAAAAAATTATGTTAATGTAGTATAATTTTAATAATAATGACAGAAAAAAGCTATTAAAGTTTGCTTGCTGAACATAGCTCAGTGCGCATGCGCGAGTCGAGATACGGTGGCGACACGTAGCTAGCCGGGGTATTTTCCCCTTCCGTATTAATACTCCGCCGACGTCGACTTCGTATTAATACTCGGTCTGAACTACCCCATATGATATCATTGTGAGATACGTCTAAGACGTTGGCGGAGTATTAATACGTGCGGTGTGAAGAGGCTTTTATATTAATATAAACTTTGGATGTCCACAACTATTAATTTGAAATGAGGAACATTTGTTCAATCACCATACGAAAAAAAAACACAATTTTCTACAATAAACACTTTATTTGTTCAAGATGATGTTTCAACAACGATTAACTTCATCATCTACAGTTATCCGTTGAGGATGATAACTTAATCAATGAAACATCGTCTTAAATTATGTTTATTGTGGAACATTGTGTTTTCTTTCATTTAGTTACTCACAACTATATTGCAGAATTTACGTTACTAATTAAAAATACAAGTTTAGTTGTACTTTTAACTAGACCATACCAACTAATGTTTTTGAATAAAATATTATGACTATTAAGTGTGGTTTACTTTTAATTTTCTTACTTTTGGTTTTATTATTTAGAGGCTTCTTATAACGAGCGATAAAGCTGTATGTCTTTAACCTTTCATAGATTGAAAGGGTAGCCGCATCCGCAGCTTGTTTTTTAGCAGTAGTCAATCGAGCCTTGTAATCTATTCCATAAGCTTTCGTCTGCAAAAATAAGAATATAGTTTAGTTGATTTTAGTTAGTAGAATAGTTACATAGGCATAGGTTACTTTCTTCTTTTATTTTTTCACAAATACATAGAATATAGAAATTTACGACAGATTAAACAAAATCTAATAAAGATACATGTTACTCACAAGTACATTGTAATTCCCGTTGGTACCTCACTTTTACTTTTTTAAATTAAAAATTCTTTTAATTCGCCATCAGATTGACCAGAACAACATGGATCTTTTTAAGAAGTTTAAACATGAATGATATTGTATTCTCCTTTATTTGTTCTTAAAATACTAACCCAATTCCATTATTGGGTTTTGTTCATTGCATTGTTCTCCAAAAACTAGTTGTTGGTTCCATCTTCCTCATTCAAAGAGGTTATTATTTATATGGTTTAGTAATATATTGTTTTAACTTTTATAATGTGAATTTATTGTTCAAAGTAATTAATTTTATTCAAAACTAAATGAATTTTATGAAATGAATATGGATAAATTATTTATAAGAATGATTATTTGGTGAAGTGATTTTTTAAATTTTTTTTACATTTGATCAAGTTTTATGAAATAAAGTATTTAAAATATGTTTTATGACAATTGTTGGCTATCATCTTACAGAAAAGGGGGGGGGGATCATCACATGCAGAATCGAAAAATTGAAATTTATTTAAAAAGTATAAGTTGAATAGCATATGAGATACTAATAAATAAACTGTTTAAAATTGCCATCATTTTAACATTTCATCAATTCAATTTAGTGGTCTCTATTGTACAGATGGATGTTGAAAATCACTTTTTGAGTTTATTTAGACCATGAAACTTGAAGATCAGTCAAAAAACTGTGGCTGAAAATTTTTACGATTTCCAAAATAATTATATTTAAAACATACATGAATCAGTAACAGAATCAGTAAACAACATCATAATCATAATAGTTAAACAGTCACTATTACATGCAACAGGGAAACTTTAAATAGAAAAAATAGTAAACAAAATATTTTATATTTTGCCTCTCCTACACAGCAACCACATTACCATACCATGTACCACACATCCAGACCATAATTAACAACATCAAAGAAAGAAATTTATATGTGCTCAGATTAATTCAAATTCTCCCTGACTTTCTCCGATTCTCATCCTGATACACTAGGTTTACGAGTTTAAAATGTATCTTCAAAACACTATTTTACTCTAATTTCTGAGATTTTCTGGTTCAAATATTTTTTGACGTTAGAATATGGAATTACATGGTTTTTAGAACAATATAAAATATAAATAAAAATTCTTTCTACTGAGTCGTCATACTACAATTTCGGATAAGTGTATGAAGGTGCATGATATGCATAATAAAAGCAGTATTAGCAAATCTTGTAATAAATTAATTTAGCACCTGTCTAGTCTCTTAGTTGAAGTAACTATTACATTTCACAAGCTATAACTATCGCTTGTCTTGCCAAACCTATACTGTAGTAATAAATATTAAAGGATAATTATGTTTTCCTTACCTCCTTAAACTTTTTAGCTGTTTCAAATCCTACATATGGAGCAATTGCATGGGGTTTCAACCAGGCACGTGTTACGTTATCATCAAAGAAGACCACGTTATACCATGTCTAAAAACACATATAAAAAACAAATATTTTAAATTAAGTTTATTAACCTCAGAGGTTTTATTAAGTTTATTAAGTTTACCTCAGAGATTCATAAAAGGTGTGACTGCAATAAGCAGACGGATTCAAAACGAGTTTCCTTTAATGCAGTCTTTATTTTAGGAAACAAATAAAAGTTACATGAGGCTAGATTAGGTGAGTATGAAGAGTGTTTCAACAAAGAATTCTTTACTTCAAAAATGTCTCAACAGACAACACATTGTCTTAAAGAATCCACGATATGTTCAGGTCTGTTTCTTCTTGACCTGTTCAGTGAAGGGCTGTCAAAATTTCCTAATAACAGATATGATTTAAGAGTTTGACCTTCAGACATTCAACATAATCAATGCCTTAGATATAAAAAAAATCATTGTAATTCAGCTCATCCATTGTCTGTTGAACTAGGAGTCATCGCTTGGATGGGTGCTTAGTTTCTGGGTCATAATGAAAAATTGTGTTTCATCATAAGCTCTTAACTTCCGCAGTAAGATCTCAGTTCAATTTGAGCACACATGTTTCATCTTCAAAGTTGTGTGTAAAATCTGTTTAGCCGATTGTTGATATTATCCAATTCAACAGCTGTTTAGATGCAGAAGCGATGATTTTTTAAAACAATTCAACAACTTTATTATTGTTAGAGTCTGTTTTTGATGTGTGAGGATGATTAGGGTACAAATCGCTTCCAGATTTAATTTTTGATCGCTTCCTCACCTCTTTAATTTTTTTAAAACCTGAATACTTTAGCAACTCTCATCATCACAGACTTCTTTCAACATATACTGTAGTATGTTTTGCAGTTGATTTTCCGAACAACAAATTTCACATTGAGATGGTAACATTTAATATTATTCCGACAGAACTAAGGTCCTAATGACGTGACTTCAAACAAAGACTATACAGCCAGAACTATTGATTGTATGTACATGAAAGTTGTAGAAGTTGTGTTTGCCCAAAAACTCTAAATCAGATGCAAGGAATGAAATGATGCAGCTGCCAATTTTCAGTCGATACAGAGTAGTACTCTTTTGATCTTGTAATCAAAGAAAACAGTCACATCACTTTTACATCATTGTCCACCTTTATTTGACCTCATGAATATTTAGTATCTCCATTAGGACAACAGCATCTTAGTTTCTGGGTCGTATCAACAGCACTCATAATATCTGTTTAGTTCTTG
Organism: Aphrophora alni; assembly: GCA_963513935.1. Classification (NCBI taxonomy): domain Eukaryota; kingdom Metazoa; phylum Arthropoda; class Insecta; order Hemiptera; family Aphrophoridae; genus Aphrophora; species Aphrophora alni. Next base: position 6,226,216 of record OY740778.1, on the reverse strand, counting down.
CCTTCTGAATCAACCATCTACCTCGATTGCCAAAAAAAAAAGAATCTCTACAATACATTCTTCTTCAGTTTCCAGGTCACAATATTATCACATATAAATTGAAGATAAAATTTCAATCAGGAATACACCTTTCAGAAAATCTTAACACTTTGAAGCCTAAGCCCGAGTATAGGTCGGGCAGTGCAACAGCGCTCGCCGCCGAAGCCCGAGTATACATCGGGCTGCGCTAAATAATTCTATACGATCACAATGTCGGCATATAATCGGGTTTCAGCACTTTTGCTTAGCTAATTGGTTATTTATCTTTGCATGTCTTTGATTTTCGAATAGTCTGTGCTGTTGATATGGACTAAATATAAATATTATAAAGCTGATGCTAGGCAACGTAACACACCTACGAGGAACGTAGCAGACATTTGTTTAGTTCAAAATTAGTGACTGAGTAATCAAGATTCGTTATGTTTGTTTGTTGTTTTTCTTGAATAATAAATACTTTTTGAGTTATGGTGGTGCCCGGAATGTTCAGTACCCCTTTGTGTACCTGAATGTTTCAAACTGTATCATACAAAGGCCAATTATGTTTAGTTAAGTGCTGTGTAGCTATTTTTGTTTGTGTTTGTATTTTACCCTTTTTCAAGACTAAGGAGTGTTGACTGTGTGTAAAATATCTATTTACAGCATATATATTTAAAAAGGTAATTTCTTTAGGTTTAAAATGATATATAATAAGTCATATATGATAAATATAACAAATACCACAATTTTTTAAAAACATGTTTAAAACCCCCAGGCACAGTAGGAAAGCAGCACGTTAGAGAGTTAGGCTTCAAAGTGTTAACAAACAATACCTTTTGGAAGCAAACCGTCCTTGTATATGAGACACCATGTGGTTGATACCACCTGATGTCAATTACGTGAACAAAAAGTAGTTATATTACATTTTATTTATTACCATTGGTAAATGTATAGACTTTGTTTTGAAATATAAATCAAAATATGTGTATGATTTATAACAGAAATAATAAATATCTGATAGAGATAATAAACACTTACTGGAGTCAATGAATCTTCAAGCCAGTAATACACCTCGCAGTCAGGACAATCATCCACCATAGCAGGCCACCAAGGATATCCATCCAAACGTGCCCACACGAGGGATCCAGCATTGTACAAATTATCAATCAAAGATTTTTCTTCTTCTTCACTTGGACCATGTTCAGGTTTATCACAGCTGTTGTGCATCGTATCTGAAAGATGTATATTGTCAAAAATTCAGTTACATTTGAAAAATATTGAAATTTATCATAAAACATTCAAGTATTTATAAAAGAATTAAAGAAACTCTAAACAAATCCTCTGTTCCTTTTTCCTGTTAGACTCTAATCTAGTGCTGATCTTGAGTGTCCTTCCATAAAGTATGGACTATTCATTTACATTTTCTTTCATTATTGGTTGTGTGTAAAGGTTCTTGGCCTGTAATTATCTAAATATCTTTGTTGGCAATTCTTTATGGTCAGAATATTTTCAGATTTTATAGAAGCATTTGTTTATAAATAATGTATATGACATAAATCCAATTTTTCATATTTTTCTTCGCAAAGATGCGAAAAACATATGTGAACCTGCCAAATAAAATAAAATTATAGATCAGAAATAATCGGCAAAAATGAAAATGAACCTTGACCTCCATTATTAAGAACTTGATTTCAAACAAATTTGATTTACTTTTAGGGTGAGTACAAGCAAAGCAAGCTTAAGTTCTATATACATATATTTCATAATACTGTATGTACAAAAAGAATGAAGCACTTCTTGAGAAATATATGGGGAAAAAAAAATAGAAATATAGAAACTTTTTTCCTGACTTTGTAATGTAGACGTATTTTTAGAAAAATATCGATAATAGTTTGTTTGGTTTTGTAATGGAGTTGTAGGAAAGTTAGTACAATGTTTTTTTTTTCCTCCTACCTTCAAATATTATACTCATTTTATTTTACAAATGTTAAAGTTTCTTTGTAATAGACAATTTAAAATATCAATTTTGTTTAAAGAAATTATATAAAACTTACCTGGATTCATATTGCAATACCACTTGTTTGGCAAATCTAAGGGGTCGGTGATATGTGGCATATAACGTTGTTTCTGACAAGATTTGTGACTGCAGTAAACCTATTACATAAAATTAATCGATTAAAAAAGCTTACAGAGCTTATTATATAACTTTCTTAAAAATTCTCTTACATGAAACATACTTCAGCAGAACAAAAATTTTGATAATTTGTTTCCACTTTTTAAATAGTTTCCTATTTAGACTAATCAAACATAATTAGAATAGGATAATTTTGCTACTGTCTTGATTATGAAATCAGGAAAATTATTTTTAACATAATTTTTGTCTTTTGTCATTTATGCTCAGTGCATTTTTTTATTTTCACCAGAGTTTATGAAAAACCAACACAAAAAAATAATAATAAATGCGTGAATGTATTCTTTAAAAATAATTATTTTACTCAATCCTAATCCAAATGATGGTATGTAGAATAATTTACAAATATTTTAATACTGTTAGTATAACAACAATGTCGCATTTAACCGACTTTTATGTTTGTAGCCAGCTCTACTAAATTCCTATATTTCTGTGATCCTTTAAGAAATGTCAAGGCCGATTCAGCAGAAACTTTAAAAAATCTTCATGTGACAATTTTTCGTCTGTTTACATTAAAGATATCATGCAGTCTGAGCTGACTAATAATATTTTTGCTTGAAGAATTATCTCGATTGAAGATAATAAATATATTATTCGTGAAGAAAAATACAATGATTTTGATAAGGAAATAGATCTGAGGCTAAAACTGAAGAGCATGAAGCAGTAAAGCAGGTTAATGTTATTGAACTTTGACTATATATTAATATTATTTTGTTTTGTTTAGCGAAGTGGTAATAATTGTTTAAGTAAAAATTGAAGTTTTGATTTGTTTCATTTTTATAAGAAGTAATGTTTATTTAACTCTCTTTATACTTTAGTACAGTGAAAATATATTTTGAAAAAGAATAAAATCAAAAACAACTATATGTGAAGTTTCCTTAAAATACTTCCTTTTTAAGAAATCGATAAGTCAGTCTCGCATTCTTTCATTCACCTTTTAAGGTGAGGGCTGAAACGGTTGAAATTTAATTTTTTTACAATTATCTCATAGAATATTAAATTTACAACAAAATGTTAAATAGAACTTTTAAAGATTATAAAATTCTCAACAATTCAGTGTTTTACTTGTGTCAATACCACTAAAATTACCTTAGTTATAGATTTTTAAAGGTGGGCTGAAACTACTTCCATTTCACACAAACTGTTTTTACATATTTTTAATTTTTAATAACTTATGAACCATAATGTTTAGACCTCAATCATTTATTTAATTTACACATTTTTTTCTTAATTTCAACAGAATGTAAATAATACTGCTTTGACAAAGCTTCCTAAGGCGACAGTACCTAATGTAACATCCTCAACAAATGAATTACCTCACATGTTCGACCTTTTGACATTCATAAAGTAAGATGCATTTTAAAAGGCTGATAGGTTATAATGAGTGATTGGCAAAATTTTAATTGTCTTCCCTAAACTCACAACATCATTCCCTCATTTTCCTCTACTCATTGCTGTAGGCCCATGTGTTTCACACAACTGGCATTCAATTTAAACATTCTTTATAAATCAATAGTCATGCAAAGCAAATGTTAACGGCAATGGACTGGCAACATTGTGGTAGTTACAACTGCTTAACAGACTAGTTGAAACCACTGTGAATGCTCGGACCAATCAGTGTTGCCAATCACGCTACATAACTAATCAGCACTTACTTTTATAAGCGCATTGTAAAATGATTTAAAATATAATAATAAAATATAGTAACAGTAATTTCATTTACTTTAAACAAAATTTCCTAACATAGTTGAAATAACTGCCAATAATTACCAATAAGTACCGATGTACTAATTAATCGAGTGATTAATGAGATGTGTGAAAAGTTGGATAATTATGTCAATCCAATGCAAGAGTAGAAAATACTGTTAATATAATAAATATGCCAATTGTATCTATTTAAAAGAATTCTACATTAAAATACAATGTATTAAAAAACAGATAGAGCTACAAATATGTACACCCATCTATAAGAAGATATACTTTTAAATTTTCAAATGGAATTTACTAATAAATAAAAAGAATTTGATTAAATAACAAATTTTAAGAAATTATTGACTTACCCAAAGGCCAACATTCCTTTCTTCGTGCAACATCTCCAATCTCTTCTTTAAATCTGAAGATATGTTAAGAACCCTTTCAATATTTCCTGTTTGAGACTTTTGTTTTACTATTTGTGAAGATGTTATTTCTTCTTCACTATTTGAATCAGATGATATACTCTTGTTTTCATTTTCTGAATCAACTGGTACATATTCTTCTTCGTTATCTATTTCGGCTGGTACTTTTTTGTCACTTTTATTTATGACAGATGAAACGTTTCCATCTTGATCTGAGCTTTCTTCTTCATCATCATCATCATCAACAAATAATGATTCAACAATCGATTGGGAGTCTTGTGAAAGCTACAATATAATAATGATAATAAAATAATAACTATTTAATAAAAAACAAATTAATATTAAATAATTAATAGAACGAAAATACATATATTATATTAACTATAATTGGTTATCGCCTGTCTAATTTTTGTAGCAAATTTTCAGAACAAAAATGAGCAATTGTAACATTCAGGAGTGAATGTATATCAATCCTACCTATATAAAGTTCAAGTGGTTTTGCTAAACTTTATGTATGTGTTGGCAACAGTGGTGTTATTATTATTTTTTTTTACTAAACCAGTATACGAAGTAGCCTTTAGAGTCAATTTGGTCATTACAAAATCGTAAAAAATTTCGACCTCAGTTTTTAGACTGATATTCATGTTTCATGGCCTCAGGAGATACTGAAAACGTGTTTTCAAAATGCTGTTTGTTGTTGTTGTTGCCAGTGATAAGCGCGATAGCAACTACAAAAATAAGATATGAACATGAAATTTAGTATAGTGGAGTACAGTGAGCTCATATAGAACCCTATTATTGGCGGCCATTGTAACAGTTTTTTGTTTATATCTCATGTGCTATTCAACTTATAACACACTATAAAATAAATAAAAATTTCAGATTTCAATTTCTGCACGGTAGCTGAGTTATTGTTGAAATGTAATTTTTAACTCTGATCTCCCAAGAAAACATATTTGTATAGTTACAAGATCCAGCAGGGCTGAATCACTGATACAAATGTAATAAGCTTAGAATTACAGATGTACTGCTTTGAGCCTCACAAGCGCCGAGATAAAGGAGCCCAAAGGGGTAAAATGAGTTTTCAAGGATTTCTCAATATCTCTTAGGCGTTATCAAAGACATTGGAAACAAACTTGAATTAAAAATTATATTTTTACCTTATGTATTAAAGAACTTTGACTGTTTAGTTTAGCGAAGTGACTTCCCCATGGGCTTATCTGTAGCAGTGATGGTCTTTTACTTGGTGGCGTTTTCAGACCTGCTGATGATACAGACTTCGGGGACATTGTTGAGTCTATTTTTTTTACTTTCTTCATCTTCTTTTTCTTAACAGCTAAATCTTCAAATACAGGAGTGTTTGACGAATCATCTGTGATAATTAAAAAATATATATTATATTTAACTCGTTATAAATTAATAATTCTTAATGACTATATTATTTTATTTCAGGATAATTAAAATATCATACTAAATATTTTAAAATTAGACATCCAATTTTTGATTCTACAGATAACTTTCTCCATCTTTCATAAATATATGCAAAACATTAAACATTGGATTTTTTTTTTTAACCGACTCTAGTGATTTCAATCAAATTTTACTGAAATGTACTACTGTAATGTTTCAATTTTTTTTTAAGGGAAATATATAAATTCAATTCTAAAAACTATGCATATTTAAATCCAGTGGAAACTCACAGAAATAGTTTTGTTTTTAAACTGAGCTGAGAAACCACCAAATTATACTTCTTCATATCAACCTATAAGTATTCTCCCAGTTACCTCAAATTATCTGAACGTCTTTAAGACTTCTTACAAAAAAAAAAGACTTTGAAAACACTACTCCACCATAACAACTCCATCAAGTTCTTGACATTATTATTTTAGGACTATACCTCAGGAGTGTTCTTAGATGTCAGCATAACATTTTATCGAGTATGGCATCAAAAAATAATCTAATAATTTTGTTTGAATAATTTACAAAAGATTCAGGTACCGGTATTTCAATCATTTTTTTAATATTTAATCACAGGATGCCATCACACATTAATAATATCCTCTACACAAAGGGCTCAAGATTCAGTTTATACATGACATTGCCAAATCACACTACTATTCAAAATTTATTTGAAAACTAAAAATCACTGGTACGAAAAAAATTTCATCAAACTGTAATTTCAAGATGATAACTTCGACAAAGCTGGTGCAATGATCTACTTAAATGAGTTAAAGTAATTTGCAATAATTATCTCTGAAGAACTGCAAAATATGAAATATGCAGTAATTCAATTTTTACATTTTGCATTGTTGTATGTTTTTCTTATACTACATCATTTGGTAGTTGTACATATTTTGTATAGTTCCAAATAAAATATTAAAAATTTAAAAAAAAGTTTTAACAGTAAGAATCATGTTGATAGTATCCAAGTCACTATTGTTTTAACTAACAATTATATTACCTTTGGTTTCCGTCAGGTGACTTCTTTTTTATATACACTTACGCGTTTCGAAGCGTACGCTCCATCTTCAGAGTTCCATTTTCCTTTTCACTCAGTTGAGATCGTTATACATTAAAATCAGTCAACATTGATACTTCCCCAATACTTACCATTATGTTAAAGTAACAACTTGAGATCAAAGATGCTTCACGAGTGTTATTTTAATGTATAACGATCTCAACTGAGTGAAAAGGAAAATGGAACTCTGAAGATGGAGCGTACGCTTCGAAACGCGTAAGTGTATATAAAAAAGAAGTCACCTGGCGGAAACCAAAGGTAATATAATTGTTAGTTTAACAGTAAATTGCAAAAATTCAAATAAACTCAAATGGACTTTATTAAAACTCATTTTCAATAAATAGTATGAGCTATGAAATGGAATCTCTATTTAAATATAAACAACTTTGTGATTCATTAGAACCGAATTTTGGTCATGAGGAAAATGAGTGAATATCTTAAACGTTTGATTGGATTCCTTCCACATTTAGATTTAAAACATGAACACAAGTTTAACCCCCAATGACCAAGTATCTTCCTCTGATGAGTATAACTGATTTATTTTTTTTTTAATTCTATACACATAAATGCTTCACAACATTTCTACACCATCTTGTTTTTTTTAATATTTTTTTCATTCCTGAATTTAGTACAATAGACTTTTAGAGGTGAAATCCTACCATCAGTCAACATTGATACTTCCCCAACACTTACCATTATGTTAAAGTAAGAACTTGAGATCAAAGATGCTTCACGAGTGCCATCAGGCCCTAAACCAGCTGGCGGACAAGAATAAAGTTGAACTTGTCTGGGTGCCAGGGCATGAGGGAATAGCAGGCAATGAGGAAGCAGATCAGCAAGCTAAACTTGGTGCATCTAAACCCTTTACAGGGCCATCTCCTATGTATGGATTTGGCCCTAGGGATTACCAGGAGGTTATTACCAACTGGGCCAACAAAGTAATCAACAGAACCTGGAATACATTGCCGGGTAATACATTCCAAGAAGTTCCTTAGCCCTAATAAAAAGAGGGGGAAGGTAGTGCTAAACCTAAGCAGAAGAGAGCTAAAACTCTTCTGTAGTATACTAACAGTACATATCCATTGCAGGTATCACTTAAGTAAGATGGGCCTGGTGGATGATAACACTTTCAGGTACTGTGGTGAAGAGGTGGAATGCATGGAACACATCATCATGGAGTGCCCGGCCTTATGCCTAAAGAGACATAAATTTCTAGAATTTATCTTCATTTTGGAAGAAGAATTACTAAACCTCCCGACCAAGGGTCTGATCAATTTTGTCAAAGACATAGATCTCTCCTGAGTCCAACAAGAGGGGGGCACAAAAGATCTAATTAGGTCGCAGTGCAAGAGGCGTTCTAAAACACTCTCCCCAGTCTTAATAATAATAATAATAATAATACCATTATGTTTTTCAAAAATACAATATTGTTTACCTGTTAGCTGAACTGTGTCCAGTTTCTGTTTCTTCACTTTTGATTGATCATCATCAACAACCTTAGGTAATTTGTGCTTGCCTTTCTTATTATCCACCTCCTAAAGTCACAAAAAATATCAAATTTTATCTACAAGAATCATGTACAACTACTACTTGTAATTATTATGTATTTTTACAATTTCTTGCACTTTCATGCTACATATCAGAAACGATTATATAAAATTTAAAAGCTAAAAAAAAGTCATTATAGTTCATGCAATATTGCTTTGCTAGTGAGCGTGAATATTTCTTACGACAATTTTTAAAATTCTTAAGTAAGTGGACCATTCTAAATACCCAACTGAAAACAACAGTCAAAAGTCCATTTCCTAAATATTAACATTTTGCACAATGCCTTTTTTCCTGAACAAAATTGTAATAAAATAGAAGTGAAGTTCTAATATTGAACCAAGACACTATTTGTCGTTTCCAGAGATCATCACCTTAGTGAATAAGGGGTTGGAATTAGTATTCGAGTGCTAGGAATCTTTATTTTATGTTCTTTTCTTCCTTTTTTTTATGAGGCGATGATGACCAAGAAGTTTTTGCCTTTAAAGAACAAGAAAAAAATCCAGGAATTCAGTTGAAAGTAAGAAAAGTCTGATGTTTTCAGTTTCAACTAAAAGCAGCCATGAGTGATTGGGGAAGATAGGCACAGCTATGTTGCATAGCCTACTCCTTTGTGAAGGTCTTGACTGATGAAGTGAATATCTTTCCTAGACGTGTTCTGAGTTTCAGTGAGAATTGCTGACAGAGGATTCATAATAAACTAAGGCATGCTAAATAGTCAGGACCCATCTCAACAGACTGTTTATTGCCCAGATATTTTAATAGAAAATGGATGATTTAATTTTGGTTCTACTTTGACCATTTATTCCTTATTTCATCTTCCTGTCTTTTCTTCCTGCATGTCCTGGAGGTTCTTATTAATCTTAGAAACCCCAACTTATCTAGAGCTGTAAAGCATTTTTGTAATTTTGTACAGACATTTTTTACAAATAATAGATATCATTTTAGAAATTGTTTTGATGAAATATTTCAACATTGAAGTGTTTAGTAAAAAATTATTACAATTGGTTAAAAAACTTCCAGAACAGTTGAAAAAGCTTTCTTGTTTATTTAGGAAGCTCATACACCACTTTCTGTGAAGTAGTTTTTGACCAACAAACACATTAGTACATTGGCACATCCTCCATATTTGCCAAATTTAGCACAGAGACACTTTTTTCTTTTCTCCTAAAGTGAAAGTTCCACTTAAAAGAACACATTTCGAGTCGGTTGATGTATTTAGAAACTGATGTCCTAAGCTTTCAACCAATAGATAACAAAACTGCATTGATGTATAAATGGAAATGGGGACTATATTAATCTATAGAACATGGCTGCTATTATAGCTAACTAGCAAGTTGCGTTTAATTCCCATTTAATATATATACACACACACACACACACTCACACACACACACACACACACACACTCACACACACACACACATATATATATATATATATATATATATATATATATATATATTATTTTGTTAATGTTATTATTAAATTTTTTGGCTATGTTTATGGTAGGAGTCAAAACACTTTTAAATGTTAAAAATATCTATATTTAAAAAAAGTAATTCGAATTTTTCAGTTTAAAATTTTACTGTTAAAATATCTACAACATGAAATGTTATAATTATAAATGAATACAGAAATAATATGAAATGAAAAAATTAATAAATAAAAATGAAATGTTATTACGTTAATCTTAAATTAATTCACATCAGTCTTTGAAAGTGATTACATGTCAACTCCATTACGCTACTCAGTTAGAACTACCTTATGTCTCCAGAATTTTCTGCTTAGGGACATTAATAATATAGCAGACTACTAAGGAAACACTATTTCAACCAAACGTGTTACAAAAATACAAACGTCCAAAAATAGTTCCCAGTCTCCGTCCTATATACCATTGTATTGTGCTACTCCTAACAGCCAATTTACAAACTACATTTATTGCAATGCTTTTAAATATGTACCAGAGGAATATTCCGTATTTAGCTTATTGGGCAAATTATGGAGCTGGCATAATATTTGGTAGACTACGTCTGCGAACAAACATTTGAATTTTGTGACACATACAAATAAAGGTGAGGTACTGTATCAGTCTCATTATTTTTAAAATGCACACTTTGTATATTACACAATTTATTATGTCATTCTACATCTCTAATTTAATTTAAAATAATAAAACTACACTTAAATTCAAATAATACTTTCATAATTTATTTAACTTTCAAATAATTACTGTTCAGAAATGCAGGGAATTGGTAGGGGTGGACGAATCTGCGATTGAGTCAATCGTACACAAAACTACAATATACGCACTGTATTTTAAAGTTCAATATTAACTACATAATTACTACAAGAAGACCCTCACCTTGGGTTTTGGATCTTCAACGCTGGTTTTATCATTTTGTGTATTGAACAATACTGAGGAAAAAATCTCCTCGTATTCTGCTTCTGTTAAGGATTTTTCCTGAAAAATATATAATTATAATATTAAATTTTAAAAAATTACAATACAGTTGATAATGAAAAATACATTGTTTATACTGACTTATTTTTTAAAAAAACCTCACTCTGACAGAAAGTCAAAATAAACCTTGTCACTATAATAGATTTCATTGTTATTATTACAAAGAGGGTCGTCAGGATTTCAGTCGTAGTTTTTCCGCTCAGCCATGAAGTTTATTGTGTACTCTCATTTACAGGTCATACCTTTTCAATCCAATCTCAGGTTTTGGGATCGTGTTCTATCTGTCCTCCACTCCACAGAGTGCCTAAGGACACACAATCCATTTCCTGCTCAAAGCTGGGCAGTAAAATATTATATCCTGAGCTGTCTCCTCAGCTTCACCACACATGAAACCCCATTCAGTGTAGATGACTAAGGAACATCCAGTGACCAATCAACAATCCAACCAGGTGTGACCTGTTCAGTCTAAGGGATTTTTGTGTATTGAGTGTTGAAGGACACTTGAGCATCTTCTTATACTGTAGTGATTAGATACACCTACATGCATGGCAAAGTTTAAAATACTCTACACGGAGGTTCTGGGTCGATGAAGAGGCCAACATATCTCAAATGAAGGGTACAATATCTCAAATTTGGCACTAGCTATTTTGATAACATTTTAGTGAAACAAAGGTTTATGATATAACAGATAATTCAAAAATTAACTTTACTTTATGTCATTTCCCCATTTAAATGAACATAAAGTGTGATTTTGTGTTTACAAAAGTTTCATATTTTACCTTCTTTGCTTTAACTACTTTGAAGCTTTTCTGTCCTGTAATTGGCTGTGCTTTTTTTTCTAATCCTGTTTCAGTAGAACTCTCAACTTTTGGCAAAGGCTTTGGAATGGTTTTATCTACTTTCTGAAATGAAAAACAAGTATAAGTAAATATAATGGATATAAACAAGTAATATTTTATACTGAATGTATGACGACAAGTCATATAATGTACTTTATTGGTGGAGGGAAGGGAAGGGGTGTATATACAAGTCATGACACAAGTAATTGGGAATATACATTCCTCCTTGAATATATTTTTTGTTCATGATTTATAAGGGGTTACTTATTATTCTCTTCCTGAAAACAAGAAAGTGTACCTATTGCACTTTGTTAGACAATATTAAAATTATTCAGAATTATTGTAGAATGAAAATGTTGCTTGTTTTGGCTGCATATTATTTCCGATTGACTTTAAAAATGTGCACACATAAAATGAACTTTATTATGTCTACACAAAATTTTATCCGCAAAAATACCAATGACTCCCAATTTGACTTTTATATGTATTATAAACAACTAAAAAACACCACAATGTTTTATAATTAATTATTATCAAAAATTTTAAGTTAGAAACAAAACTTTAAACTTTAAAAAAACTAGCAAGACATATATCAAATTAATATTAAAGTTAAGTAATTATGAAGGCAGATTTAACCTTTGCTGAATGATTTTGTTAATTTTTAACCTTGTTTGTGTTATTTACTATAAGAATATGAGGGTTGTTTGATATAGTCACTTTGATAGAAGATGACACTCAAATAGCAAATTTCATATTATCTTTGATATGTGTCATCTTATTTAGGTATACACAGTAAGTTTCAAGTAGATGTGTCTAATAGAAAATGTTTGATAGTGTTCAAAAGCGAAGAAGTTTATGTTGATTTATTGCAATAGAAAAAGAGTGATTTCCGTGTGCTGATAAAGCACTAAAGAAAAACTAATACAAAAAATATTGTGGGGTCCCTGCTCTTTGCATGTTAGTTCACAAGTGGTTCACTAAATTTCATTATGGTCGTACAACCACAAATAATGCTGTAAGTCTGAAATGTCCAAATGAGGTCACATCTGAAGAGATGCCCAATAAACTTGAATATATTGTGTTAGATGATCATTGAACAAGACAGCTGGGATGGTAAGCATCTCGGATAAACATGTATTTAATGACCTGTGTAAACATTTGGGTATGAGGAAGTTATAGGCATAGGTAGGGGCCACGTTGCTTACAACTGACCTTTTGATCAGAATTCCCAGCTATTTTTTAACATATTACAATACCTCAGAAATGTCAAAACATTGGATTTACCTGGAGAATGTGTTCTAACGGAAGCTAATATTCAACGACTAAGTGGAAAAGGGAAAATGATCACAGAAAAATATATCTCTAATGGTTCAATTTCACAGTGAATGGATAAAAAAGTGACCCCAGTTGGTGAAAAAAAAATTGTCTACTATAAAAATGCACAAGCTCACACTCATAAAATTTGCATTGCAAAAATTATCAAATTGTTCTATGAATTGCTCCCTCATACACTTTATTCTGCAAATTTGACCCCCATATGACTTCTTTCTTTTTACAAATCTAAAGGAGTGGTTCGGTAGAAAAAAATTACATTGAACAAGGTAGTCATCAGTGAAACACAGGCCTATTTTCCAGAATTAAAAAAAAAAATCACCTTTTGGAAGCCTGAAAGAAGTTAAACAAATGTACCAAGGTAAAAGGAGAGCAAGTCGAAAAATAGAATGTTTTTTACTAATAACAAAATTCTTTTATTTCGAGCTTACTGAGTACATGTGCCAAGTTTTGATGAAATTGTTTAGGTAGTTTTGAGTAAATTTAAGACACACTAACGGTCAAAGACACAAATACTTAGTACTTTTTAAATCTGGAGTACATGATTTGCTTAGATAAAATTGTTTTCAAAAATAAAAATAAAAATGTTTTTCTTATACAACTTTTTATTTTCGTTAAACTGAGGAAGTAAAATAAATTTCAAAAGAATTTATAGTTTTACTATAAGTAACAGCCTTCATATTCTTATGGTAATTCTGACAAAAAATTACCAATATCCTATAATGAAGTTTAAAGCTATTATTATTTTTATTGTTAATAATGTTCTATAATAGATTTTGGAATGACCAGCTGTTGTGGTCAATTTTAGCGCTTAGATGGAACATTTTCAAAAATAGTTTTAATATTCATTATAATTCAATTTTTATCTTTTATTGAATATGGGTCACTCGTATTCACTCTTGTGGGTAAAGATCGGATGTAGTATTATGTACAAATCTTGTTTTCAGGTACAACTGTGCTTAGCAAATTTCTATACTTTAAGTGTTTATTTTAAACATTTTTTAGACTTTACTAACTATAATATTAAATGAACTCATTTTTTAGTATCCAAGTCACTAATTTAATAAAATAGAGAGTACCTTACCTTATATCCATCATGTGACCTCTTTCCTACAACAAATTTACCCAAAACTGTAAGTTTGTAGGTCCTTATCATGTGGCTACCTAATGAACACTGTTAGTCTATTATCTGCACATATTTAAAACTGGTGTTTACCGCTGGTTTCTGGAACTCTTATCACTGTGTCGTATAGGGTGTTTAAATCGAAGTTTAGTTGGTCATTTAATAATTGATGTTTGTTGTTTTAATTTTAAATACTTTTTAAATTTCAAACACATCCACAATATTTATATTTCTTCAAATTGTGGAAATTTCAATTGGTTCAAAGTATTTGCTAAAGTCCATGTAACTTTGGTTTTTTACTATTAAGTGGCATTAATAATTAATTGAATTTGTTAACCAAAATAGTTTTTTTAGTAAGTGTTTTTAAAACATACATAAACGCTCTCCCAGTTTGGCCTATGTATAACTTGTCACATGATATTTTATACACCCCTGTTTGTTCTTTTAAAGGTGTTATTAAGTCATTTATTAATTGGTTTCAAAAACTACTGTTATATTAAATTTTTTGAAGGTTGAACAGTAGGTTGTGGTTTAGGTTAGGTTAAGTTAGGTTAGGTTAGGTTAGGTTAGGTTAGGTTAGAACAGTAGGTTGTGGTTTAAGTTATATGTTATTTATTTAAGTGAATTGACGACCTCAGATAAGGAAGTTTGAGTTTATTTGATGATGGGACAGGAGTCCTGAAATGTATCATTTTAAAAAAGAGGTAATGTTACGAATATAAGGCAAGGTACTGTAATGTTAATCTATATATTTAATTTAATGATAAATTTTATTAAAAATTTAATCTTTAAATTTTCACAAATTATTCCCATAACCTATTGTAAAATTGAAAACTCATTAACAATGTAAAACTATTGAGTCAGATGTAAAAGGTTCTATTACTCCAATAATTACCTTGATTTTAGTTTCTTTACTGATAGGTTGACTGCTCCCTACAACAGAGATATCTGAATAGTCAACCGGCTGAGTTGATTTCTCACTCTTTGGTCCAGGTGTAGTTTTGTTAACTTTCTGAAAACACAATATGCTTCTTTTTATAAAACAGAACGTTTTAAGAAATCATTGACATTTTTGGAGATCTAACGTTAGTATCACGTTTATTCCTACCAATGAGGCCATTTAGATGCATCACTCCTATGAATCACTATTCCAGCCAAGTGGAGCAATTCATATCTAATGTCAAGAAACTAAACTATATGGAACTGTGTTTTGTGCTGCTCTAAGTGTTGATGATTTTATGTGGTTTTTCATTGTGATTTTTTGTTGAAAATTCTGGACATACGAGTTTTATATAGTGCTGAACAGGAACTGGTAAACAGTTTTTAATTTGTAACTAGAATATTTCAAATTCATTGTATTGGAAACTTATCGTAGACACGACAGGTCAGACTTTGTTCAGATCAGATAAGACAACTCAGCAGAGAAGATTAGGCCAACTTATTGTTTGCTTTGGCTAGTCCTACTTGTACATTTTACTCTTACCTATTAGCATTGTTTATTTGTGTGCTAGACGTAGTAAGATGACATATAATAATTTAACACTACGTTTATATTGAAAAATAGACAAAAACTAAAATACAGCGTATATACAAAAAATAATAATAATTGGTGTTTAGGGTTCATATCAGTATTTTAGAAATCTATTCCCAAACATAATTTTCTTTTACTTGTGATTCAGCACAATTATTTTTATAATAAATATTCACATTTCAACAACATTTCATGAAAAACCCTTGCACCAATATTGAGATATGCAATTTGTAATTTTACAAAATCAACTACCGGTATTGTTTATTTCCCTTTCTTAACCAATAACCTAAATCGGCAGTTTTTAAGAAGGCAGCGAACAATATTTTTTATTTGGATCTTTAGATACTACAGTTTAACCAAATTTGATCAAAATCGTTAAAGACGATTATAAGAAAATCAGAGTTATAATTCAATCTTACAGTAATTACTAACAAAATTTAGTTACTGAAAAAAATGGTAAAAAGATCTTAGATATGACTAAAATAATCAATTTGGTCCATTTGTTTGGACTGTATACCACTACACAGATCACAGACATATTTTCTTTCTTTTTTTTTTTTTTTTCAGAGTCAAGAGGCCTAGCCAAGGGTACCTAGCCTTTATCCACTACGATCCTAAATGGGTCTATTTTGAAACCGACAGACATCGAAAAAAAGATTATTGATTTAACTCATCTTTCTTTATACTATGTATATGTAAGGAAGTATAAAAGGCATTAGTGAATGGCTAGGCTAGCTATATCATATAGAATAAAACTCGAACACAAGATCTCGCAAAAATTACATTTACTTAATCAAACTCAATGACAAAGTCACCATCCTCAGTGATACATGAACTATAACTGTTATAGTTTAGATATTGTAGCTCTCATATATCTCTGAAGATGGCGACTTTGTCATTGACCCGCGTTTGATTAAATAAACGTAATTTTTGTGAGATCTTGTGTTTGAGTTTTATTGTATCTAATATTATCTCACAAATCAAGCTCAATATTTATTAATAGCTATATCATTTTTTACCATGAGACACAATTACAAGACACCTCAAAAAATAATATACTTACCTCAGCTGAGGTGTGGCCATTTTTAACCGGTGCTTTAAAGACTTTCTTCAATGAATGACTTTTTGATAAAGATGTGTTGTTCATAATGACCTTAATAACAAACAAAAATAAATATGAAGTCAACGTTTCAGTAAACTAATTATTTTATTTTGCTTTTGAAGTCAACTTACAATACTAATCGTTTGTTAAACTCACCAAAGTGCTGTCTCGCTGATTATAGTCTGTTGCAGCACACCTATACTTTACATATTACAAGTAACACTGAAATTATATACTATTCCTTTGTAGGTTGAAGATGGATATATCTGCATACTTTCACTGCTCCCAAGAATTGATTATGGATATATTAACTTGAGAGTTTTATTTTCATGGGTAATTAGTATATTGTATATACAAGATGCGATGCAAAAATTCCCGGAATGAGCGCGTCTGTAGATGGGAAGAGTTAGTTAAATGAATCACCACTAGGTAGCTGCTCTAGTTGGCATTGAGAACTGTATCAGTCATTAGAATAGCGGTGCCGGTGTTTTGTAGTTGCAGTAATCACTCAAACTGTTTGTCCAAACGGTCATTTGAAACAAAGAGTTTGTGAATACAATAATATTTCAAGTGAAAAATATACGACCTAGACTGGGAATCGAACCCAGGACCTTTGGCTTTACGCGCCAAATCTCTACCAACTGAGCTATCCTAGCCGTATAAGCGGAAAAATTAATAAATTTAATTTAAAGAGTTTGTGTTAAATTTTGTTTTAAACTCAGGAAAATGGCAAAAGAAATTCATGAAATGTTGAAACAAACTTTTGGTGAAGAGGCAATGAGTAAAACACAAACCTATGGATCAAATGGTTCAAAGAGGAAAAAATGTCAGTAGAAGATAACAAACATACAAGACAGCTATTTTAAGGAAGAAATGATGAAAAGATTGCTAGTTTTCTTAAAAATATTCTTAAAGATCATCAACAGACCAACAGATGTCAACACCAAAACAATCTTTATTTCATTTTTTTAATGTGAGGGGCGTTATCCATAAGGATGGACAGTGAACGGAGAATTCTACAGGGAAGTTCTAAGTCGTCTGTGAAATCAAATTTCAACACGTCCTCGGATGTGAGCTGACAAATCATTTGCCTTGCATTATGTTTCTTGTATCACGACAATGCACTAGCATTTCTGATTGTTTGTGAATTTTGGCCCCTACGAACTTTGTCATTTTCCACCCTCTGTACTCCCCTGTTTTACCATCAAGTGACTTTTTTGATCTTCTAAACTGAAGATGCAACTCAAGGGACAAAAGTTTGAAATGATAGAGGAGATTTAGGAAGTATCAACTTAGCAAATATCAAGTTATGTCTTGAACACATTGACAGACAGTGACTTCCAGAGGTGCTTTGAAGGATCTGATGATAATTAATTCTTATTTTGTATGTATATTTTTAAATAAATGCAGTCTAAAGAGTTTGGATCGCATCTCATATGCTCATTTATCATGGATACATTGATTTTTACCAAGGGGATAAAAAGTGTCTCCCCCTTTCCCCCACACCTCTACTTTTCCCCACAATTTATGTTTAATTGTTCAGGGATCAAATAAAGTATACCTGATCCCTCATACTACATTTTATGATGTTTTTGGTGTCATCTTAAACTACTTGTGGCTCATAATATTGCAAAATACTTTGACGTTCGTCATTGGTGGAACCTGTTTTTTCACTAAATGGTTTTAACCCTTTAACTGCTGGCTTTTTAAGGCCTGGTCCCTTGTCACTGCTGGGTTTTTTAGCTTATTTTTTATAATGTACTAGCAACTTAAAAAATCGTATAAAATAGTATATAATGACTAGGGTTATAATATTTCTTGGTTATAATATATGTTGGTTTTCAAAAAGGGGGGGGTGTAAAAAGAGTGTTGTGAGGGGAGGGAGGGGGGTGTACTATAAGACTAAGATAATTATAATAAACCAAAGAATACTCACCCTCAAAAGTAAAAACAGAATTTATATTGAACACGTTTAGATATTTTCAATAAAAATAAAATAATAAATATTTACAAACTGTAAATAGATTGGCCTCAAACTGTGTGAGAGGGAAAGGGCGAGGCAATGGAACACAAGGAGGTGCAGCTACTCCCCCCCTCCTGCAAAAGTTGTAAACAACGAGTGTCAGATTACAGTGCAAGCCAGTCAGCCAGTCTACAGTGAAGCAGACAACAGTCACGTCCGAATTATCGTCGGTTTCTTTCGGCATAAAACACGAGGAGTATATATACGCCAATAGCAGTTACCCGGTTCTGTGTTATGGACGTATATCTACGTCTACAGCAGTTAAGGGGTTAATATAAATAAATTGTTACCGAAGCTCTTTAGTATTTATATTAAAATTTCTTGAATCTTCATGTTCTTAAAACAATTACACAAAAGAACCAGATTTTGGGTTTTTATTTTTGGATATGACTTACCTATTTCCAGTATCATCAATATTATCAAAATTAATAATCCATACATTATATATAGGCTATAGTTGTTATACAAATATTAACTGGTGTTAAGTAGTTAAGTTCAAACAAATATTGAAACGGTATGCCTAAGATCTTTCTAAGATTGCCCTTTTTTATATAGGCCAATAACTTCTGGCCTTGATCTAATCTGATAGAAATGTTGATTGATCAAAATAAGCCATATACATCATTGACCAAATATGTTCTGCCATTGCTGATCGTTTTTCATTTCCATTTTTGTCAGTTCAAACGTGTTCCTTTAGCCTAGTTTTTATTGCTTTATTGTATTTATTTAATCTTAAAATAATAACTTAATATAACCAGCTGTGCCGGAGAAGAGGATAGAACTTATTATGAATAGGCTTAGCCTAAATAAGAAAAGAATCCTTTATAATTACAATAGGCCCTAAATATTGAATTTTTAAAAATATTAAAGGAAGGAAACACTAACTTAGGAAAGGTTTGCTCCAATAAGTGTGAGTAGACATAAAGCTGAGATTAGGCTATATAGTTTAATAGCCTAAAAAGGTCTGTATCAGATCCAGGCTATAGACTACATAAAGTAAGCTATTCTTAATAAAAATTGAAACCTGTACAAAGAAGGAGATACAGAAAAATGTATAAGTAGCCTTACCATAAATAAGAAAATCCCATTTAAAATGTTCCAACAAATAATAAGTAATAAACAAAAGCATAGAAGAAAGTTTTAAGATATGTAAATGAGTAAAAATATGAATGCATATGAATTTTATGGAGAATCACTATGGAATTGTAGACATAGGAATTTCACAAAAGTACAAAAAGAACTATTTTAAATATACCTCACTCACCAATCAGAAAAATAATTATGTTTTAAAGTATCACTGGTAATTGCTAAAATAATATAACTATTAGTCTACCTTCAAATGGTGTACAACAGTTTGTAACAATAGAGAAGATTTCAATTATTTACAAGGAGGAACTAGCGAATCACGGCTACTTAGATATCACACTCGTTTGTTTTGTAAATTTTGATCTTTAAATTGTTTTGAAATTCTTTTTTATTTCCAACGAATATAAAAAGTCTGATTAAAAACCAATTTAAAATAAGTTTCAATACAAAATTTACAAATTAACTCATTGCTCAAATTATATAATTGGACGGAAGACTTATATAATTTCATTGAGACTTATAAGTTAATTTGTCGTTATGGCTGTCTGATATCTTTTAATTAGTTAAGTTCTTACTATTGTGTAAGTAACTATTTACATAATCGGTTAGATAAATTAACAATTAGTTTAAAATCCCGTAATTTTGTTACCTATAATATACAATATAATTGAATATCGTAGGCTACAATAATAATAGTTATCGTACTTTATAATCTACTCTTGATCACGGTCAAGATTCAGGTTTAGATTAGGATTATATGAATGAGAAAAACTATTCATTAAAGACATTTTTATTATTTTGTATGCAAAAGAAAGTGAAACAATCATATAATCGCTTTCCCCTTAATTATCTTAGAATTTAAAAAATGCAGTCTTTGTCTTTTCCTCTTGTTATTTAATACAAAAAAATCTTTGTCATCTTCACATTATATATATATTAAATAGTATCAGAGTTAGTCGAGTTGGAAGGGAATAAGAATTTGTCAAAAGAGCCCTGATAGGAAAGATGTAAGCAAGGGATCTAACCCAAAAATTCATGAGAAAAGCTGTAGATATCTAAACTGGTATTTAGTATAGAAGAGCTAGTCTTCTAATCCTTGCACTCAATACTATGTGAGGAGAACGGTGTTAGTAGCACAGCTAGTTTACAAGTGTACTTACCTCACTATAAGTCTCATTTAATTTTATGAACTATTAAAAGTTTTAGAATTTCGAAGCCCAGTTAATAATGTTGCAGTTTTACACATTACCTACTAGTACTCCATCTTCATTAGTCTAATGCACATTTAATTTAAAAAAACTCCTTTTAGCAAGACTTTAAATAAATAAAATTGTATATCCTTTGCCATTCTGTATAAAATTTTCTTGAAGCATTAAATCTATAAATATCATCATTTTGTTGATATTTGAATTATGTTATATTCTAACATAACAGACTCCTCCCAAATTAATATACTTGGCTTGTTCATGATAGCAAAGTGAAACTAAATTTCTTAAATTACATGCACTTCAGTGTGTTATACATCCAAGACTATAACACAAACCTTCAACAAATTTTTGCATATATTATATCTTAAGCATAAAATGTATTTGTTCTTTAGCTACACCAATAACTAGACCCCCCCCCATTCCAATCTACCTAAAAAGCTGAAATAGAATTGCCTTCAGTGCTGATTTTAAAATTGCTACTGCTGATTCTGTAACACTCAATCACTGAATAAAGTAATGATTTGCTGGATCTCTGTATAATACATATAATCCAGTTCTGTATTTAGAACAACTCTGTCAAACTATAATCAATAGTGAACAAAATTATAAATTCGTAATAATTTTATCAACATCAGATAGTTTACAAAATTATAAATTCGTAATAATTTTATCAACATCAGATAGTTTACTACTTTCCAATTGCCCAAGAAGGTATTGTGACCATTGTTGATTATTTATGCCAGAAATTATCTCAAGAATGAATAGTTTGATAAGATTGTATACTAAACCCATAAGAGTCCATCTTATTGATCTTATGTACAAGGAAAAACCCCAAACCACAAAATAACACTACACAAAACTGTATGTGTTTATATTACCTTATGGTAATATAAATTAATGCATTATACAGTTTTGTGTTACATATAGTCACCACAGTGCTCTAGTGATTTGTTTATTGATCTTAGTTAACTATTTTCCATAGTGATAAGGAGAACTAGAACTAAAGTACTGGAGCATCCATTTTGCTGACTTGAAACTTTTGTACAGATTTATAGGAAGTTCTGCACATATGGGACTCTTGGTCTCTCGCTTTATCAATATCTGTGGTCATATCAGCACCACACATATATTGATTTACTACATACTGTACACTGATTTCTGTATAATTGCTTTTTTTCAACCTCTATAATTTGAACAATAAATATATTAACTAAAATTGTGAATTTTAAACATTTTTATACAAAATAAGTATAGTACAGCTAATTTAAATTCCATGTTTTAACCTACAGATTAGTGTAAAACTAATTAACTAGTTATTTTTACCTTATTTGGTATGTTGGACTAATCGGAGAAATAATTTAATTACGACCACGGTTTCAGGCATTTGCCCATCTCCAGTTAACACTTAATAAAACTCGAACCTTATCTCAAGTGTAAAAATCGTTAAAAAGCTGAAATATTGTTAGCGAGTGACATGTATGTTAGGCCAGTCTAAAGCTGCTACTGGTATCCCTGTCGTTACCTTGCTCCCCATCCTTTCTGAATCGATGATGATATCAAATATTATGTTAGACTGGAAAGACAGTTGGTCATTTGACAAATGTATTGCTTTTCTTTTTCTAGCTTTGTATATTTCATATTCTTTCAAAGCATTCTTACATACGCCCAAAATAGAAAGATAACTTAAACCAAGCACTCTATAAAAAGCACATAGAATTGAACAATAACTTGCATCCATCTAAAATCGACAATATTTATTGGAAAATCTAGACAAATATACACAATCGATCATTTTACGTAAAAATAAAATTATAACTTTAACATGCAAGCAGCATAAAAGGACTGAAAAGATAAAACCAAACCACCTATTTCATCCCAGTGTTTTTAAATACATCCACAATTTCATTTTCTGATAGTGAATATTAACTTACTTAACAAAGGTCTAAATTACAACATCTCCTATAATGATAAGCATTGAACAGTGGCACAAGCAGCCATTAAAATTTAACCAACTGCAGAACCCCAAATCACAGCAAGAGAAACCGCGGTCATAAGGAAATTATTTCTACAATAGAACAAGGATTATAGTGTGACATACCAAATAAGGTAAAAATAACTAATTAATACAGCTAATTTATCGGTGGCTACGAGACAGTGGGATCCTCTGGCACAATAGTCTGTGAAGGACCTAGACCTCCTAGATAGTTTTTCAGTCAGGTAATCTGTGACCACCATAAGAATTCCGATAAACCGTAATTCTAGCCTTCATAACCAATTTTAGCTCCATATTTAATCACGATGTTGAGTGAACACAGCAACGTTGCGCTGTATAAACACTTACGCTACACAACGAATTACATTTTTAACAGAATAATCATTTTGTGGGAAAACAAAACTATGAAATCCAATATTTAATAAGTGTAAAACAACAGTGTATTTCTAAGTTTATTCGTCTTGTACAACTGTGGTCTTTTCTGAGACATAAAGTCCGTCCAAGAACTTTCTGATATCCTTGTCCTTAACTGTTGTGGATTGCTGGATAAGAGCGGCTGAAAAAAAAAAAAATCAAATTAGTTATTTGCACAATTTAAGGAGAAAATACTGTATACATGCATAAAGTAGTTAATAAAATGTGATACTAATATCACTTAAACAAAAAACCTGTCCATATTCTTAATTAATAATATACATTAAACAAATGGTATGGAACATTGGTAACTTATACTCATGTTCACACATTCAAAACTGATAACATACTTAAATGATTTGTGTGAATTGAAAATTACTAGTACGCTAGTCTTGCAAATAAAAACAAAATAATCTTCATCCATTATCATGATAAACCGAGAGGATAAAACCCCCTATTCCTCGCTGTACTTATATTTTCATACAAAACCTTCTTTATATTTCAAAACATCGGACTGTGGCCTCAATTCTTATATGATCTAAAATTATTTTTTTAAAACAACCTCTTTTCATTCGCTTGCATTTCAACCTGTTATATTTAGCTTAGTTTGTTTTTGATTTTAGTTTCACCAAACTGCCTTTGTGCATTTACACATTTCAGCTATTTATATGATATGATTAATCTCATGATATTTTTTTATAGCAAACTACATGATTTGAAAAGTTTGTAGAACAATATTTCTGTCAAACAGATCGACCATAACACTGTTCTGTAGATCACACCTTTCTCGATCTGTGCTTTCCAAATCTTTCTATCTGCTATAGTTTTTATTATATAAAAATTAAACAAAATCAAGAATTTTAACTTATAAAATTTATCCTAGTATATATTATTTTATCGAAATGAATTATATTTCACTTTATAGGTGATGTTTCAATCTTTCATAATCATGATTCATATCATAAGCATAATCTTTCATAAAAATTCAATAATACGATAAAGTTGACGATCATTCCGCTAGATTGCCTCACTTGATGTGACAGGGTTCATATAGAAAAATCTGTACTCTGTGTTCATATGATTTTACAAAATGGCAATACTTGTCCAAATGCCACAAGCTGACAATATTATATAGTATTTTTCTTTCTCTTTCGATCTGTGCTTACCAAATCTTTCTATCTATCATAGATCGCGAGATATATCTATTTTACCAAGTAGTAACCAAACCAAACCAAACTCATTTTTCATTCGGTGCAGTTTACTAAATAGGATATATCGATTACTTACATTGATATTTTGTAACCGATCTTTACAGTATTTAGTACAGGAAATTTAGATCTTTCTGTCGGTACTAACTCAATACGTCTCAGAGCTTATATTAAGTTATTATTTCTGACTGGCAACTTACTGTTTTACCAGCCTTGTTTGTGTAATAAAATGTTGTATTGTGGTAGGCATTGTGCATGGGATTATGTGTTATTGTGAAGTTATTTTGTTAGGTATGTTTATTTATTTATTATAATTTGTGTACACACGTTATAATATCTGTATTATTGTTTGTAGAATTTATTTTTTTGAGTGAATGTTATTGTCAGACTTATCTAAACTGAGGCTGTCTAGAGATAGGTTATGTTATCTGTTTACATATAAAAATAATTTTGTCTAATGAAAATTTTATAAATTGATTATGTTTATACCAAAATGTGTATATAAATTTATATAGGCCTATCTATATTTATGTAAATACACTATTTGGCATTTTGCCTTTGGTTTTTGCAAGAATTTTTGATTTCCGAGATACTAACTAATGCAAATTTTATAAATTCATTTTTCTTTTTAGCAACTTTTATCCACAAATATATTAAAAATCTTTAGTAATAGTTGAAAATTGTATTTAAAATTTTTGTATGGTGTACGTTACTTTTTCTGTGGAATTTTTGCCTCGGCCAACGGACGATTTTTTGATTCCTGAACTAATAACTCAAAATTTTATGCACCTTTCCGAACATAATGATAATTTGTAGTTGTGTTTTGCATAATATTACTATATTTGGTGATTTTTTCAAATCAAGCAAAACAATTTTTTTTTTTGAAAATGTAAAATTAATTTTTTTTCCCTAAATATATTCACAAATATTATACAAAACTTTTGTATATCTTGAAAAAAGGTGGTAAGCTATTGATTTTGGATGATACGGTTTTAATTATCTGAAAAATGTTAACTTCATTTTTTGACACCTAACATACCGGTACTTACTCCAAAACCGTTTCATATATATATATATATATATTTTTACATAGATAAATTCTACGTATCTTTCTGAGAAAAATGATATCCTATAAGTTAAGTTTGTATACAAATAATATATTTTATTAATTTTTAAACAAACGAAAATTAACATTGACCCAGAGTTAAAGTTAGGCAACTTTAAAGATTAGTTTGATAATACTTTTCGAAAGAACATGCTATCTATTAATGGTTAATAGTCGTTAAAAATACAAACTAAATCAAGTTGAATAAAAGTAAACATTACCTGATCGAGAAACATCCTCTATACTGTTGCCTTCAACAATAAGTTCGTCTTTCGTCTTAGCCGAGTTTGTGACAGTAACACCAGGTGCCATCTTTACTCTTCGGATGTATTTCTCTCCAAGGAAATTACGAACTTCGATGACAGTGTTGTTTTCTGTTGTGACACAGTTGATGGGGAAGTGAGCATATACTGCACGCATTTTGTATAAGAAGCCCTGAAATTAGTTATTTTTATTGTTATTAATAGAATAAAACTAAATACTAATTATTTTTACTATTACTGTTTTTTTGTTTCTGTAATTGTGTTTAGTTAACTAGTTATATTATTCAATGTAAATATATTATAGCTGTTTTAACTGAAATCAGTGATATGTAGCAATTGAATGCTGAATTTATACGTGGTTTAATTTATCATTATTTGAATGATGTAGCAATGTCAAATGTCTTAGGGTTACTGTGGTGATAATTGCGATAAGGGAAACAAGGATTTCACGAACTACAAAAACAATAAACAAAACTAAAACTCTAATAAATTTAGTATGTTTATTATAATATAATATTATTACTCTTATGTAAATTTCGAAATTATATAGAAATCATCCTCAGAAGTAAACTATACATAAACCTAAAGTTAAACGCCAAGTAGTGCCTCTTTCCGTTCTTGGCCAATCACAAAGAGGCACATATTGCATCAGGTAACTGACCCTGAAGGATAAAAATTATACCTTTATATATCATCTGTTTACTGCAAAAAGTGACCAAGTGCACTTTTCTCTAAAAATAAGCTTGTAATGTAATATTGCAATATTGCTTATTGTGGTGTTAGGAATTGTCTGCTAAAACTGCCTAAGTAAATAATATTATAACTATTATAATAGATTACTTGATTTTATATTGATGATTAGGATTTTTAACACTCGTATGAAAAATAAAAACTTCGTTTTTTGAGAATTAACAATTTGCTAGAATCCTATCTTCAAAACAAATACAATAAAAATCATAAAATTTGATCAAAGAATATTGTCCAAACTTTTATGAAACGCGAAGGTTTATAAGTTACTAAAAAATATATTATACATGTAAAGAAAAATAAAAAAAAATAAAAAATAATAATTCGAAAGTAAACTGAAAAAATTAACCAAACTGCAGTAAAGATAGTTTAACAAGGAAAACTGATATTTTATCTATAACAAGATTAAAATTCAATTGAGCAATTATATTTTAAAAAATATGTGCCATAATTGTCAAGTGATCTAACACATGTTTGTTAAATAGGATTCCTCTAATCAAATCCAAATTAATATTATGTCTTTTCGCTCGGTTATGATTTTTCCCCTTCTCATTAGTCATAAGAAGAATAAAGTGAAATTATTAAAGAACAAAAGTTCAGAATAAATTTCTAAGTCTTTTTAGGTACCAAAAAAAAAAGAAAATTAAAAGGGAAAAAAAGAAGAAAAAAAAGACTCCTCTATATAATATATCATCATTAGTAAACATGTAGACTATTCAAAATCATTGTTGTCAACATCGCCCTAGGTTTTCTCAAGAACTAATTAAAAATTTTGTTCTTAAACATTTAATGGTAATATCTATTGTACATTATCATCGGATTTTATTATTAAAAATTATGAAATCGTTAACTATTTACCTTGTATTCAAACAATCAGTTCATATTTGTTGTTGGAAGACACTTTTTCAAGCCACAAAATACATTATTTTAGTTGAAAATATGAAATACAAAAAGAACAAAATCCAGCTTAGGTTACTTGATAACTACTTTTGTCAAGTCAGTCAATGGGAGATCGCTTATTGAATCTCACATTACTCTTTGAGACCTAGAAAAGGAACTTCAGGTCTATATATATTGACCTAATATAGACCTAGTTCGCATCATTATGAACTCATACAGCATAGTGATATTTAGCCTGTCAAAAAAACATGTAATGTGCATGCCTCGAAACTTCTTATAGGAATATCACACAGCCAGGAATTTGCGATGACAATAAATATTAATAGTTATATTTATAATAATATATATTTATTTATTTATTTATTTACATACAGCCATTAAACATTAAATAATGCAATAGGCATTGTCAAAGTTCTACTTTACAATTAAATAATATTAATTATAATTTGTACAAACAAGCTACACAATTTGTTATAACATACAAATCATTTATAAAAACACAAATCATTTATAAAAGAGCTGTAATCCCAGAACATAGAAACTGTTTGTAGACTTAGTCAGACGACAGTAGGGAACATCATTAAGACAGCTATTTCTTGTATTATAGCAATGAACACTAGACCTATAGAGGTCTTCCGCTGTATTGATTTTAATATGTGTCAGTAAATCAAAGAGATACAGATTAATTACGGTCATAATCTTTAGTCTAATAAAAATGGGGCGACAATTTTCTCTATAACCAGCATTAGCCAATAGTCTAACAGCTTTCTTTTGAACCTTTAGTATTTTCACAATGTTATTCGAATTTCCCCAAAGGTAGAGGCCATATCTAATTGAACTCTGGAAGTAGGAAAAATATATTTCTCTTACCAATTTATATGGCAGCTGAGATCTTATATTTCTAATGAGGAATACAGTTCTTGAAAGTTTTTTGCCCAATTCCTCAACATGATAGTTCCATGTAAGACCGGAGTCTAAATATATTCCCAGGAGTTTAGCTTTGTCCTTGATTCCATGTTTAGTTGAAAAAGTAATAACCTGGGTCTTATTTTCATTCATAACCATATTATTTGCATTGAACCAAATACTTGCCTCCCTTAGGGCTTCATCAGAAAGTGAATTTAGCAGATTCATATCTGCTATTATCATATAACATTAATAATAATATTTTTTTATATTATGTTTTAATAATAAACATTGGGCAATCACACCTGACGAACATTGTCATAAATATTAATGTAGGTTTTCATTATCAGAGCTGTATTTAACCTAAACAACAGTTGGCTTCTCTTGTTTTCAATGTGTTAAATGACAGTGAAGAAATGCATTTTTGAATTTGAAACGTGTTTTCCGACAAAAAATATCATCTGATTGTTTGAATACAAGATAATTAGTTAGTGATTTCATAATTTTTAATAATAAAATCCGATCATAATATACAATAATTATTTACCCATTTCATACCACAACTTACTTTTTTTAATGATAAACACTTACTTTTGTAACTCCTTTTAACATGTTTTCAATGTGAGAGCAAACAGTTCGCACTGCAGCTAATTCTTTCTTAGTTCCAAACCATTTTTCAACTTTTAACAGCCGAGGATTCACCATATAGAGATCCACTGCTAAATGTTTAAATGATCTCTTGAGTACACCACGAGGCCCTTTTACTGTTACCAGTCTGGACTTGACTGTCACCGTCAGATTGTCCGGGATCTTGACGGTCTGGTTGACCACAATTTGCTTCATGCTATAGAAACATACAAGTTAAACATAAATTTTTTTCTCTCCAAAGTGTAAAAGTTATAAATGACTAAATGTGAAGGTCAAAATAGACAAATAAAATTTTTTTTTTAATAATATTTCATAGCCTAATCAACAATAATAAGTAATTAAGTTGAATTTTGTAAATTTTAGTTCATAGTTGTCTGAAGATGCTTAATTGCGAAACAGGTGTCACAATATATGTTGATTTGTGAAATTTTACATGCAAATTATTATTTACTGTAATAATAATACATGTTCAGAACTATTTTAAAGCATAGCTTTAGCTATCAAAAGAGAGGAGTAGGACACGGAAATATGTATTTCATCATAACGACAAAACAAAAACACTGCCTCTGTAGATAATAAAGACTAAATTATGTAACACATATACACTCTGCAAAAGCCACACTTTTATAAATTGTAAATGGTAAATAATGTACCGTACTTAGCAAACTTGTCCCAGAAAACAAATATTTGTTGTTATAAATGTCATGATAGTCCGTGAAATTTAACAATATTACTGAGTCCATTCCACACTCATAATTTATGAAAGCAACACTGTCTCGACATAGAAAATGATAATCTTCCCCCATCAAAAAATCCTGCAATCCCTTATATTGTTGTAAAACATATAACAAGAAAACACCAAAATACAATTTTTAATTCTCAGTCACCCAAAAACTTCAAATTCCCAGGTGTCTCATAAATTGTAATTTGTTACTGCATTAGAATTTTGACAATCTATGTTATTCACTATTCCATTTAGCCAGTTCCACAGTATCCAAATTACAGATAAAAAAAGCTCCAAACATAAATTTTAGCTTTTTAGTAAAACTGTTTCAAATGTATTCATACAATATTATTGAAGGTCTCAATATACAACAAAAGCAATATGGACATTAACCCTTTGAGTGCCAGACTAATTTTAACATAGTCACGAATAATGCGACAAGTATTTTGGCTAGGGTTGTGCTAAAAATACCAAGGTCTAAAGACTGTAAATGTAATGTTTTAGTAAAAAATTGATTCCGTTGTTTCTTCTAGTCTACAAACTCTAAGTAAATGCCATAACATATAATATCACAATGTCCAAACAGCCAACTTCTGTTATAGACTCATTGCATATATTTATAATGCGAAAACCAACGGCGAAATATATCATCGCTTGGCACTTTTTGCATGGTGTACAGCCGATTATATATCGTCAATTGGCACTCAATGGGTTAAGGAAGTGAGATCTTTCATAAATACATTTCTCACACTTATACATAAAACCTAAGCATGCAGAAAAATATTTGTTGACATATCCTCAAATAATCGCCTAAATTTCACTCTTACCCCGATAATTATATAGCAGAGTAGCCTCACTTCAAAATCAATTTTTATAGGTTTTATTCGTCAAATAAATGTTGGAAAAAATTTTATTATCGAAAAAAAGTGTCGGAAAGATGATTACATAATATAATTACACAAGTTGTTTTTTCGTGAAAAAATTAACTCTGTTATCTTTCATACTCATGACATTCACTTCAATATACGTACGGAAGGTTTGGCCAGGTGGTTTTATATATATATATAAACTTGGCCAAACCTTTCGTGACATATAATAATACAGACCTACATATTTACAGCAAATACATTTAAATTCAATAAATTCCTCTTCTACTGAATTTGCAGCAGAATTTGACTCTGATTAAGATTTTCTTGTGTAATTATATTATGTAATCATCTTTCCGACACTTTTTTCCGATAATAAAATATTTTTCCAACATTTATTTGACGAATAAAACCCATAAAAATTGATTTTGAAGTGAGGCTACTCTGCTATATAATTACCCTTACTCCATTTGATTGTTTATCTTACACCACCAGTGATAAATATTTAATCTATCTGTAACCTCTCTTATGGAATTTAGGTTATTTTATTGTAACATGGGTACAGATTAGCTTAGGCCTATATCAGATTTTATACTTAAATAGATTAATCGTGCTTGACTATAACCTGATTCATCTATACTATTATAAAAAAATTAATCTAGCACTTTGTAATCCCTTTTGTTTCTCTTTATTTTCATGTTTTGGCACGACTATAGGTTAGTTTTGCGTTTTAAAATTAATTTAAAAATCGTTAATAAATATAAATGCAAGATACTCCAAAATAACTTCTGATAATTAATTAAATATGTTAAATTCATCTGAACATTTTTTTATTTTTTTTTGTTTATTGGACTTCACATTTTTTCCAGATATGAAAATGTATTTCCTTTATTAATTTTGAGTCTGATAGTGATAGTTTAAACTCATTCTAAATAAGGCTACCAAAATTTTATATAAAGTTAATAGAAGATTAATAAATTCTAATATGTAACATTTTTCTTAAAATCTGGTACGGTAGCCTAATTATTTATTAAGTCGATATACAATAGTTATTAAATTTTTTTCTAATTGTTTACTACCTTATGAAAGCCCACCTCATTTTGAAATTATAATATATTTTAACACGGAAATAAACTTTATCATTAAAAAACTGCAAAAGTATCTTTTTCTAAAGTAATATTTTCAATTAATAACAGTGTGTCTGGCCTTCATCTATTTCGTTCATAATGATAACATCATGGTAGGCCTAAATGACACAAACAACATTCTATGGAAAAATGGGTACTTACGTATTAACGCCACCGCAGCAGAAGTTGCGCTAATGCGTATGCGCCAATAAAGAGCAAACTGGTTTAAGGGAAGCAGAATTCCATATATATATATATATATATATATATATATATATAAGGTTTGGCCAGGTGTTTATATATATATATAGCTACCTGGCCAAACCTGTCGTGATATATAATTATATCGCAAAGTAAGCAAATATTGGCGCATACACATTAGCGCAACTTCTGCTGCGGTGGCGTTAATACGTAAGTACCGAAAAATGTTTTAATAAAGAAATTAGACAAATTTTATCTTTTCTTAAACTTTATATCGACTTATCAAATAATTACCCAAAGTAAAAAGTGACGTATAGTTATTTTAAAAACTAAACTAAACTGACCAACAGTAACAAATAATTAGGCTACCCATGAAAGCTGATAATTTTCATAATAAAAAAATCACCAGCTAATTTCTAGAGGAATGGATGTATTACAGTAGCAACAAGACTGTGATGATTTTAAAATTCATAATTAGAAATTCAGAACAGTACCATCATTGAACCAGTAGAATTTAGTTCAAATAATCTTGACAGATAGATTATGTTTGATGAGACTTCAATTTAAAATATGTTTTATTGCTATAAATTAGCCTATTTCATTACGAAATAAAGCTATAATAATTTGTGTTCTAAAATATAATAAGTTGTTACCAGATAACAACTGTAATTATAGTCAAAATAATCATAGTCTTCTGTATTAATTGACAAGATGCAGGTATAATCTGACTACATGTATACTAAACATATTATCTGAAGTCATACACAATTTTGGTTACAAAATTCAAAAGAACATAAATGTCAAATATTTGTTGCTTTACTCCCATGTATTTTAATAGGCTACTAATAAATTACTAAAACCTAAAGCGCTCTGGATAGAATGATTATCTTGATAATAACACTAATTTTTTGAAAAAAAATAACATTAGAATGGTAGTGTCCTTTCAAAATCATACTATTTGGCCTAGTTCAGGCTTCACTCCACTAGTAAAAATAAGTTTTATTCCCTTACTTTCCTACATTAAGCAATAACATCCTAAACCAGCCTTGCTTTAAACTAAAAATGTAAGTAATAGCCTACCTAAAAATACAACAAATACCATGCAAGTGATCAAATCTGAAAACTGAATTCTCCTGATTGTTCAGTCTACATAACCTCAAAATTGTAACCTGGTACTACAACAAAAACAATGTACCTTATGTCAAATCCTAAATTGAACAGCTCACAAATTTGTATTAAAACAAAACTAATATCGTTTTTTTATGAATAACGCTTCACAAAAACTGAATTCATAAAAAAAAATATATTGAAAAGTGACAAATGCACATGATACAAGCCCTACAGTTTGTTACCAAAATATAACATATTTACATCAAAACTCAAATTATAGAAAAGGTGTTTATTTAAAATACAGTTTTATTCATAAGTTTTTACTTTAATAATTAAATTAAAATACGATGTAAATTGATATAAACTAAAAAACACTAATACCTACATTTAACACTGACGAACAAACCGGAAAAGAACACGAATAGGCAGGCGATGCGGAAATCTGTGTCCTCTGGTAAAATTTCATTGTAGCCAACAAATGAAATCTAAAATATAATTAAAACAACATAATTACAATACAAATATATAATGTCATGTATGTAATATGTATATAGTATGCATAGTATAGAAATGAAACAATTATTATTGGTGGTGATGCTTCAATATAAACAAGGTTAATGCATAAACAAATTAGTGTATTAAATAATGCAAATGAGTTAATTTAAACAATGTGGAAAATATAATACAATTTCTACACATAACACGTCGTTAACAATTTTGTAATTCTGGGTTCCCGTATAAAAATTGGCAGATGTATAGTGTCTGTATACACTCCGTCTAACTATTATAGTTGTCTCAATCAAACTATCAAAAATCCAACAAATGTTGCACAAATATTGGAAGATATTTCTCATATATATATATATATATATATATATATATATATATATATATATATATATATATAATAGTTATATAAAATATTATATATATTCATAAGCAGACGAAAAATCATGATTCCCGCCCTTATTCTGCAGTTTCTGATTTCCAACTTAAAACTGCTTGAATCGATGGAACAGCGTTGCTATCACAAATAATTTAGAAACACTACACATATTTCAGCGGCAATCCAAACATTGAAACTGTATGATGGATCTCCGCCTAAAGGACGGTTTACATGCTAGTCTTATTGGTACGTTTTGTCGGCATATAAAACGTACGTTTTGTCCAGTGTATACACACTATGTGTTTTCCCTTCCCCTTTCTACCTCAGTTCTAATCCAGACTCTTGAGTTGTGTGAAGTTTGTTTAGTGAATCTTTTAGACAAGATGGTCAAGGGAGTGGCTTCTGAAAAGAAGCCAATATTCCCAAGTCTCATTACTGAATTCTGATTGTTCCTCCCAAGAACAGTGGATTTTACTATTTTAATTACAAAAAAAACTCATAGCATTGTTCTGATGGCCACTGCAAATGCAAATTGAGTTTATTTACTGCAGTGTAAGTACAAATGGCCGTGTTCCTGATAGTGGCGTCATTAATCACACCACATTTTACGAGAAGTTGAAACGCAATGAACTGAAAATTTCTGAACTAGCTAAACTTTCGAATTCGGATCGGGTTCTTGAATATGTGTTTGTGGGTGATGAGGCTTTCGCAATGCGTCCAGATCTCATCAAACCGTACAACCGAGAGTCTCTAAATAGGAATAGAAGGTTTTTCACTACCGCTTATCAAGAACGTGACGTGTAGTTGAGCACTCATTTGGAATTTTAGCATCCAGATTTCGCATTATTCGCACACTCATAAATTTGAAGGTGGAAAATATTGAGAAAGTGGTTTTGGCTTGTATTGCCCTGCATAACTTTTTACATAGGAATTCCCCAGATTACTACAGCCCTCCAGGAACCCTTGACAGCGAGGACATTGACAACAATGAAGTACAGTTGGGTGAAAGATGTGATCTCGAAATGGTCCACAACCTACAGCGCAGGATCAAGGGACAATATTACTCAGTGCCAAGACAAGTTCAGTAAGTACTTTAATCAAGAAGATGCTGTTCAGTGGCAGGAAAAAATTATTTCAACATAAGCAATAGGTGCACGATGATTATATAATCAGTTGTAAAACTATTTTTTTGACAATTGCTTCATACAAAGTAATATACATAATTTTACGTATCTCTATATTGTGACATGTTGTTCAAATATATTGTGTTTGAAAAAAGTTTGTTTACTTACTTGTTGTCTGGTCCATCAAAACAAGACTCCTT
Source organism: Aphrophora alni (assembly GCA_963513935.1). Lineage (NCBI taxonomy): Eukaryota > Metazoa > Arthropoda > Insecta > Hemiptera > Aphrophoridae > Aphrophora > Aphrophora alni. Next base: position 6,190,700 of record OY740778.1, on the reverse strand, counting down.
GTCATTGTTTATAGTATCTTGTGACATCCTTGGTACATCTTGATCATTTAAAAATTTCATTAGGTCGAACTACCACAAAGATGGTTTGTATACCTTTTCTTCTCCAGTTCCAGATATTTCTGATGCCCTCTCTCTTTTTTTTTTTTTGTAAACCGATCTCAACGAGTTTATTATTTTTGTAACTGTCTCTTTATTTGCCATCGGGTCTATTTCTTTGTAGTTTTTTATAAGTTCCACAATCATACGTGACTTTTTTTTTTTTTCATTACGGTCACTATAGTCTTTATTTTTCACTTGCCACAAACACAGAAAACTTTTATACATTTCAATGAATTCCCCGAGAAAATCGTGGATTCATTGCTGCAAGTCTAACATTATTAGGTTTTTTGCGAGGAAAAGGAAGTGAACTGGAAAGAACTGAGCCAAGATCGGATGTCTTATCTGAACATGAGTCTACACATTTCATTTTGTCCTATCAGTTCTCGCAAAATGATGCTTCTCCCATCAGTTCTTCAATCAGACTTTGGATTTCATTTTGATACGACAAGACATACGTTTTGCTGTTTACACGCCACGTTTTATTTGATAGAATTTGTCATGTCTCACAAAACGAACAATAAGACTTAGCGTGTAAACCGGCCTTAATGCGCACAATCTAGCGCTGGATTTAGAAACTTTCTCAATCATTAAGGTCGATTTTAAAAATGACATCTGCTCTCAAACTTTCAGTTCTGAAAATAATTTCAACACCATACGGCCATAATATATATCCGAGAATAAATAAAAATATTTATCTATGTTGTCATTTACAATCTGATACAATATGATTGGTTTTTTGCTTGATGAAGTACTGTAATGGGATAATGGATTGGGTTTAAAAACACTTGTAAATGGTTTGATTTTGTAATTTAAATTGCAAATAAGAGGTTTATTACAATAATAAACTTTTTATTTTGAGTTCAACTTTGTCATTTATAATTTAAATTAATCATATAATAATGTATAATCATTATATTGCCAAAACATTGTATTGTAACGGATGTTTCAAAAAGTATGTAACCCGAAGTTTAAGAAGGTATAAGTTACAATAAGTAAATTTTTTTCCCCAAATATTAGTTGGCAAAACTATTTATTCTCACTGTTGGCTCTGCATGTGTTATTGTAATGCACTAGTACTATTCCAGAAAGTATTTGTCTGTCTAAGTCTGTTCATTTTTTCAACTATATCTTTTTCCAAGGATGAACGTGTTTTTATTATTGAGACTTATTGCGCATAAAAATTTTACAAACGAGTTACAGTTACAATTTCCCAATTCTTCAGTACCTAATAAGTCAACAATATCGCATCTGATTAATAAATTTCGTGACACTAGCAGTGTATATGATCGGAAAATCACAGGTCACGTCTAAAAAAATAGGTCACTGTAACAGTGGAAGTTCTGGACGATGTGAAAGAACATTTTGAATTGCTCACCTATCAAATCACTTAGAAAGTTATCTTCACTGGACTTTCACTATCAATTGCTTGTAGAGCTACTAAGAAATTAAAACTGCGTGCTAACAGCATCGGTGTTGTTCATGAACTGAAAGAAGTTGTACACTGGAAACATCTACAGTACTGTCGTTGGATGTGTTCTCTTGTTAATGACAATGGTATTGAAATATTAGATTGTTTTTTAGTGACAAGGCAAGGTTTCACTTGGATAGTTACATCAACAACCAAAACTGCCGAATATGGAGCGTTGAAAATCCTCACTCTACACGCAAATAAAATTTGTGTTTGGTGTGCGGTTTCCCGGCATCGTGTTAAACGGCTTTTATTTTTTGACAAATCTATAGATGGTGTGGTATATTGCAACTTAATTCAAAAATTATTGCAACTATAGCCTTGTTGGATTTACACGAACGATATTGCTGGTTCCAGCAGGATAACTCAATGTGTCATACTTCTAATGAAACACTGGATATGTTATGGGAATTTCTTGGTCATCATGTGATATCAAAAGAATTGTGGCCTCTAAGATCACCAGATCTTACTCCTGCAGACTTTTTTCTTTGGGGATATTTAAAAAGTAAAATTTTTTAACACAAACCTCATACACTTGACGAATTTAAGGATAACATTGAAAGTGAGATTTCAAACATTACTTTGCAAACACTACGAAAAGTGGCTGCAAATGTTATGAAACATGTCCGAACCTGGATTGCAAATTGAGGAAGTCATTTTAAACATTTATTATAAAAGTTAAAGGTAATTTGAATATTGTATAATTATATGTTGTATTAATTTTTTAAAGTAATAAATTCACGTCATCAAAAATAGGGTTGCATCCTTTTTCAAACACCCTATATAACCAACCATTAGGCAACAAACAGAATAAAAGGAACACAAATGAAGCAGGACACTGGTATCATCTATAAAATTTAAACAAATAAATATAGATTAATTGATAATATATAATTAACAATAATAGACAGCAGCAATTTAATAATTTTTAGGTACATATTATGTTTACAAATTTCTTTAAAAAAATTATTATTATTAATTTAGATTATTGTTCAGTTTCAGGAAACACCTGCCCCATTTAAAAATTCTACTTGTTTCTAATGTTGACTTTTTTTGCTGATAAAAATGCTAAATAAGACTAATGACTAGTTTTTAAAATGATTTACAGTAATTAGTGAAGGGAATGTGCCTTCAGTTTGTCCATACAAACTTACTAATACCCAATTAGAAAAATAGTGACAGAGATATCACAAAATTCTAATCCAACCTACAAACTGGAAACATCCCCCAACAACGATATTACGACATCCAATCAATACACAAACTGTTTATATATATATATATATATATATATATATATATATTTGTCTTGTTGTTTAAAGAAAAAAACCTTTGTTATTAGTGCCTTAAAAAAAATAATAAAGCCATAGTCCTCAAAAATATTCTAATAACATCAGGGTCGGAAAAGAACATCAAAGATAGTTGCTCGAGAGAGACCTGATAGAAAAGATGAGAGGGATCTAACACAAGACTACATGAAAAAAGGTGTAGATCCAGCTAGGATCCTTCAGGGTTACCAACCCATACTCACTATAATGAGCCCTGAGGGTTAAACTGTCTATATAATTATATTCCAATTTACCTTTTGTGATTGACTACCTAAATATACTTCCTCCCTCTGGAAATATCTTACCTAGCTGTAAATGGAGGTTTCCTGAGAAAAATAACAATTTGGTTTTACTTTTAGCTACAAAACAGTATTAACAAGTTAAGTTTTACATTAAAGTTCTTTATAAATAGGTTAATAAAATATTATCCGTCTAGTGATCCTCTTTTTGTCCTAAACCCTACTGCGGTTTCAGATATCACTCATACATCATCAGGTGTTGAAAATATCACTCACATGAGTTCATGAGAACATACTGAACACCACGAATGTGCCCTAAAACCTAATTAAATTCAATGTATATGTTGTTTGTGCCTTGTGTTCGTGTTGTAACAATATTGAATGTTCTGACGACCTTATGTGAGTGATATTTTCAACACCTGATAATGGATGAGTGATATCATCTAAGACAGAGGTAGTGTTTAGCATAAAAAGAGGTTCACTAGATGGTTAATTTTGCAGAGGGGGGTCTTATCAACATCGCTGCAGTTTTTTTTTTAAATACAAATATATATGATAACACTAGATTTTTTTATACAAAAACTTTTAACTAAATTTTAAAAATAATACAGTTTCTAAGTTAGTATGATTGCTGTCTCACACTATTTAAGTAATTCCAGCATCAAAAACTCTCCATTTGTGTGACGAACAACAAAGGAAGAAAATAGCGGAGTAATTCACAATTCTTATTCTTCGTATCTATAGTCCTAGTACTTAGTACAGTTTTATGACAACAGTATTTGTAAAAGAATGTTGTCACGAATCCTTAGTACATATCAGTATGGAATTTATAACATCCACAATTAATATTTGGTGTCTAGTACAGTAATTGTTAGATTAACCTTTTACGGAAAATTACAACACAAATAATTGAATTCATTAGCTCTTTTGTGTAGATTATAAACTCTATAATAATTACATGATCTAAATATTTCATGTAATGGACAATGTTCCTCATAGCTGCTATTTTGTTAATATTCTTTTATACAATTAACTACCAAAAACTCTCCTGTTGTGGAAAGTTTTCAATTTAGTAGCAATAAAAAATTTATTTTTTTTTAAACTGTTGAGCAGAAATAATCTAAATTTATAATATTTTGTTTAAAATGTAATATTTCCGAAAGAAGAAATTGTTACAAAAATTAAAACTTTTGAAACGATAACTGATAGATCTAAGTTAAACGCAACACTACATTGCAGCAAAAACAGTTTCAGGGAAAGAAGATTTGTGACGAATATATACAGAAATAATATATAGCACCAGGACTTTGAAACATGTTAAGCTTTATGTGTATAACTGTATACTAAGAAGAAAACTAAGTAAACTTTTTGTAAGTTGAATGGTAAACATGACAATTTCATGGCACCTTGATTTTTCAATATATTTATATTTGAATTTTTAATAATGCTCAGTAAAAACAATTATATACACACAATTATAAGTACAATTATGTACTTATTTCTTCCTGATGTTTCGAAATGGGCATGCTATCGCAAGACTATGCTATTATCAGAAATGAAAACTGTGTCAATTAAATGTAACACTGAGTTGCATTGAAGATGTTCTGTGGTTCAATATACCCATCTTCTAACATATTATATCAGCACAAAATGAAAATGATTATTTTAAATTTAAGTACAGACACTTCCACCAAAACAACTATAGGGAATTGACGATATCACATAAGTTTAACATTCTGTTTTAAACAGATCGAATTACATTATATAAAGAAAAAATACAAACAACAACAATTAGAAACTATATTTACAAAAGTTTGATACATTTATAACAGATAGATAATACTTCTTCATATAAAGAAGTAAAAACACACAAATATTTTATTATTTTTACAATTATGTTGGACTTACAATTTACAAATTTGATCTCAATTTTTATTCAAGGGTGCTAAGTTTACAAACAAAGTCAAGAACATTTATAGATTAAGTTACTCAATAGATGCTGTTTAAAATACCTTTCTTTACATACATTACAATTTTTCCCAAAGTACAACTTGAGATGGTTTTTATTTTCAATTTATATCTCTTATATTATTCCTTAAAAATTAATATGTCCAGTACAATGATGCGCAAAAGGCTGTATCTCTCCATAGATCCAAACACTATGACCACTTATACAACTTTTCGTGTGCAACCATTGTGAGAAGGTCTGTGTGGAGATTTTAATATAGTAGTCATTTATTAATTTAAACATTTTATTGTTGTCGCTATTCTTCCCTCTCTAGATACATTTGTTCCCGTTAGGTGCCGCATTGACATTATTTTAGAAATAAAGTGTGTTTTGTATTTCAGCATCCTACAATAGTCTCTGAAGTTTTTAACTACACAAATTTACAATATTGTAATGAATATATAACTGGCACTGAAATTAGAATTCAGTGCCTATAATAGAGATAGTGTAATCAAATTTTTATTCATACTCTATACATGCTTCTAATAAATTCACTATTTACCACAAATTTGTGTTTGATGAAAAGTGAAAGAGTACCCTTTGTACGATTTCCGCCTAAGTATGATGCACACCTTCTAAATTGATATCTCCCAATTGTTTCAATATGCTGTTTGTAGATTGTTGTTATGTCAACCAATAGTAGAACTACAGTTGTTTTTGTGTGATCGACAATTTTGTGACGAGTTCTATTGAAGAGGAACATCTTAACATCAAGTTCTGTGTGAAGTTGGGAAATCGTTCACAGAAACTTTTCATTTGATGCAAATATTTACAGGCATGAAGTTTGGTTAAGGTATCATGAATGGTTTAAAAGGTTCAAGGAAGGTCACCAATCGGTCGGAGATGGCAAGTGAATGAACTTGTGCAATCAAATCATTGATTAACAATCTGAAAAAATGGCTGAATAATGTAACATTTTGTATGGTTCGTGTTAAGAGATCCTAACAAAAAACTGTGAATGAGTAGTGTTACAGCAATGTTTGATCCACAGCTTATGATGGAGAATCAAAAACAAAATTTGGTTTAAGTCTGTGAGGATCTTATAGAGAAAACAAACAACAGGTTGTCAGTTGTGAAGTGGAAACTATATTCCAGTCATCACAATGGAAAAGCAAATGTCAGTCAAGGTCATGTTGATGGATTTCTTTGATTTCAAGGGAGTTGTTCATCATGAATTCCTTCCACAAGGTCATACAATCAATAAATGTTTTTTATTATCTTGAAGTTTTGAGATGATTGCATCAAAGTGTTCAAAAAAGAGACATGGATTTTGGTGTATAGGTGAATGGGTGTTCCACCATAGCAATGGTCCTATTCAGCACTTGTTATTCGTGAGTTTAGCAACAAAAAAAAAAGTATGACAGTTCTTCCTCAACTCCTGTACTCGCCTGATTTGGCCCCTACAGACTTTTTGATTCTTCAGGCTCAAGTTCCCTCTCAAGGAATGAAGATTTAATACAATTGAGGAGATAAAACAAAAGTTGCTGGGGGAACTAAACAGGATTCTGGAAGACACATTTTTTAATGCTTCCAGTAGTGGAAGTGCTGTTGGGGGAAGTGTGTCACTAGGCCAGGGGAGTACATTGAAGGGGGTGAGGGTGAATAAGTTGTAATGCTTCTCAATAAATTTATAATAAATCGGCCCTGGAAGGTTTTGATCACAACTCCTATATACAACTGCCCTAAACTAACATATTACAAAATCTTCATAAGTATGAAGAATCTTGCATCTTCATAAGAGTTAATATATAAAACAAATCTATATTGAAATCTTGTTAAATTCTAATACATAAATCATTCAATATAAAAATGGAATGGTACAAAGTGAAATTATTGATTTTAAAAGACAAAATATCCAATGTCTTATTTAGAATGTTGAAACATTTCCATTTCTACAAACTACTGACTGAGCTCTATATTAATTAGGTTAAGAGTAATTAGCTAGTTACATTAAAAAATTACCTATTGCAGATAATCTAATGACAAAGTTTAAACCTATAAATCATGTTTTAAATGTTTGTTTAAATTTGTTTATACAAGACGAGTCAAAAATCTGAAAACACTTAATTATAAGAAAAGCTATTATTATTCAACCTTATCCACTTGGTCAATTTAAATGTCTTAAATACAAATTGTTCGTACATTCAAAGTCATGTTTTTTTTTCCTATTTGAAACTTCAAAACATTGTTTTGGCAAAATTATTATGAAAATGGTATAAATATTTAAATTCTAATTACACCACCGTTTTCAGAATTTAATAAAATGGCTTAGAAACATGCAACACATGACACCTTTGCCATTAAATCTCAACCCATGATGACAGATTCTAAATATCCAACAAGTGCTACTAACAAAATGTGGCTTTAGGGAGTGGATATAAAAACCCAAATTTATAGAATTTTAAACAATAACAGTGTTTCTTATAATTAAGTGATTCTAACTTTTGCCAAATACAGTGTATATGTGTTACCCTATAGTGAATTTTAATCTGATTTTCTTCTTCTTTTTTGAAGGGTCAAGAGGCCCCAAGTAACGTTTCTTTATTGGGACTCCAAATTATCTATAATAGACCGATTAAAACAATTTTTAATAACATGCCCAAATAATTGCTCAAAAAATTAATTAGTAAATTTCAAAATGCTGCGAGTTTTTTTTTTTTCTTCAAAATATTGTTTTATCTATAGATCCTACATTGTCTTACAATGATTTGAGTGCAGCTTAAAAATCTGTATCCAATATCCATGTTTTTTGTACTATAACAATTAAAAATGTATTGGAAAAAATATAAATTTGTATTTCATAACTTAAAAATGCTGTCAATATCTGCAATCTATCTAGTTACAGGAATTTTAGTCCGATTTCACTTAAATTTGATATTTAGGCTTTGTTTTATTTACTATTCTTTTAATGTAATTTCTTACTGATAAAGGTCTTACATTGGCCTATAATAATTTAAATTGTCAAGATTGGAGATCTGCACACACTGTTACTAAAGTGTGGGTGGAAAACTATTGGATTCGGATGCACTGGTTAATTCATTGGTAGGTTAATAGCGGCAGAGTGGTGGATTACATAACTGCTGTGCTGCCGAATGGAGTTATAAATTGTAGCGGTAACTGAGCTGTCAAAATTAAAATATCATGTTGGTATAAATAAACAACAAAAAATATGGTTGATGAAATGTTTACTTTAGCTCTTTTTTTTTTTTAGATAAACATAATGTCACTGATGTTGAAAATTCCAGAATAAACCGAGCCATGAAACTGAGTAATAAAATATGTTTTAAACATAGAAGAGAAAAACTTTCTAAGAACAATAGGTACAAAAAAGCCTTCCATTTTAGAGGTTATCATTTTTTCCACCATGTTTTCTATCGCTGTGGTAGTGATGTAACGCTGATTTACAGTAGTGAAAAAAAGCATCAAGTAGGGGAAGTGACATCACTTACCGCAGTCCCTTTACTGTCATTAAGCTACACTGATACCAACCAATCGCAAAGGTGAGTGTGCCCAAATGCGCCCAATGATACGCGAATCTCGTTAAACTGAATTCATGTCCCAATAGGTCAACAAATTAATTGTTTCAAAATTTATTTTAATATTACATTATTGAATATCTTTATGAGTAAACATAACTAAAATCTACCCTGTTGAAAGCATCAACCATTTGTGGAATTGTTGAAATGTTGAAATAGGCTACTCAATAACAACCTATTTAGATATATAAAACAGCAATAAAACATTTGTAAGTATTCCTTATCTTCTAGAACATTAATTTCTGAGCAATTAAAAATATGTTAAAAACAGTGAAAACAACCATATACTTAATAAACCAAAATATTTTACAGATTATCAAATCAGTTATTATCCTATTACATTAAAAATAAATACTGTGTGAAGTGGACTTTATGCTTAATCAGAACTGCAATTAGACAGTATGTGACAACACCAGCCAAGAAATTACAAAGTAAAATAGGAATATTGGATAGACAGCGAGACCTTTCTTCCCCACAGGTTGACTGTCCCCGAGAAACAACATTGATGCTGTAAACATAAAAGAAATACAATGTTATTGATTATTAATTACAGTAAACTTCCGTTAATATGGACCCTATTAATCCAGACTTCACTTAATTCAAATAACCCTTATTCAATAATTATAATTGGAAATATCGCTACGAACAAGTCATTGTTTTCAGCCACTGTGAGCTAACCTCATACTATTTATTATATTACAGCCATTCTAATGTTTCATATTAGTTGCCTGTTGTTACTTCAATATCACTTACTCTACTAGTCAGCTACGATGTTGGTCCTATATAATATACTAAGTATCTCAGTCTTTTAATTCCACTATACAACAGTGTACTGTACATTTAAATACGAGATGTCCCATAAAGAGGTTGCTATTTTTGGCGTGATATGACAAACAAGTGAAACTACAAATTTGAAATATATGTTCCATAGATATATCGAAAAGAGCTTCCCTCAAGTTTAAACGGTTTATGTTTAATCAAAACAAAATAGCGGAATTCAAAATAAACGTAAATCTTGTTGATAGAACCAACTCTTTTTCACATTTTACTTTAATAATTTAAATTTGAATTTTTAGTCAGCTGTTAAAGGTATGTTATGAATCAGCTGTTGTTTTATAATCATACAACAATAACATTGATAAACATGTTGTTTCGATAACTAACCTCAAAACAATGAATTGAACAAAAAGTGACACGTTGTGTTAGGGTTATTGCCATTAAAAATGAATAAGAATCGAATAAATGTTTTCAAAAAAACTAACCAAATATAAACCCTTCATCAAGAGCAATTAATGCTCTTAATTTTTCATAAAATCAAAAGATATAACAGTTTGTGCTGCTGTCACCATGAATGATGATCTTATGACATATCCCGCCAGACAATGACTGGTGACAGATACTTATCAATATTGACTAATCCGTCTTACCCAGTTTGAGATGAGGAACGCTTTGTAACAGCAAGATGGAGTTCCTCAAGATTATGATAATGTAGTAAAAGTAATGATAGACCAAAATCATTCTAACAATTGGATAGGTTATAGCAGCAACTACAAGCTACATGGACTGACCTCTGAGATCACCAGTTTTGAAAGTGTGTGATTTTTCCCTTACGGAGTAACTTAAAAACAAAAGGTTTATTCTCGCCCTATAGCAACAGATGATAAATTAATGAGGTGTATTGACAAGAAAATAATAAGAGCCAAATATTCAAAAAGTCTTATAATGCTTTTTTGTTTTGTTGCTTTTAATGCATAGCTGTTGATCAGTTTTGAATAAAAATAAATGTAACACATTATGTTAATTATTTATTGATTATTGTTTTTCTGTAAACAAAAAATAACTTGTAATGGTTGAGGAAAAATAATGTTGATAAAAAAATTAGATGTTTATTTTAAATTCCCCATTCTATTTAGGTTAAACGTAAAAAGTTCAAACTTGAGGAGTGTTTACTTTTGGTTACATATATGGTCTGATTGCATATATATATATATATATATATATATATATATATGCAATCAGACCATATACGGAGAGAGAGAGAGAGAGAGAGAGAGAGAGAGAGAGAGAGAGAGAGAGAGAGAGAGAGAGAGAGATACAGAACCAACCAAATAAATAAATTTAAAAAAAAATTTTAATTATAGAATACAATCAGGAAGATTTTTGTAATATATAAATGTATTTTTGTTTTGTTAGGTTAAATCACACTATATAAGATGTAAAATTAAGTCTGGTAAAAGAGAATTATTGCAAAGATTAACAAATAATGACATAGTTTGTTCTGATTGGAAGACCAATAAAAGATATCGTAAGCGGGAGAATGTGCTAAACATCTCTCGAGGAAGTTAGTTCCAACCGGTAGTTAGAAAGAATCATCGGTTAGAAAACATTTCAGTTGCAAACCAGCACTAGACAACACCTGTAGTCTAGAAATAACAATCGACAAGAACAGGCACTGATTCAATAACATTTTAAAGAGAGTTTAAGTATTTTGTGGATGCGATACATATTTTCATAATAAACTAAAGTATTAACATTGAAATAAAAACATTTAGAAACTTTGTTTAATGAACCAATAATATTGAATTTTTTTAGTGTTAGAATTATCTAACAGGACTTTGTCATGAACATTCAAACAATATTTTTATTTTAACTTTGTTATAATTTCACATCATATTACATCTTGTGTCAATTATGTTTAGTGAATAAATGTACGTATTGTAGGTAATAAATAATTATAATTAAGTATGTATTTCAGAAGCTGACTCTGTCTTCATATTTTCTTCCTAGAACAATTTTTGAAAGAACCCATACCCTGAGATAATAAATTTAATTAAATGAGTACAAGTCTTACTTGTTGAGGTTTTTTTTTTTGAAAATAAAATAATAATAAGTAATGGTCATCTTTGGGTAGATGTAATCTTAAAGAGAACCCAAATTATGAGTTTTTGCTAGTAAAATTAGAGTATAAAGTTATAAAGAGTAAATAAATGAGCCAGAAACCTATGAGCAGAAATAACAAGTTACAATGTGCACCATCGATCATTTGGGGAACAGATCTAGCAAATTTTTTTACAGGTATAGCTGTTGGATTTCGCCATGCATGTTCGTATTTGTCAAGTTCATTCATAATATCAACAGTAAACTCTTTAATTTATCACCTGGGCAGATCTTGTGTAATAATTCAACTTTATAATCCATAAAACAGGCATTTCTTCAAAGCTGTACGAATTTTAATTTTTGAAAAACCTAACCAGCAAGCACATTTACAAATGATTTTCTATGACTGGAAATGAAATGGTTTGTGTTGTCTTTAACTGATTTATCATATGGGATTCCTAATGCTTTTCCTTGTGTAAGTTTCCTGTCTCCTTAAACTATTTATTCTAAGTGTCAAAATATTAATGTTAAACTATAATTAAAACATTAGAAATAAATATATAGGTTAGAATTTAATAGGGCACATAACCTATTAGATTGGTTAGATTTTGTATGGACAGGAGACAGGCTTACCTTGGAAAGTGGTCCTTGGTATTACCTAATAGTACACAAGTAATAATACACACAAAAAAAAACACTAAAGTTTTGAAATATATCTTAAACACTGTTCACATTCTCAATCAGTAGAGTTAAGAAGACTGAATTGTTGAATTCCCAGATCAAAACAATTCAGTCTTCTTCTTAACTCTTCTGATTGAGAATGTGAACAGTGTTTACGAAATATTTCAAAACTGTAGTTTTTTTGTGTGTGTTTTCTTACTTGTGTACTATTAGGTAATACCAAGGACCACCTTCCAAGGTAAGCCTGTTTCCTGTCCATACAAAATCTAACCAATGAAATAAATATATAGCTACACAAAGTAAAATAAATACCAACATAACAAATTCCAATAGAATAATAATAAATATCACCAATTAGGTAAAAAATAAAACATATAATATAACAGCAATAACAAAGAAATATTTATTGGACACATTGAGGGCAAGGTTCTATCCACACCACTCATGAACAAAACTTGCTCATTGAATGTATTTGAATGTATACTCCTCAGCAACAACAAGTGTTTCAATTTAGCATCAATTTTTTAAAACTATTTATATCTTTTACACTATTTGAAAATCTATTATTCCAGCCTAAGCAGGAAGGTTTTTTATAGACCTTCAATCTATGCTGACCATATTTAAAGTCTACCCTTCTTCTTGTGACATAAAAATCACTATTACCAGCTCTATGGCTCTTAGATCAACAAATAATAATACTTTTAATGCAATATATATGTCTTACCGTTATTATACATATCCCAATGTTTATCCCCCCTTTTTTCTTACATTCACAGCTGTTTCACGAATAACCACATTGTCAAAACGCTGTACACAAATAAATAAACATTAGTCACAACACATAATACGTTATATTGTCCTTGTCAATTAGGACAGTATCAAAAAACATAAAATGAAAGTTCCTAACTGAGCATCCTTGGACCATGTTGTGTTTTAATGAACTTACAGTTTATGTGCATTTTATGTCAATGTGGGAAAAAAGGGGAAAACATTGGGATATGTATGACGGTAAGACATATCGTTATATGAAGCTATAATATATAAATTTAAAAAAATAAATACTTCAAAGAAATACAGAGTTAGGATATTTATATCCTTAATAAAAAAGCGTCCCTAGATGACGCTGAATGATTTAATTTTCAGATTATTTATATTGTCTTCTCTGTAGGGGAAACAACCTTTGTAAATTCTGTTTATTAGAATTATTCCATAAGATAATTCCTTAATTTAAATGACGATAATAAACTAACTTTAACACATGAGAGTTACAGTATTTGGACAAATTATGGACCAAAAATACTCCTGAAGTTATTTTATAGTTGGTCTTGTGAGGTGTATCATCATACACTAGACAATATTCATGTTAAACCAGAGTCATAGATTCAAACTTCCTAATCATACCGCACTTTTTTGTAAAGTTGTCATCTTTGTTAGGTCATTGATATGGTAACTTGGATTATTTATTGTGTTAACACGGCAACCGCTTGCGTTCCACGTCCAAATTTTACATGGTAAATTTCAGTGGGTTTATAACTAAATTTTTTATATAATCACGACTTTCTGACACTAAAAATGACCAAATGAAACCGTAGCACAACTTTACAGACAAAGTGTATATGGTATTTATGCTTTTTAATTACAATGCAAAGTATTGACGGTAGAATACTTACCAAATGTAGCCCATCCAAAGCCGATCATAGTAACAATAAACCTAAGGACAAACAGCACATTGCCCTGTTGAGCAAGAAGTATAATCCTGCATACTACAAGAGCAATGACTGTGGGCAGTAGACAATAACCCAGAACACAAACACTTTGGAAGAAGGATCTGAAACAGTTCAAACAGAATTGTTTATCAAAATGGTGTTCTTTATCTGTTTTCAAGAAGTACAATATTCATAAACAGTGAAATAAACATAACCTAACTTTCTCATATACAAAACCAAATATTAACAAAAAATAATGTTAGCCATTTTCCCAAAAGTTCATGTGAATAAAGCAAAATATAATTTTCTGTATTACTGTGTTTTTCTCCATGCATTTGTTATGCGAGATAATTTGGTATAATAAAAAAGATTATCTACTTTTTGAAAAATTGACAGTTTACAGTACAGACAAATCATAGCGAACCGGTCTGAAATGACCGCCAAGCTCACACGAGGAAATCGAAGCTCGCCGAATACTTCCTAGTACACTAGAACTACTGCATTGCCGAACCACAACTTACGTACAAGAAAGTTTCCACCCGTAATAACGTAAAACTAATTTATTATGTATGTATACTATATATATTATGTATGCATACTATATGTATGTCTAATATATAGATACATACTATATATTCATAATGGTGCCGGACTATCGGCCATTCCGGACTATTGAATGCCGAACTATTGGAAGTCAAATGTAATATAAAAATGTTGTCTTACATAGATTTTCTTTTAAAGTATAAAACTTCTGAGACACACCATATATTAAATCTTAATGTGATTATTATGAATATCTAATTTCTGTTAGGTCATATAAAATTGTTTTTAGTTCATTTTTGCGATAAGTTATTGGGTAAAACTTAACTGAGAAACCTGACCAATAACACAGCAACATGGTATCAATCAATCACAGAAAAGTATGGAGCCTACAGGTAGAGAAGAGGGGAGGTTTGGTTAGGTTATATGAGGTGACTCCTTCGAGGGATGAAACAGTAAGTAAATGCCTCTTGAAAATGAAGTTCATTTGAAAAGTATCAGAAAAAGTTAAAACAATAAATAGCAGAAAATTGCACTTAAATCGATTTTTTAAAAAACATCATCTCTCTACAAATTTTTTATTTCTACGAATATTAATATCTATGCGTAATACAATTTACATACACGTGCACATGAGTTGAAGTTACTATACGGGTTACTAGACTGATTATAGCATGATACTATAAATAAATAAAAAAGTTATATTTTCATAATTTTAGAATGTATTAGTTTTCAAAGAGCTAAGACAAACCCATTTATAGCAAATTAACAAAATATACGGGTTATTTAAAAAAATACACTCATTTTTTTATACCAAGAAGTAAACAAGGCAAGGAAAAGATTTTATTTAAATTAAATAGTAACTCTTACATAGCCATCGCTACAGACTCTGTAAATAAAACTGTAAATTTACTGTAGTAATTTTAATATTCACTTGCAATTATGTCACTGAGGACCCCCTTAGGTCAGTTGTACAATTTAACAAATAATTTTTATCTACTAAATATTAACACTGAGTGCCAAGTGAAAATGACAGCGAGCATACTCAGCAATTCACCTTAATTTTGCTATTTTCCAAGAATTGTTATTAAATAATCAGAAGAGATAACTTTGTTTATATTTAGTTTACATTAAAGCTTGTTATATATATTATCATAAACAATAAAACCATTGATGATCATTTGTATTCAAGTTTTATATTTCCAACTCATTATAATGTGTTTATTTTGATAAAAAAATTTAAACTGGTCAACATTTTGAAATACCAATATCTACGTCTATACTAAATATATTGATAACATTTACTAATATAAAACAGATACTAAGAATAAAACTACATATCAAATGCATAAAATATATGTGGCTTCTAAAGTGATAAAGAAAAAGACTGATGAATACTAAGGATAATGTGACGCCTCATGTTGTTTGCAGCCAAAAAACCCTAGAGATGGGTCCAGGAATTCCCAGCTGGCAGGTTAAGTGATCACATCGACTGAAAATGTGTCAGGATGAACCAGCAATAGTGATACTAGGCACACAGTCAAGAACAACGTAAGTTTAATATTAAAACTTCTTTTTATTAAAAACATTGCTAACAACAGTACACAAACAAAAATGATTGTACATAATAGGTTTAGAATTATTTCTAGTTAAATGCTCCGAGAAAAAAAACCTATGACCCCCTAATTTAAACATTATAAATTTTGGAAAAGAATAAAAACCATGGCTGTTGTGAGCGACCAACCCATAGGAGGAAACTGACGCTTAGCTTGCTCTCGCGTCTCTCTTCCTTTCTGACCACCATGTGATTCACGCTCCAAAACTGCAAATGAAGCTTTTTAGGAATTTATTTAAATGTTGCTAAATTTAATAAATTATGTTAATCCCTTTTTCTATTATTTTGGTTTCTGTTTGAACACTAATATGGTAAGAAGTTGTACTCACATGTTCCCTCCTAAAAGTTTTGAATTTAACGTGACAATCAGAGCTCCAATCCACACTATGACAAACACTTCAGCAAACTGTGGTCCACCATCATTTTCCACTGAAGAGTCAGATCCTTGGAGAACCCTAAATAGAACAGATTTTATTTATATATAATTGAAATGATCAATAATACCTATTTTACTTACCCAGTATATGGTAAGTTTGGGAATCGTAAGAAATTTTGACCACCATTTTTTGATTGATCTTCACATTTCATGGCCTCAGGTAACAAAAACAGTTATTTTAACACGTCATTCATCCGTCATCATTACATTCTGTATGTAAGTTTGAAAACGGCCATGACAGCCATGATAGGAACATGAAAATTGGTATGGGGACTATAGTATACTCATATAGAACCATATTGATATTCAAAAAATCAAATTCAAAATGGTGGTCATTTTAAACAGTTATTTGTTTATATATTGTGTATTATTCAACTTATAACATACTGAATTAGATAAAAATTTGCAGATTTCAATTTTGCATGTATTGATACCCAACCCTACTAAAATCTACAATGAAAAATAGTTAAAACATTGTAAAAAAATTAATTTTGAACTCTTGACTCCCAAAAAAGTCAGCAACACGAGAGTAATGAATAAAAACTCCCTCACATATATATACAGCTTTAAGGGCCACTACATCAGAGACAATGACATGAGTGAAGAAAATGGAGACTTTGATACATACAGTGTCCCACGAAGAAACATTAAGGGCATATTCTACTGGTGAAAATAAAGAAAAAAGTTCACATAAACATGGTTAGATCTATATCTAGCCGCCATTTTGTTATTTTGAATAAATAAAATCATATCTTTTGAACGGGTAGATGATACAAAATTAAAATGTTGCATTCTACTTAGTGCAATAAAGATCCAGTTTGATATATTACCAACCGATTTTCTTTAATCATTTCAAAATGGCAGCCATTTAAAATGATTAACATCGAATGTCTCAAAAACCATTAATTTTACAAAAGATGTGCAAGAGACAAAAAGTTTCCTCTTTTATGGAAAAATAATGTTTCTCTCTGTCAAAGGATAATCAAGTTATCGACAAAAAACCAATTTTTTAAAGTTTGTATTAAGTTGTACAGACTTTATTTAAATCAATCTATTCTGAATTAAATAAAAAATTGCAGAACTCACTGAAAATTTTGGTTTTAGGCTAATCTTGGGTAATTGTAAGGACTACCAAGAAATTATGTTTTCAGTTTTTTCCTTCGATAATTCAATTATTATCTTTTGATGTACAGAAAAATTAAAAAAGAAATATTATTTTTCGTTAAAAGAGCAAATTTGGTGACCATTCATTTTCAGCATTGAAGCGAGTGAAAAACTACTTACACAACTCATTGGGACAAAGGAAACTAAATGTTCTATCGATTATGGGAACTGAATGTGATGTCACTCAATCCCCCGATTTTCAAGAACCAATAAATATATTTTTCTATAAGCAAAGAAAGGTGAAAAATTATGAGTGCTTTAGTGTTTATAAATACCTGAAGAAACTACCAATATGGATGTACCAACTTATAATGAACTTTAGACTTCTTTAATGCTGGCAACTCACATATTTATACTATAAGACATAATGTCTACATTGTTATATTTTATTGTTTTTGTAAAAAAACAATTTTCAGTATGTAATTAAAAATATGTGATAAACTACTTTTTATCATTGTCTGCTCACTATCGCTTGTGTATTTTTATTTTTGATTATATCAAAGAATCAGAACAATCCTATCCTATTGTAAATAGTTAATAAGCTTGAAATAACTTTTAAATTGATTAAAAACAAAAATTTTAATACAAAGAGTATTCAATAACATTTTAATGCATAAAACAAGAACATGTTTTGCATAATTTTATAACAAACCATTTTGAAAGTCAGTGTAGCTTGGTAAATGTTGTTTACTGTATTTCAAGTTTATATCGATAATGATTTGGGGGGGGGGCGCATATTTCCTAGAGGCACAATTTGCCTAAATGTGTACTCCTTCCAAATATGTGTAAAACCTCGACAACACAAGATGGTGAGATATACTTCTGACATCAGAGAACTCAGGTCTTGTTGTTTAGGTGGTGTTGGTATTATCCTGTAAACACTCTTTGTGTGAGTAAGATATTATGTACGGAAGATAGGAAGAAAACAGAAGTTTCCTTACTTATTAACTTTTTATGAATTAAAAAAAAAAAAATTGAAAGATGTTTGTGCCGTAATTTGTCCAAAGAGTAAATCATATTTGGTGACATTTCATCATAAAATAAGAGTTTTAATGACAGTGGCAAAGATTAATTTTCCTTTTTGCCAATTAATCCTGAACCATAATTTTCTTTTACTTTCAATTTGGTATAATGGAATCATTTCAAGTTTCTACATGTATATTAGTTGTTTGTTTATGTAACTTTGTAATGTAGATCACAAATCCCATTGATAGTGACGTATGCTCTGTAGTTAAATTTCTTAACAAAAAATATTTATCCTGAAGAAATTCATTGACAACTTGTGGAGCTGTATGAGAAAATATGTGTAAAATGGTGTCGGCAGTTCAATGAAGAAAGAACTGATGGTCATGATACAAGTGTTATGATCTGGACGGTTAAATGTCCTCACTGAGAGCTGACAAATAAAGTTGAAGAAGCATATTCATGAAAACAAGCACTCACTATTCATGAATTACATGAGGCTTTCTCTCAAGAGTCACATTTGTAATGTATGACATCATATCTGGTAGAACAAGACGATTTATATCTGGTGGGTTTTTAAAATGGTAGGAGAGGAATATGAGGAAAAGTGTTTGGCTGATGCTCTAGTTTTTTTTTAAGCGTTATGACAGAAATAAATGGTGATGGATTTTTGAGCCACATCATGACCAGGGATGAAATTTGGATACCTCATTACACACCTGAGACAAAGCGTCATAAAGGATAACATCATTCCAATCTCCAAAAAACCAAAAATAATATCATTCCAAATCTCCAACAAAACCAAAAACAATTAAAAATAATGACATCATTTCAAATCTCCGACAAAAACAAAAAAAAAATTAAACAGACTCTGTTAATTCATAAAATCATAGTTTTCTGTGACAGGAAAGAAATCCTTTTGGTTGAATTCCTACCTCATAGAGTAACAATAAACGGGTATATATTACAAAACATTCACAAAGCTCAGACGGGCAATCTAAAACTGCCGTCACAACCTACTCAAAAATAGCATCTGTCTGTTTGATGACAACAGTAGACTACACAATACAGTATATCGTTGTTATTGCATAAGTTTGGATGGGAAAACTTAATAATCCAGATCTTGCATCCTCATACTTTTACTTCTTCCAATCCTGAAAGAATTTTTAGGTGGACAGTTAATACTAAATAATAATTAATTGAATAAATCAATCGCGGATTGTGTTAAATGAAAGGCAGCAGACTTCTATGATGTCTCAACAAGTACTTAAATTGTCATGTAAACAAATTTTAAAGTGTAGTTTGAAATTTTGTTAGTTGATTTGTGTTAGTTGAAATTTTGTTAGTTAATAAAGTTTTCTTTAATCTGTAACAAAACAGTTCTTCCTTTAAAAAACTAACCCTTGTAAATTATTTTAAAGTGAACAATCATTTAGTTAAAGTTGTGGCCCAGCCAAGGAGCCCACCAAATCAAAACTATAATAAGTATAAATTAGGATGTAAAGGAATTCTAAATAATAAAATATGAATTGGCACTTGCGATTTTGTTGAGCAGTGCAAGATTACGTATAAGGGGGGGAGAGACGAGGAGTGGAGGGCTTGAACCAGCGAGCCGAGCGAGAGTCTGTTCCGAGAGCCGCGAGAAGAAAGACCGCTACGGGACGAGGTCAGTCCATTTTCAGCCACATGCTAGCTAAATTAAACGGTATGTTTTTCGGCCACTATTAAGGCTTTATCTTGCCGTTATATCTTTTTTATAAATTATAATAATTCTGTAATCTTTTAATTCGGCAGTAAATAAAAGATAACATTTAATTTCACTTGCGTTGCGTGCGTTCATTAGCGTCCTAACCCGACTCCTTGGCCCATCCTGACAAGATTCGGCTAAAGTGTACGCGGTCTCCAGCCAGCCGGAGCTTCCAGCTGGTCAAAAGAAGTAGAGACGGTCACAAAGTTTTCATTTGCACATCTACAAGAAAATAATGACAACATAAATACAATTACAGGGAACATTCATTTAATTAATGAAAACCATATTAACATTGACTTAAACATTCTTGATTATACTCTCTTGATGTGTTAGAAGGATATACATTCTACTCAACTTACAGTACAAGACCCAAAACTTTAAGGGGATAGTGGCAAACTACATCCAATTTATATCCTCAACAAAACAAGCATATTAACAAATTAAAAGTCATATTGTTAACACTGATGACCGACGGTACTTGATAGAATTCCATTTTAACAAATAAAACACAATTTTTCTTTTGTAAAATTCTATAATTTATTTGGTCTAGCCGACCATGGTTTCGCCAGTTACGGCATTGACGAGGCTCTTACAAGACTAAATACAAAGCACACCATAACTCTTATAAAAGGTTGAGAAAGGCAGGAAATTCCCGTTAACAAACAAAGCACAAAGACCCGGGGGAAAAACTCCACAGGTCATTCACACAGGTATTAACCAACCTTGAATAGAGGTTGAAGTAAAGGAGAAAATGACAAAAATTCCGTTTGGTCATTTAAAACTAGATTATCATCATTACACAAAAGTCTCTTAATTTCTAAAATTTCCAAAACATTTAATTTTCTACTTTTTACGTTAACATGTAGAATTTCAAAGTTAACATTAGAATAAAAATCTGTCAATGCATGATTTTTTAAATGGTTAGAAAAACTAGAATCATTATAACCTAACCGCCAACTCCTTTCATGCTCACCTAACCTACACTTAAAACTACGGCCTGTTTGGCCAACATAAGCAGCATTACAAATACTACATGTCAGTTTGTACACACCACTTTTTTGCATTTTTTCTATTTTATCTTTGGAATTTACTAACATCTTTCCTAAATTTTTTTTACAATAATAAGCTGGTTTACAGTGTTTTTTCTTTTCTAAAACTTTACCAACTGCATGGCTAACTTTACCAAAATAGTTAATTCTACGCCACTTTTGTGTGGAATTATTAGAATTGACTATTGGGAAAATAAAGGATTTAGCCTTATTTTTTAATTTTCTTTTTAACATTTTATCAATGAGATTAGCCTCATAACCATTATTAATGGCTATTTGTTTAATACAAGCTAGCTCAGTATAAAAATCATCATTAGACATAGGAATATTAATGAGGCGATACAACATACTATGAAAAGCAGCCAATTTATGATTATAAGGATGCTGTGATGTAACATGTATAATGTTGTCACTAAACGTAGGTTTCCTAAAAATGCTGAAATTATGCCTAGGCTACCATCAATGATTTTAATTGTAAGATCTAAAAAATTAATTTGATTATTCTGTCCTACTTCCATAGTAAATTGTATCGCCGAGTTAATAGAATTTAAATAATTAAAAAAACACTCAAGTTGGCGGTCAGTACCTTCAAATAAACATAAAACATCATCTACATATCTATACCAATAATTAATACAATGCTTAAACTTGTTATTACTATCAAAAACTATAGATTCAAAAGTATCCATAAAAATCTCAGCTAACAACGGAGATAACAGAGATCCCATTGCTAACCCATCAACTTGTGCAAAAAACTTATTTTGAAATTGATGTTTTATTAAATTAAAAGTCATTTTTATTGGTTTGAAGGAACAACAGAAAAAAACTCAATGATTAAAAATGTATGGTGATAACAACAACCTAGGATCCTGTTTAAATAATCAGTTATCTGCTGAAAGCGAAAAGTAAAATACAAAACAAGGACATAGACATATTTAAACAGAGTTATTCTCAAATTTATTTCTATGGTCAATACGATGTCATATTCAGTATCAATGTTTTAAGGACTATACCTAAGACAACAGCGTTCGGCAAAACAGTGTGTAATACATACAACAACAATAGAATAGCACAGACTTAAAAATAATATTGAAATAAACTGATAAAATGTTTAGTTACAATAATACTCTGATGTTATAAAGAGTATCCAATACTCACATAGCCATGAATGTGCACAGAAGTAGAGGGCCCCATAAGTCCCCTAGAAATAAAACAATTGTATGAACATTTGAAAATTAAATTAAATTAACTACTGACTAAGAAAAATGTTTTAATCACTTTCTCGAACTTAATGAAAAATAAATCTTCTTAATCAGAAATAAATCATTAACTCTGATTTTGTAAATTGAATCTTAATAATCCAAACCTTCTAGATTTAAATGCAGCTGCCAAATTAAATACACAAGCATTTAAATTTCGTGAACACAGTTCAAAACACAGTGGATATGATATTCTGAGTGGAAAACATTTTTCAGCTTTCTTAACAGGTCCATCTCTTTTTATCCTCAAGACCTTGACGCTATTAAAGTATCTGAGGGATGCCTCTATTTTATGCTCTTTTCTTCATTGTTTTTTGGGAATGATGAGCAAAAGGTTTTAAACAACAAATAAAAAAATACATGGATTGTCATTTCAATTTAGAGGTTGCGCATGATACTCATGTCTTGTGTCCTCGTTACTATATGGCTCAACAACTCATCGCCTAGCTTACTTCATGTCAGAAAGGCCAATGCACTGTTTTGCCATTTCAGTTTGTGTTGTTCTGTAAACATATTCAGTCCCTAGCATAAACACAATTCTAATACATCAGTTTCTCAGGCTCAATTTCGTGAAGAAGTGAACATGAAATTTGTAAAAAATTCAGGTGAAGTGACGGTGATTCGTCTATTTTCCTCAATTTTCTCCTCAATAGTATAGACCAAATTTTAATTTAAAAAAGACTGTTGCCAGATCCTTATTATATCGCTTCCTTCATTAAAAATTGCAACCATCTCTGTACCACTGAATTACTTTTACCATTGCATTTTTCTCTATTAACATCACATATTTGATTGTGAACTTCTACCAATTTAACATTCGAAAAATGTGGCAAAAATCTCGATTTTCTTTGACATTATAAACATACATTATTGTCAGAACATGGGATCGGTTTCTTGCCAACAAATCAAGTAAATTGTAACAAATGAGCAGAATCATGACCATAGTATATAGAAATAGAACTTATATTGGATAGCCCTTGTATATCATTTAATACTTTTACTGAAATACTTACATTCTTTTAACAAACTCTTCTTTTCTGTGGGGTACAGCACATGCATAAATTTGTTTCCGACAGCTTTCAAGTCACGTTTCTGAAACACAAAGTTCAGTATTTAATATTAAAAATGTTAAACTACAAACTAAAAAGACATAATAATGGAAAATATAAAAAAATTTTAACTAAAGACAAACGCAGAAAATATTATTAACAAGGAAATTTATAACTAATCGGAAAAATAAATAAATTAGTAAATCCACCAAAGAAATAAGTTATTAAAATCACCAAAGTAAATAACATGAGAGGTGGAGCCTGGTGGTAGGGGACTGTAGATATAGATTGTACATATAGACATGTCCTTAACGGATGAATACAGTACTAAATTAAGTCTTGAAAATGGAAAAACTCCGAAACGCATCGACAAATACAAATAATAAGAAAATGCTAGGATTGGCAGAAGATTGTCTTCAAATTAATTTATTTGAAATTACTGCCACCTGAGGAAACATAAACACAGGATGAACGTATTCATTGGGGTTTTAAGGAAACGTAACCTGTAAGAATAAACTGTAGAGCACCTGATCTTCAAATGCAAATACCTCAATCGGGAAAGGACTGGGACCCAACCATCTTCGACAAAGAGGCAGACAATCCTTCAAGACAACTTTGTAAGGAAGATTCTGAAGTTCATGAAGCTAATAGGATATCTTGGGGATATCTAGGAGTATCAAACCATCTATTTTTCATTTGGGATCACAATAACTTCTTGGTGTGACTTACAAGAGGGACAGATCGCTCATTTGAAGAAGAAAAATACACTTTAAAAAAAATATTAGTTTAATTTTATAAATTGTCCCCAGTTCTGTAACATCTTTTTCCGGAACTGTTTTGTAGCCTAAATACAATAAAATTAGCCACATCATGAAATGAATGTTTTAACAAATCTATCATCCATCATCAAATTGATATGTATAGATGTAAAGTAAAAAATTACAAAGCTTGTTAACCTGTAGCGAGTAAGCGTAATGACCTCAAAAGAGTATGCACAGTAAATGCTGTAAGTTCCCAAACGAGTACGCACGGCATTTGCCGTTTTTGACATTACTCTAAACCTATTTTATTTGTCAATGCCCTGACATCTAACAGCAGCATCTTGAACAAAATAAACTTCGTAAATATTTATTTATCACAATACATCTGATGGTAATGGTATCAGTGCCATCTGGCATGTAAAACAATTACTTGTTTTACTGCCTTATCACACATGTTTACAATGTTTGACACGCTTTATTACTAGTTAGCTAAGAGAAGTAGTTTACGTTGGTGGTTATTTGTGGTTGTTTAGATGTGTTTATTGGAAATTTGTATAAAGCTAAGTGATTACATTATACACTTTTTACTTCGGAATAGACTTTTTACTCACTATGTATATATTCTTGTTTCCAAGAATATCAGATGTTAAAATAATTATTCTAACTAAAAGTAAATAAAAAAATAAAAAAATTGTATTTAAAATATATTTTTATGTTATTTTGAATTAAATAAGTTTTCACATTAAAAAAGAAAAGAAATTCTTACTCATTTGTGGTTTGTTTTTGGTAAAATATGTACTCTCTTGTAGCATGGATCAAAGCACGACATATGCCATCTGCACTCGCCAACAGCTTAAATCACACATATTAAATTGTCCACATTACAGAATTACAAAGATATTGTCACCACCCGTATAAAGGACTATTCATTTACCCTTTGGAGACCGGCGCCTAAATACGGAGACCAACGTAAATTTCACGGTTTCTGCAAGAATTTACTAAAATTGGTATACCTTCTGAATAATTCAAGATAATGCAGAGAATTGTTGTTGTTTTTTTTTGTAACTAATTGTTCTTTAAGAAATAATATACATTATATACTTTTATAAAATTTGGTCATTAAAAAAATAAAATAAAAAATAGAAATGTATTTTTAATTTTAATTTTCTAAATATGTGTCTAGACTTGATATATTTTGTATTTCATTATATTTGTACATGTAGACAAGATTTCAAGTAAATAATAAATTGTTAGCTTAAGTAATATAGATTCTATTGATAAACTGACTACGATTTTGAATTGTTTAGATTACTCATTATGCAATTACAAGAAAAACCTAAACATGCTTCTTTTTGCAACCAAAATGTAAAGTTTGGGAAAGTGGCATAGATGCGAAGAACGTTCTTTCAGCTCCAAAACTAAACCATTCACTCCTCCTTTTAAAACTCAGAATAGCAAGAACCATATAGTCACCATCCACTACTTGCATTGGTTAAAATCTGAGTGACTCTTCAACATGTAGGGTCTCCCAGAGATCAGAGAAAACGCGGGAGTATGCTCTACTGAAATATTCTTCCCATAATCCAGCCAGGGAATCATTGATTGTATTGGATGACAGAGATGGCCTGAAAATACATACTGAAGAACAAGCATCACTGGACACTTGCGACAGCGACGTACCATGGACATTGGGGTTACATGATCCTGGAAGCTTGCATCAAGAAGTAAGTAAAAAAATATATATATATTTTATCATAAAGCACCATATTGGCTCCACATGGTTGTTTTAGACATAGAAGTTATTACTTTTAATTCCCGTTCTGTGCAATTTTATGTTCAGAAAATAATATGAACTGTAGAAATCCATATTTTGGTTTAGAGTTTCTTTAATAAGTGACTGTAATATAAACAATCAAATAACTGATCGTTCATACCTATGTTGTCTTTTTTGATGTTTATTCTTAATTAAATAATAGTCTGCAATTTGTTTTACATTACTTATGTTTGATGGTATGACGTAATATTATAATCTTTTCAAATAATATAGCAAAATATACAAATTATTATGCTCTCAGCATCCCATTTACTGAGCATTACTCGATCCTCTATGTAGTTAGAATAAAATGATAGACACAATATTTATTTAGTTCAGAGTTGGTTGGTCTAAGACTCTGCTAGAATTTTAAAATAAAATATAAACATTGAATTTAAATACTTCATCATCTTAGGAGGACAAGAATCTTTTCAGTTCCTTAAATCTTGTAACATTATCTTGTCTCAGATTCATATAAATTACAGATTCACTGTATCAATATTAACTAGAGATAGTGGCCTAATTAAATCAGTAAACATACATTGAAGTACAAGTTACAGTACCATGTACTGTCAGAGTATAAAAAGATAAATCAGCTGATTATCATCTTGTTTCCCAACACTATGTTGATCTGAACATTGAAGATAATGAGCCAGAATTGTAGCTCAAGACGCAGCTTTATTATCCATTGCTGTATAAATAAAATAAACAGTATACAAACTTTCTCACACTTCATAATATACAAAACCTAATTCCAATCAAACTCAATATTTTAGGGAGAAACTGCCATGACCAAAATTCAGATTTTCTTAAGATTAGGTTTAAAGGCCCAAACAAAATGTATTGGTAATAATCTCTAAAAAAATAATCATTTGGGAGTTGTTGGTTAAAAAGAAAAAAATAAATCATGGAGATCATTGTAAACATTCAAATATCTCCAAATCAGCACAATCAATTTTGATAGATTTTTATAAAATAATGAATTTATTATTATTACCTAAACCAATGATCTAAACTATATGTGAATAATATGAAAAGAAAAAAAAAGTTGGTCATATTAAATAAATGTTTATTTGAGTTTCCATTTGCTCCAGAGTAAGAACTCTCACCATCATCTTAAAGTACATTCTTTTAATATGAAATCTGTCGAAAGGTTTCTTAATCAAAATGAGCCAATTCAGCAACTGTTTGAATGCTTAGGAATTGATTTATTTGAAGAATTTCACAAATTTTGTAAATATAAGCATCTGTTTTGTTGTTGTTTTTAAGTGAAAAACAATTGCAGTCATCATCGCTTTCACAAAATTAAGCCTATGAAACTCCACATTGAAAAACTTCAAATAAAAACTAAAAACAATAACATAAAAGTTGTAGAACATCAACTAAAGTAAAACTAGTTATCAATCATAATTAAAGAACAATATAACATGTTACAAGGCTGCAAAGAGGCCTTGCAATGATAAACTATGATAAATAAAATAAACAACAATTAAAACCTAATATTAGAAGACTGTAAAAGGACCATGCAACGAAGCAACAAGGATAAATTAAAAAATTATAATAATAATAATAGACAACTAAACATAATTGTGTAGAGCTTAAAGGGGATCTGAAATAATTAAATAGATATTTTTTTTAAATTAAAAAAAAAATTTTCAGGTGATATAAAAAGGACAATGATCAATCAAGAATTTCAGCATTATCCCCCAAAATCACATCGCTTGAATGGAATTGGTTAGGTTAAAGGTCCTATGCACACCTCTCAGAACAACACAATCAATAGGGATGTGTTTAATAGATAGAACACTCTGACAAAATTGGCAATGTGGCAGTTTCCCGGTTCCAACAGAAATGCATTAGTGATCATGCAATGCCCAATACGAAGACGGATAATTTACCTCTTGCTTGAAAAGATAAACTCTTCGAACAAACAGTATCTTTGATTTTCCTCAGTTTATTGACTACAACTGTTACCCATTCATCTTTCCACTAACCATACAATACATGTTTAACCACCGGTAGAAAGTCAGAAACTATAACTCGCTGCACGACTGGGATCTGATTTGTAGATCCTTTTGCTGCTTTATCTGTTTTTGTATTTCCATGTTCAGATACCAAGCAAAATGATATCCTTCAAAATAACAAAGAGTTATGTAGTTATCCCGTAGAAGCTGAAGGTAATCTATACACATACATCCGACCGGATGAGTAATGTGAACAACCGACTTTATTGTCCAATTTAGAACCATCAGTGAAAATATTTACTGAAAAAATTGTAAAAATAATTATTGGCCCCTTTTCCAATGACTCCACTTAGAGTCACTCCTAATGGAAGAAAAGTGGATGCCCATTATGCTGCAATGAAAGGAGTTGACCATCATTTTCCAAATTGTTAGAAGTGCAGTCCTTGTGGTCAATTTAGTGATCCATTGAAATAATGAATTTTTTTGCTAAACAAAGCTACACAACAAATATTTGTTAAGTGTCTAGGACTCGTTAGGTTAAGTAAACATTGCAATTATATTAAAATAAACTTTTTTTCACTTATAACTAAGTAATAAAATTTAGTAGAATCTTTAAATCTAGGAATATTTTTCATAAATACTTAATGTATCTTATAATTTTAGAGCGAATATGCACCAAAATATTGACGAGTTAGTGGTTTCGATCAGCTGACGAGCATGCACTAAGACTAGAACTTGATATCATCAGGAGAATTTGAGTTTTACTAAAATAAGAATATGTAAATAAAATCACGTTAACATAACTCATCCTGTACTAAATGCCCAATATTTTTTGTATACGCCTAAATCATAAATCCCATGCTATATCCTCCTAGGCATATATGGCGCACTGATAGTTTATGTCATAGCCACCATCTATCATTTAGAATAAAACTCGAACACAAGATCTCACAAAAATTATGTTTACTTAATGAAACACGTTTCAACAACAAAGTCGCCATCCTCAGTGATACATGAGTTACAATAACCACACTATAATTAGTTGGTTAACTTATAGTTTAGTTATTGTAGATCATGTATCACTGAGGAAGACGACTTTGTCACTGAAACGCATTTAAGTAAATGTAATTTTTGTGAGATCTTGTATTTGAGTTTTATTCTATCTAATATTATCTCACAAGTCAAGCTAAATATTTATTTATATCATTTATTATAACACTTACTTCACTACCAACGAACTCTGGCAGAAAGTATTCATCATTAAACTATTAGTATTCATTAGTATTCATCATTACACTACTACTACTACTGGTGAAAGATTAGTAGTAAATATCATTTTGTCATCTATATTTGATGTAACTTCACTTGCATGGTTTTTCAAAATACAAATTATTTTCCAAAAATGATAAATTTGGTTTAAGACTATATACTAATTTTTGTAGGTTAAATTTTGTGTATCAGGCAACTAACATTTTAAAATATTAACAGTTGTGTATTCATACGAAATCATAAACAAAGCTTTGCAAATGTTTTTGCTACTAATTTCATCTTGGCAAGCAAAAAACTGTTACTAAATTTACTACAAATAGAACTTTGTTATTTAAAGTTGCTATGATCAAATATTTTTTGTAGAAATACAATGTATAGACAACATATATTGTAACTGTAGAATTCGGGTAATGTTGGATGATATCATCAAACCCATGAAATGTATTAAATTTAATACAGTATAACATTATATGGGACACATGGGAACTCAGAGTTTTTGGGTAGGGAAGATGTTGTCCCATTCTATGTCAGGTTAACATGGAATTTAGACAGTGTACAAAAACAGCATGATGTAGATATCTCTACGCAGTAGATGTGGAATTGTTTCAATAGTATTGTCAAAGCCATGAAATCATCACAAGAAATATTTGACAAATGCAACAAGTTAGGTTAGTTGATTATTTATCATTAGTTATGTTTTAAAGAATAATTATTTATGAGCTTCCAAAGTGTATGTATGAGAAACTAAATTATTTTACAATTTAGTTGCTGCTATCTACTAAAGCGGTATTTTTGTGGGTA
Organism: Aphrophora alni; assembly: GCA_963513935.1. Taxonomy (NCBI): domain Eukaryota; kingdom Metazoa; phylum Arthropoda; class Insecta; order Hemiptera; family Aphrophoridae; genus Aphrophora; species Aphrophora alni. The sequence continues at coordinate 6,160,325 of OY740778.1, read as the reverse complement.
ATTATGTATGTACCTGATGTTGCAATTTAGTTAAGGATTTCTTTATATCCACCAAAATATTAAGGTAAGAAACATTATTACAAAATATATTTTACATGGTAAGGACTAATGGTTTTATTAGGTGACTAAATATAGTGACCTGACCAAATCTATTTATCATGATTCTTCAATCATACAACATAATAATATTAAGATGTCAGATGACATGTAATACGCATGCATCATTAGATAGGCAATTTTCGTCCCACTCCGTAACCTACGCAAACCATATGTGCATAGGTCGATTTGTTACTTTCAAATTGAGTTCCTACTTTTATATTTCTTATTTTCTAGTTAACTAATGTATTTATTTAGGTACTTCCAACATCAAATATGATCTCATTGTTTCAAAATAAGTAACAATAAACGATTTTCAGAAATTTCTTAACTAAATCGCACTGTAAGGTATATACATAATTACCTTTATGTATTATTGTTATGGAATTGATTATCTGTTTTAATGCTTCCTTTCAATAGTTTGAATTATACTTTTAAATAACTGAGGCTATTATTTCAGCTTATATCAAATTCAGTTATACAGTGTTACATTAAGTTAAAAAATATTATGAAAAATAGTTTCACATCTAATTTTACTTTTACATTTACAATATTGTTTTATAATTTGAATATATATATATTAAAAAATCGGTAAATATGTAGTGTACCTCTCGTTGCAATTTAGTAGTGCAAATTGTGTTTTACATATATTTTTTTGAAACAATCAGATCATCCTCTCAATTTGTAGACACTTTTGAAGTACCAAAATTCATTATTTCTGTCTAAAATAAGCAATTTAAAAGTACGAATTCCTGGGAGCGTTAGGTTAGGACATTTGTCAACGTTAATACGTATGAAAACATTCGTGAATCTATTGAATGTCACACCACTCGATACATAACCACTGACCTAAACCTTTCGTACATTTATTGAAGTTAATAATTTGCTTACTTTGCATTATAATTACATATCGCGACAGGTTTGGCCAGGTAGCTCTCTCTCTTTATATATATATATATATACCATGATCTGTGATCAAGGATATAAAGATTGAAATATCTTTAGCAACATATGAGACGTAAATTTGAACATTTGCCATTATGACTAACCTATAAATATGTTGATTTGATGGTTTTTAGATTGTGATTTTTCAGTGAAAAAGTGACCTTCACAAAGAAAACATTATTTATTCTTAAGAAGTAAGGTAAGTAAGTAAGAAGTAAGTAGATGATAATGGCTCATCCTCATCTTGTATTCTGATCATTGAATGCAAACTTTTAAATTGGTTATTTTAGGCAGAAATAATAGTGTTTCATACTTGAAAATGGTCTTCCCAGCTTAAGGATGGTCCAATTGTTTCACGAGGTATGTAAAACACGATTTCATAAAATTTCTATATTAAATCGCAACACTGTATCAACCAAACCATTTACGCATTTACCACCAAACCAAATGAAACAAGCGATCATTACATTCACTGACTTGATGAACATAGTTATCAATTTTAAAGTAGACAGTCTTAACCTAAGCTGGATTTCGTACTTTTATATTTCTTATTTTCTACTAATCTAATGTATTTTCTGACATGAAAAATATCTTCCGACATAAAATATGATCTGATGGTTTGAATATAAGGTGAATATAGCAAAATCCAAAGATGATGTAGGCTACTATAGGTATTTCCCTACAAAAATAATGGTCAAACAAAACCTCATAAGTTGACAAACTTACCACTGTAACACTGATGGGCTCATCTAATGTATTAAAGTCAGGTTCCCCAATTGTTTGTGCTTTATTCCGATTAGGAACATTCATGTCACCCTCAACTGTGCCTTCATATTCTTCATAGAGCTGAAAATGTCAATGAACATTTTGAGGTTAGGTAACCTGTTGTACAATCTATTATATTAAATAACACGGCCACTTTTGCCTTTAACGAAATATTTTATAAAAGTAATTTTAACTTTAAAAAATTACATTTTTGCTTTAAATTCAACTTACATCAAGTTTTGCAGTTGCATCGCCTGCTGCCATGTTGACGTTTTTGCAGTGTTGTTTATTTTACTACAGCTGTCTTAACTAGAATAGATTGTATTATAACAAGTGTCTAGGTATTGATGGAACCAACATTAATTTTTTTTTTAATGAACTTATAGAACCAAACCTATTTTCTATTAATAGCCAAATATAATTTTTATCGGTTTTAAATTATTATTAGCAATTAAGTTTGAAATAGTAGAAACTTATGTTATGTTTCTAAAAATAAAAACTTGTTATAAAAATAATTCTAATTAGAAATAATAGGTTACGTAGGAGTTTACAGCTTTGGTCCCATCAATTTCTAAACAGTCTTTTCACCGACTCGACTGTTATAGATAAAGATGAACATACAAAAATTCCCAAAAAGGAGATGAACATACGACTACTTGTACTTTACACGCTTTGTAATAGTAATTCAATTTAGATCATACGATACGGAAGTTTTCAGATCCATTTATATTCTCCATGATATAAACTGTTTCTGATGCCTGTTGCATAAAAGTAGTAATTAATATATATATATATGTAGGTAGGTATATATATATATATAAGTCAAAAGCCACCGCATGATCACGAAATCTCTGGATCCAAGAAACAGAGCTATGAATTTCTTTAACATGGTTTGGGGTAGGTCTGTAGAGCCATACTAAGAAAGCGTTTTGAAAATGTTCCACTCCAAGGTTGTTTTTACTCCTAAAACAAGTATCAAATCTTTGTTATTTATGGGTCGATTTTCATCAAAATTGGTATGTTGCTGTATTTGGGCATAATTTATTTCCATAGCACCACCATTATTAGGGTCATGCTAGAAAAATTATTTCTTTATAAAGTTGTCCCCAGGTGAAACTGGAGTTATCAGCTAGTAGCTTATAAAAAATTATGTTTCATAAAGGAATACTGTGTCCTACAGGAAAGTATTAGAAATTTATGTAATATACTTAAATTGTTTACTTGAGAAGGTATCCAACAATAAATTAATTATTGATATACCTAGTCTAGTTATATTTTCCAATAAATGTGAAAAAAAAAAAAGTTGATCTAGGTACTTATCCAGCCCCAACAACAATGTTGTGAACACAGGTTTACTAATGCTCATAATTTGTGAACATCACTTAACTTATCAGTTTTGATTATAGGAAAAACGTACTGATGGGACCATTTGTCTGTGTGCTCGGCTCTGACACTACTATGTTTGTCTACCTTTCGCAACGCATAATTACAGTTTACAAGATTTGTAGTGCATATAGAAACATGATGTTTACAAACAACTCGAAGCTACATTGAATAATCTATGTCCGGTGCCGCACGGCACCACATATTTTTGGAAATGAGCAATAACCACTCCCCTCTTCCCCGCTGCGCGCACAGACAAATGGACCCATCAGTAGTAGTCCCCCTTTTAACACTTTTTGGATTTAAAAAAAAAAAACAGAAGACCTGATGCAAGGTCTTTAAAACATTGGGGGAATTGAAAAACCACCTTCTCAAGTGTAAGCAAACATAACTAGAAAAACATGGCTTAAATGAAGCACACACTAATCAATGTTTGATATTATCATAAAATCTAGTATCTAACAATCATACTTTTTCTCATGAGAAAAGGAAATGTAAAGTCAGATATTTTTATAGCTACTAGATACACTCATACATATATGCTGTATGAAATTACAAATCTTAACAGAACTTGGGGGGAAATGAGTTTTTGTGTAAAATAAGAATTTAGGATGTGTGTTGTGGCAACTCTAATAATTTTATACCCAGACTTATTATGAACTACCTATTTTTGTAATAACTAAAATTATAGATTGTCCTAAGATATGTTTTAACAATTTAGATTAAAACATGTGTCTTTTAACCCAAATTACTAGAAGATATTCATTTTTAATGGCTGAGAATTGAGTTTGGTCGGAGGGGAAAAAAAAAGAAGATTATTCCTAACCTGCTGTAGCAATTAAGATCAAAGTTTTTGAAGTTTAACAACTCGAAATAATAATCTCAAAATGTGAAAAAGTTGTACTGTAATTTCTAGTACAACAATTTGAGAGAGGAAGGGGACACTAATAATAAAATTAATCTAAGAGAGGAAAAGGATTGAGAAACATTTAAAAAGTAAACAAATTGCAGATTGGTGTGGTAAAATATAGTTTAATTAAACAAATATTCTTCTTTTCTGAAACTGATTACTTTAAGTACATTAAAAAAAAAAAAAAAAACATGTCTATATATACTAAATTTACTTACAAATTTATATTAAAAAAAAAAAAAAATCTAAAATTTTTTGGCAGCCGTTAAGACATAATACAAAACAATAATTACTAATTTTAAAAATAACACTATTGTAATGTTTAGGTGAAAAAAATACAGATTAATATGTAAACATAAGTTTTAATTTTAAACCAAAAATTTAAACTAAATAAAATTATTACATTTGTGTTAATTGTTGAATAGGTAGGCGATTGATATTTATTCCACTAGTACAAATTTAGTTTATTTTTTGTTTAAACTATCATTATCACGAAAAAATGACAAAATAAACCATATAAACACAGTTATCAATCACATTTTTTCAAATTATTTTCTTAGATCTTTTAGGCGAACAATATTCCTGATCAATTTATATTTTTACACATAAATTATTACATGCAAAATAAAGTAGTAATTCATAAAACACAATTAGTTTTATACATAAATGAAGTCAAATGTTAGAACAAAAAATATATACCATATTTTAACTAATAGCTGTAATATATTGTCCCTCTTCTAGGGATGAAATTAACACTTGTTTTCACTTATTATGTTAACTACCATTTTACATTATTTTTAGATTTCTTGTTTCTGAACTAATCTTGATTCAATAAAAGTTTTACTTGTAAAAAATATGTACATCATATTTTAGCTTGTACCATCATGCAAAGAAAAATTTATCATATTTTTACAAAATAAAAGTGTCTTTTCACAAGAATGTGTTTCATGATTACATTAATAACTATTTTTTACACTTGAAAACATCTTAAATTGACAACTATTTGAATCTTTTTCGTTAAAATTTCATCCTACATGTATACTTCCTTATAACATATCTATTCATATAAATACATTGAATTGTACATCAATTCAGTTAGTATTATAAGATATGGTGCTGTTCTTAATATAAGAACACAGTTCCGCACTAACCACAGAGTTTCAAAATAAATATAAATTACTTTGAAAAAAGGTGGAAAATAATACGAGGAATAGTACTAAAATATCATAAAACTTAGTTTCTAGTTTCAGTTAAAAAAATAAAATAAATAGAAAAGTTTTAAGTACTACAAGACTTGAAGTGTTTGACATTTGAAAAAGAAAAAAAAAGAAAAACAACTACTTCCTTTAAAAGGTGAAGCTTTGCCAAGCTTCAAATGATTGTGACAAACTAAATTAGATTTTTAGTTTCTCCAAATATGAGAACGAGGTTTTTAATAGAGAAATATTACATTAAATCAACACTAGATTTATTATACACTAAACACATTTTAAAATGCTGATGGTAAATGTTAAAAATTTGAGAGTCAGAATAGAGAAAATCTACATGTGACCAATTTATTTAGAAAAGTCTGAACATAATCAATTGGTAACTATGCATTTTCATAAAAACAATTATTATGTTAAAATGTTATTATGTTTCTATCACGAAAAATTAATCATAGCAGAGTAAACATTTTTCAGCTTAAAAAACCGATTAAATAAATTTATGCCTTATAGTTTATAATGATTTTCAAATCTACTTCACACAAAAACTTTGAATTCCATATTTCAACAATTAACACAATAGCTTGACAATATTTTACCACTTTTAAAAAATTTTTGTTTACAAAAATTTATTTTCCAAGACAATACCAAGAAGTGGTTGTCTACAAATAGAAATCGTACGCTGTTATCTTTGGTCAGTTCTTTAAGTTGCAAACACCATTGGTCTACATTCCAAGCAAAGGTGTTATTAAACACATGTAAATCCAGATATTATGTTCAAATCACAATTTTTATTGAATATAAATTAGGAAAAGAATATAAAAAATTTAAAAAATCTGTTATAAATAAATAACCAATCTTATTAAAATAATATATAAAGTAGTGTTTGAACAAAATAGATACAAGCTAGGTAATAACACTTTCTATGACCGTAGTAAAACAGCTCGGAAATCTATATATATATATTTTTTAACTAAAAAAAAATTTTTTTTTTCATTTCTGTTAGATAATTTTTTTAAATAAAAAATAAAGTTTCTCTTTTTGATAACAAAGTTTTACAACCAAAAAGTTGTGAAGATGTTAGCATGAATTATAAATTATTAATTCATGCTATAATTTTTGAAATAATGTCATGACCCAAGAAAGATATTTGCATTTAATTTTAAATTATTGTTTAACCTTTATTGTTGGTAACCAAAATTGTTACTAAAAACATATATCAATTTAAAAATATTAAAATATAAAAATTTCAAAAAAAAAATATATATTAAAAATAGGGTCATTAATCTAATGCAAATATATCTTCTGATCAGTGTTTTAGACAAGGATTTTTTGGTGTTTTAAATTGTCTAAAATACTGTTTCTAGCTTATTATAAAATAAATTACGTATAAAACACAAGTAAGCTAGGAATTTCTTGCATTTTGTACACGTTTCAGCATTTTCAACTTAATTGTTGCTTCTCAGGAGTTGTGCTGAATGTTTTCTCCGAGTCTTGGACCTCCAAAAAATATTGATTCGTAAAACAATGGGGGGGAAAATGAAAACGATACACTGTTGGAGTTCGTAGTATCTCCGCAACTTACTACCACTGTCTGTTCGTCCTTTTAGGGTGGAAAAATAAGCTCTACTTGGTTCATAAGTCAATATTCACTTTTTCACATAATTATTTTTCCTTTTCAAATTTTATTTACAATTGTGAAAAAAAATTTTATACACGTAAAAAACAAAACAAACTGTACATTTGCACTTTATATGGAACACTGCTGGTTAAGAAATATCACAATACTTTTTCAATACAATTTCATCAAATAAACAGTGAACTTTATAAATTTTTTAAAATAAATACTATAATTTTTAAACTGCGGGAGGTCCAAAGATGTTTTGTTGTTGATGTTATAACTATAACACAGTTTAAAAATTACGAGTAATTGAAAATAAGTATAGTGCTTTAATAAACGTAAAAACAACTTTTGTCTTTAAAGAAATATAGAATATATGTGTATAAAATATTGTATTGAATTAAATAAATTGATATTTCTAGCTTTGATTTATCAGCAAACAATTATTGTACTTCCATATTTTGTCGACGAGCGGGTGAAATAAATCTTTGTATATATAAATCGTATCAAAATTCGATTAATTAAAACTTAAAAATGTTCTTTGTTATCTTTCACATTGTAGAAAAATATCAACAGGGGTTTTTTTTGGAAGGAGTACGGGTTATTTACAGGGGATATAAGGGCGTTTATTTGCTGATGTTGGCTTCTTCAATACTCTCGTCCAATTTACTGGCGACATATAGAGACGGATCAATCACCTGTGAAAAAACAAATATTTAAAATCATGCTGTTCTTAGGAATAAGAGAACACTTTAGATGTTGTGAGCAAATGTGCAATGTAAATTTTTACTAGGTGTGAAATTCAAGGATCCATTACACTCAAATTAATGATTTATCGAGCTGGGATTGATATTAGAGGTCGTAAAATGAATAACACCATCACATATGAACTATTTTCCTTTTCACACAAAAAAAACAAAAAAAAAAAACAAACAAATATATAAGCTACCAAAATTATATATTTAAGGTTGAAATAAAATCTTGCAATGCTAATCTAATTTTTAGACATCAACAAAACCAGGTTTAAAACATTGGAAATCATTGAAAGGGCCAATTATTTTATTTTACATTTTGACGTGGAGAGCACAAAAATGTAAATAAAAACAACATTTATTGTGAGCAATACAGTTTGTCAAGATGTTATTAAAATGAGAAAAATGATTTTAAAAAAATGTCCTGACCAAAAATGATGGAGGGAAATGAGTTTTATTAATCAATATTTTATTTCATTTAAATTTAGATGAAAATATATTTTCTGCTCGCGTGGAGCGACTGAAAATCCCTTTTTTTTCAATTCAACATTTATCCTATTAAAAATTATCATATCAAAATAATTTGTATACTGTTTTAAAGCTAATGTTCCATAGATTCATATACATAAAAGAAAAGTTCATAAAATGTTAACAATTATATTTAATAAATTGGTATAGTTTGTGTATTACACACGATCAAGTTTCGCGGCAAACTGAAATTCAAATTATGCATCCATTCGTCTAATTTTCACAAGCCTAATTTTTAATTTCACATAAAATTAAAAACAAACCAAGAATTTTGTACGCCTTATTCATATAAAATATTACTCTTTTTTTCAATTTAACATTTAGCCTAGTAAAACGCATGCTATCGTAATAAACAATATACTCTTGAAATCGTTATCTTTAAAACTTTCATATTCATTCAACAGATTGTGCCAAAAGTGAAACTAGAAATTATAACAATTCGATGAATTTGCTCCAATTTCCCGTTAGGGAGAGCCATATGTGGCAACTGATTATATGAGGAAATATCATTATACATTTTAAAAAAAATGTTAATACTCAGCCAAACACTACAAGTTGACAACATTTCATAGATTTTTTTCATCCTCTTTTGAACTACTTATTCGAAATTCTTATATCTGTGATAGTTTTTGAGATATATACATTCTACGAAGTCATGACCAAAATTAACAAGAGCAGTTTATAATGTCCTGTCTTTAGAGAATTGTGAAAAATGAAGACATACGTTCATATTTTGATCAGCTGTTTTATTTCATTGAAAAGACGACATTCATTTCTACAAAATAATACTTAACATTATGTTATAGGCCTATTTTTAGACAAGCTTATAGAACTGGAAATCTTGTTGCACTGACAAGTTTTGCATTTTGTCTCAAGTGTCAAATTGCATGCATTCAGTGTGTAGTCGACCTATTTCAAGCGTAGCTCGATTTATTTCTGTTGTTGTGAACTTATTTGTTATGTAGAGTGATTTGTTTATAATATGTGTGTGTTTGTTTTTAGAGTTTATTTATTTGAGTTAATTTTAAGTTTTTCAGTGATTTTGTTTCAGGTTTACCTAGTACAAAGTTCTAGGTTATATCAAATTGGGCCTTACTTTCTTCGGAAATTTCCACCCTATCTATTAAAAGTTGTAGAAATTGATTTTCATTAACGAAATATTATCCACATCTATATTACAAAACTTTTGTCTTGAAACATTAAAAAAAAAAAATTATACTGTAAATATACGCTTTTATGTGGAATTTTTGATTCCTGACATAATAACTCCAATTTTTACATCTAAAATTTTTGGAATTACACACATAAAATCTACATACATTTCTGAGAAAAATGATAGTAAGTAATTGTTATTTGGATAATGTTACTACATTTATTGATATATTTTATTTTTCAAAATAGGCCTAACTTTTCAACTATTTTAGACTTTTTACGTAAACTTGTTTTCGTAATATAAGTTATAAAAATTGATTTTTGTTTTTTAACAACTTCTATTCATAACTACATTACAAAACTTTTGAATATCCTGAAAAAATTCAAAACAAAATTTTTGTATAATACGTATACGCTTTTCTGTGAGATTTTCACTTCATTTTTTGATTCCTGATATACTTACTCCAAAACCGTAACATGTAACTTTTTTTCTTAATACAGATAAATTCTATGTACTCTTTTGGAAAAAAATGATGTTTTACAAGTTGGGTTTTGAATAAAATTACTATTTTTTAAATGATTAAAAAAGGTGAATAAAGGCAATACTATAGTAAGGGGTTGGTGGGTTAAATAAAACCAGTAAAGCTTTTTTGAAAAATCAGCCCGTTTTATAACAGCTTCATGGTAATTTTTTTTTTTTTTTTTTATTATTCCAGAAATTACATTTTTATTTAAATAATGACCAATGTTTTTCTTGGTCCTTAGAGACTACATATTAGCAAAATTTAATTAAAAACGTTATGAGCAGATTTTGAGAAAATTGTGATTTTGACTTTTATAGTAGCTTAATTTTTTGACTACCCTCAATTTTGCGTTATGCTTAGCGATATGGCCAAAATATACCCACACCCAAAGGATATAATGTTATATAAAACAATTTTACTTACTTTAGGAATGGGTTTAATTTCTGTGCCCAGCTCTTGCTCGATACGATGAAGAGCAAAGCGATCCTCATATGTTATTAGATTAATTGCAATACCAAGATGGCCGAATCTTCCAGAGCGACCGATACGATGTAGGTACGTTTCAGCCATTTTGGGGAAATCAAAGTTAATAACCACATTAACTGCTTGTACGTCGATACCACGTGTAAACAAGTCTGAAAAAAGCAATATAAAAATAATTATTAATATCAGTACATCTGCAAGATAATGTATAAAAAGTGAATAAACTATATTAACATAGAACGAAATGTTCATTGTACGATTTTAAATTTTTAATGTTAATGATTAGTTAAATTTTAAAAAAATCTAAATTACTCTGAACCTAATTTTATATTAATTAGTAGTTCTAATTCTGCAATAAATATATTATTTGAAATACAAATATTTCACTCTCCTTTTAGTTTAATCTTCATCTGGCTTCAACATTTTAAAGCCATACCATGAAATACATTTTTAAGAAATACCATTTCATGAACCCTGAAAAATAGGCATTTATTTCAGCGATTATCTCCTAGTTAGTTCAATATAAATCTTTTTCCATCAAGCCATTTCTTCATGTTTCCAAATAAAAAGAAGTAAATTCTTAAATTTTAACCAATTCGACAATTTTGGCCAAGGGAAATACAGGTATGTGAGCCGGTGCATCCTTATGGTGGAAGAGAATTTCTTTCTTCGCCAAGTGGGGGTCACTTTTTTATCAATTTACCATTAACTTGGTTCAACTAAGAAGCATATTATGATCCTTTTTTCTTTTCAAGATAGTTGATAGATTATACCACACATTCCTGGAAAACTGTGGTCACATGACCTTTCTGATCAAAGGAACCATTTTTGCTTTATACGGAGTATGTTAGCTAGGAGAAACTCACGGTTTTGACTGCTCTTTCATTTTTGGGAGTGTTGGAATATATGTTTCATTACAGTTTCATAATGTCTCAAAAATGGATTGTGCTTGAACATGTCCAAACACTGTTTCGAAATAGTTGAAGGATTTTGTCAACTGTGAGCAAACGTGGCACCCATCTTACTGATAGTGTTCATACACACATTCAAGTAGGATATTAAACATGTTTAACAGAGATTCGTCCAACATAATATCATGGATGCTAATAACCTTCTCTTCAGTTGAGACTTCCTTCGGATGAGTTCTGGACGCTCATTACCATTTGTGATTTAAATAGTATGGCAAGCATCATAGATAAAATTATATTTGGTATTTGAGCACTGTATATTGGCTGGAAATTACATCTTACACTCTAACTACTCCTACTGTATTTGAATCACCATATAAGGTAATGTTACTGGACTTGGCATGGCTTCATTGATTCACTAGTAACAATCGAGGATGTTGATTTATTCATTAAAATATTGATGTGACTGCTGGTTGTGGAAATTGAGTTTTTAATTTCTATTATATCATTGTGTTTTAATTTTGAAGAACAGGTTTGAAATTTTGCTATAACTAAATTAATTTTTGTCTTCTCACTCATTAATTAACCTCTCACTCATCGCTTTTTAAAAATAGAAATAATATAAAATAAAGACTTAAGCCCTTGAATACTAAGATAGCCAAGAGAGAGCTAACAGGATATGTAAGAGAGGGATCTAGCCCAAGACTATGTGAAAAAAAAAAGTGTAAATCCAGCAGGGTTACTCAGGATTCCCATACCCATACTCATTATAGTAAGCACCTGAGGGTGAAGTATTTAAAATGAAAGTAGTTTGAAAAAGTAAAAACATTTGCATCAACAATTCAATGGATAGTTTAAGCTCTCTCTCTCTCTCTCTCTCTCTCTCTCTCTCTCTCTCTCTCTCTCTCTCTCTCTCTCTCTCTCTCTCTCTCTCTCTCTCTCTCTCCCCCTCTCATATATATAAAACTCACCGGAACAAACTAGATTCCTGCAGAGTCCAGCACGGAAGTCGTGGAACACTCGATTTCTGTGAGCTTGTGCCATCTTTGCGTGTATATAATAACAACAATAACCCAGTTCTGTAATCTTCTTAGCTAATAGTTCTACTCGTTGAGTTGAATTGCAGAAAATTATACTTTGAGTTATTTGTAACTGTAACAAATAAAAACAATGTTTTAATTTTAGGAAAAAAATAAATTATGTATTACCATTGATTTTACATACTAAATAGATAAGTCAGCTAGGGGTGTGCGAGCCTGGATTTTTTTAATTCGAGCCAAGTCTCAGTAAATCAAGCCGAGTTCAAGCTTTTGAGTGAGTTTTTTACAAGCTCGAACTTTTTAAAGAACTCAAGCTTTTAATTAATGAACTCGAACTTTTATCAAGCCTTTTAACGAGCTCAAGTTTAAGATTCCAATAATTTTTACATTAAATAATAATCAGTATAATGTAGATCTTTTGATTTGGAATAGGCAATACGAAGAAACCAGTATAGTGGGAAAGGAGAAATTGCTGTAATTGACGGGAAATGACACTCTCGATCGAACCAAAGGATACAAACATCCTTTGGTGTAAAATGATATTACAAACCCATTTCATTCACGTACTTCTAACAAATACATATTTTATTACAGTAAATTAATTATGGTTTTGTAAATAAAAATAGTTCGGACCAAGAAGAAAAAATCGAGGCAAATAAAATTTTTTTCTTGTTTTGTAAATAAGAGTAATAAAATTCATGAATATGTAAACTTACCGAGTGCAAATTTCGGTTAACTATTTTACGCAAAATTTAAATATTTAATAAAATAATTAACAAAATGACTAGCGTTAAGCCTAGTAGAAATGAGGTGGGAGAACTAGTTCCACATTGAATGGGTGTTTGTATTAATTTGTTATCAGGTCTAAGCGTCTCAACAGACAAAACATCCCATTTACACATGTTTTACAGTCTCCTGTAGTAGGAGAAAGTACAGTTTATATCTGACTTTAAAACTATTTTTTCGGAATTGGTGATTTTTTTTTTTTATTCGAAATCAAAAATGTTAGAGGATTGTCAAAACTAGGAACAAAACGTCGTAGCTATATTTTGCTTTAATGTCTTAGACTTTATAAAAATCTGTGCATATAGCTTAGGGTGTAACTGTGGGTAGTATTATAATTATCGGCAGTTAAAATAAAAACCTCCAAAAATATGGGAAGATCAGACACTGAACTATCTGGGTTTAGCTTAAACTCTGCCTTAAAATTCCCTTCTTTACAAGTTAAATAAACAATGCAGACCTTTGGAAGGAGAGAACTCAAAATCAGTACCTTAGTGAATTTATCTTTCAATTTTAAGGGACATTAAATTATTACGATAAACAGAAAATTTTGCTGCTGACTACAAGGAATCGATAATATGTCAAACGTAGATATTACTTGTCATTGTGAACTGCTGTGTTTTGTGTGTGTGTGCGTGGGAATGAATTTTTTTTTGCCAATTCACTAACGAGACAATTATCACTTTTTCACAACAAAAACACACTATTCATGCTTAGTAGTGTGCCTTTTAACCACAGTATTTTCTGGATGGTTTCGTTCATTACGTAGCAAACTTCCCAATATTCTCAATCGATAATTTTACTCTAACTAAACAGATAAATCACCATTCCCAGACTCCGAATAATTTGTTTGTAATGAAATATAAAAACACTAAGAGCTACAAATATAACTTCTTAATTCAATCTTATTTTCTTAAGTAAAGCTTTCTACTTGTGTTTATATTCTTTGTGCAGAATCAGTAATGTTCAATTCCTACCTATAATTATTATCTCTCCTCACCTCTCCCTCACAATAGCTGGTTTACCTGGGCTATTCGCTTTCTGAATAAAACATCCGTTTTATTTTTGGTTGCGTCCCTTCTAACAATAATGTAAGGTTCTATAATTTAATACACCCCCCATGATATTTTTTTAGGTTTTATAAAAGGCCCTGCGGTAACCAATTTAACAATATTAACTAATAGCACATACTACTGGATAAACAACACGAAATATTAATTTCTCAGTTTTCTTGAAATTATAATACATATAAATTCAAATTTTCTACGAGTTATCATTTTTAAATCAGATTTTCTTATTTGCTGTTATAAATCTATTATAAAACGGAAACACAAGACCTACTCGGAAAACCTATGTAAAATTGAATAAGGCTCGGAAAATTGTGTTGAGCTCGCACATCCCCAAAGCCAGCTCCAGAAATGAAGGCTTTAGTGCTGCCATCTAATAATTTAGTATGCCCACTTCTGATAATTCAAGGACAGTATACTCAGACTCCTCCCTACTAGCTCATTCTGAAGCTGAACCTACAATAGTTCAATTCAAATATTGAAGCTTTGCACTATCATATACTTAGGGACATCATCTTGGATTAAATTCAATGGGATTACTAACTTTAATTCGTTAATATTCATATTAGAAATACAGCATAAAAGTATATGCAACGTTTATAATTTGATAACTTCTCATCCTTATAATTTATATATTTTTGAAATAACATACTACTCAGCTAGCTTGGCTTAACCCTCCAACTGTTAAAGGCCCAAAACCGTACCCATTCTCCGGACAAGTTGGCTATAAAACACATATTTTGCAATTCAACATTTCGCTCACTTAGAATCGTCCTATTGCACTAAAAAAAATAGTGTTGGAAAGCTAATTATCCGTAGATACATAATCATGCAAAATAAATACCACAAAAGTTATAAATAATATTCCAAAAATTGCTGAATTTCACGTATTTTTGATGTGTAACGTCAAATATTTGCGGTAACAATTTGTAAACAAAACTAACGTCATGTTTGTCTAATATTCTTAA
Organism: Aphrophora alni; assembly: GCA_963513935.1. Classification (NCBI taxonomy): domain Eukaryota; kingdom Metazoa; phylum Arthropoda; class Insecta; order Hemiptera; family Aphrophoridae; genus Aphrophora; species Aphrophora alni. The sequence continues at coordinate 6,145,195 of OY740778.1, read as the reverse complement.
TTTGACATTTCTGTCAAATTGATCAAACATAACACTGTTCCATAGATCGTTTCTTTCTCATCCAATCTGTGGTTTTCATTTGTTTCTAGGTGAAATAGTTTTTATTATATAAAAATTAAACAAAATCAAGAATTTTAACTCCTTTTTACACGCTAAAAATTACATTTTTTGCAATTCAACTTTTATCCTAGTAGATATTATATTATCGAAATGTATTCTATACCATTGAATAGGTAATCTTTCAATCTGTCATAACCAAGTTTAGAAAATTTTATGTAGCGAGTAGTACAGAAATAAGACTAGACTGAAGTTTACCTTGTTAGCGCTAGATTGCGACAGTTTCTCGCGGCGAGTTTTATATAGAAAATATCACCTATATGTTCATATATTTTTTCGAAATGGTAAAACTTGTCCAAATGTTACAAGTTGACAATATTATATAGTATTTTTCTTCCTCTTTCGAACTATGAAGACGAAATCATCCTAATTTATATAGTTTACGAGTTATATCCATTCTAGGAAATGATCCTTTGAACTTTCAGACCGGTTTGCGATATTCAGTATCTAGACAGTCTTGAAGAATCCGATCTTTATTTTTATACAATCTTGTCGTTTTTGATATAACTGTAAAGAGGAGGTTTCAATGTTTAACCTTGTATTTGAAACACATCTGTACAAGGAAAAATACAAAGGCTGTAGTACTTTATAAAATGTAGAATAACCTCAAATTTGTTACTTCGATCTCGCAAGATTTTTGCCGATGTGGAAATTTCAATGTGCAATAGCTTTGTGTTTTTATAGTGAATAAAAGTTTCACTAAGTGATTTTTTTATTATAATTTGTTTATACAACTTAAAATAAATGTGTCAATGTTTGAAGAGTGTAGTTATGAGTGATAATTCATATTTTCGGCCTAGTCTAGCCAAATCTTGTACTAGTCAGACCTAGTTCTAGATTTGCTATTGGAACTTTTAGTTTCAAGAAACCATTTATTTATTATAATATGTATATACATAATATATAAATGTATATACAACTTATAATAAATGTGTCAATGTTTGTAGAGTGTATTTATTAGTGATATTTCATATTTTTGGTTTTTTTTTCACAGCCCTAACCTCAACGTCTAGGCTATTGTGAAGGTAGATTTTTATCAAAAATGACCCATGTCTAATGAAAATTTTCAAAATTGATTTTTCTTTTTAGCAACTTTTATCCACAAATATGTCACAAATATGTAGTAACTGTTGAAAATATTAAAAAAAAATTTTTGTAGGATTTACATTACCATTTCTGTGAAATTCTTGCCTGCGTTACTCTCGGATTTTTTGATATTTCACATATAAACTCCAAATGTTTTACATCTAACTTTTTTTCCACTAGACAGCTAAATTATATGCACCTTTCTAAATATAATAATATATAGAATTTGTGTTTTCCATACATATTACTATTTTTGGTAAATTTTTGAAAAGAAAAGAATAAAGTTACCTTTTTTTAAAAAAATGATAATTTTTTTTTGAAAATGTAACAAATGTTTTTTTTTTCCCTTCTAAATATGTTCACAAATATATTACAAACCTGTTTTTAAGGTTGAAAAAAATCCAAAAAATTTTTTATTATGGTGTACATTACCATTTCTGTGAAATTCTTGCCTACGCTACTTTCCGATTTTTGGTTATTTTACATAAAAACTACAAATGTTTTACATCTAACTTTTTTTTTCACTACACACCTAAAATCTATGCACCTTTCTGAATATAATGACTTATAGAAGTTCTGTATAAAATATATTTTACTATTTTTAATGTTTTTTTGAAAAAATAAAGAGAAAATTCAGTTTTTACGTAAAATATTTTTTTTAATTTTAAAAATATAACAATTTTTATTATTTTTTTTCCTAAATATATTCACAAATAGTACACAAAACTTTTGTATATCTTAGAAAAAGGTGGTAAGCTTTTGATTTTGGATGAATCAGCTTTTTCTTGAAAAATGATATTGTCGTTTTTGACAAGTAACATACTTACTCCAAAACCGTTACAAAAAAAATTTTTATTTTTACATAGATGGATTCTATGCATCTTTCTGAGAAAAATGATGTCTTATAAGTTAGATTTTGTGTAAAATTAATATTTTTTATTAATTTTTTAAGAAAATAAAACCTTTAACATTGAACAGTTGGAGGGTTAATGCTCGAGGATGGGAAGTGATGTAGAACAAACATAAAAATTGCTATGCTAACATTAGGTTCGAACATGTCTACTTTGCCAGTTCATGAATCTAAATTGCAGTGAACCACACTTGCACTTCTACCAACTGAAACACACCACTCTCCGCTCTCACTAAATAAAATGAACCCTGAGAAATATTAAATATATCAGTCAGAACTTTAAAAAAAGAACCTTTTAATTACTGCTGGAATACTTTTTGAGAAAAACATAGAATTGAGTGACTCCAAGATATTGTAGTAAACTCAACACCCATCAAAATGGCCAACTTATGTATAAAATAATTCATAACAGATATTATGAGTGTGGTAGTAAAAGGGATAATTAAGATGGGTAATGCGTTTTATTTAACATTTATTGCATTCCGAGTTAAAACTTGTAAAAATAACGTTTCGGATGTGTTAGCTTAGAATGCAAACTCTACCCATTTTTTTTTTATTGAAATGAATTTTTATTCTAAAGTTTTTTTCTTCTGATTATGCGAGGAGTGGGGTAGTGGCGTGATCTTGCACAAATGTCTAGCCTGGCTCGACATGAATCAGTGCTAGTGTAAGATGATTGTTCAGCCTGTTTAATACTGTCGTTAAAAATGGTCACTACTATTGAAAATCCCACCATTTGAAAAGTATGTGCTGTTATTAGTTTTCTGTGGGCAAAGAACTGTACGGCACACGACAAATTCACCATACTGTTGGGTACCTATCTCACAGATGACCACAAAGCTAAGAGATGATGATTTCTTTAGTCCAGTAAAAGCGCATTGGTGGACTTTATGAAACAAGGCATTACAATAAACTTTGCAGTTTACTGGGACATATATAAGTTTTTTCCCATGACAAAGCTTGGCCGCATCCACACAAGACCTGATGGAAAGTTTCAAATGGAAGTTGTTTGACCATCCTCCGTACAGACCAAATTTGGCTCCTAGTAATTATCAGATTTTTCTAACATGGAAAAATGGCTAGTTACAGCAGTTTGAAAACAATGAGGCATTGAAGGACAGTATCAATACATGTTTTAACTCACAGATGTCTATGATGAGGGTTAAGAAACTTGTTCACCGATATGGCAAGTGCCTTAATGTATCAGGTAAATATATGGAGAAATGGGTAATACAAGTTGTAACTTTAATTTGTATATAATAAAAAAACCTCTAATTGTATTAGTCTTTTTTATAAATTTTGTTAGGATAGTTATACATACTTATAAAGAGTAATTCAATTACCAAGTATACTGTTGCCTTCAAATCTTACCTTGAAAAGTAAAAAAAAAATAAAATAAATAAATTTTAACTCACTTCACTTTTTTTTCACCATGGAAAATGAAATGTACCAAATATTATTTTCGATTTTGTATAAATAGGTTTTTAAAAAAGAGTTTAGGTAGATCCGTTGTGAAAATATGATAGGAAAGTACCTAAAAGAAAAGAGAAGGAGAACAGAGAAATTGTTTTTGTTTGGTTTTAGGTTAGAGTTTAATAGGGCACACACAGCCTACTAGTTTAGATTTTGCATTGATAGGAGTATTCATATAACATCTAAACTAATAGGCTATGTTCCCTATTAAACTCGTATATAAATATTATTATATGTTTACCTTAGAAAACAGAGTATTGAGACAGTGGACTTTTTGTCTTTCTTGTACGAATGCATAATACTGTGTTACACCTTTGAGTGTCAGTTCTTCCATCAAGTTCACCTCTTCTGGACTCTTTAAGTGCTTTTCCTAAACATAAAATAAAATAAAATGGCTACATTAATTGAAATAAACAATAAACTTTTCTCTTCCTACTTAATATTAAATAATGATGTATTTAACCTTTTAACAATAGGGGAGAGATATTGGAATTATTTGCTTCTGGGACTATGCATGTCTATATGCGTGTCTTCAAACATATTTGTACTTCGTAGTCAAACACTACGCCAGTCTTCAAAGGTATAACGATATTGTATTTCCTTGTACAGAAGTGATATAAATTACAATTTGGTGAAAAATATTTGTTTAATGTTTCATCATATGGTTGTAGCACTCAGTGTTTTTAAGTGAGGTCAAAGCAGATCTGTTTGTTTTGTGATTTTGATGAATTATACAGTAACATTTCAAGTGATACTGAAGAAAGTGAAAATGATTTAACTGTAAACAGGAACAACTGTGATCAAATCATGTAGATGGTATTGTAAATATAAATGACTGTGATATAAATATTAGGTTGTATGCACCTGCTATTAACTTTAATGGAAATTTAGCCTGAACGCTCATTGAAATTAGTGATCCAAGTAATGGAAAGGTTAGTATGAGTAATTAGTTTATTTTTTATAAAATAATACAAAATGTAATATACTCAATAAATTATGAAATGTATTAAAATAAACCTCTGTCTGGGGGGGGGGGGTGCCGTGCTGGCCAACAGCATCGTTATATCAAATCTACGTTAACAAATTAATACATTGTATCTAAAATGTAAATTTAATAATATTAAAGTCCTGTCTGATATGTTGTCAGATGCTGGAGTGCCCATGTTTGGTTGTTTTTTATTTAGTGGGCAGAAAAACACTAAATATCTTATGTGTATGATTGAAAAATATATTCAGTGATGAAGGTGTAAATTTGTAAATGTTAGGGATCAGCATTTTTTGGTCCATTATATCTAGTCTATATTAATAGTTTGTGTGCTGGAGATTTTATTGGTAAATTGACTACATATGTGGATGATGCAGTATTATTATATATTGATAATATACTAAAAGGAACATGGAAAGATTTGAGCGGCGGTTTTCTAAAACAGAAATTAATAAAGTTATTTGCCTAACAGAAAAAGACAATAAAAATAATTTCAAAATCAAAGCATAGTCTTGCAGAGAAGATTTTAAAGATTTAAATATTCTAACTTTTCTAACATGTAATATCCTTGAAGCATTATTATATTGTTGATTTGAGAGTTGTACATCTCATAATAGTGATTTTCATTTTTACAACAAAAGAAAATACGATCAGAATAGATTGAATAGACTTCCATAATCTATAAAAGATATAGACATAGACAGTTAAATAAAATTTAAAACATTTATTGTTGCTGAAGAATATTATATTCTAAGAGTGAGGTTTTCATGAATGCTGTGAATAGGGGACAATGCCCCCTCACTGTGGCCAATAAATATTAATAGCAACAGTAATAAGGTATTTATACATATTACTGTGTTATTGTATATATTGGTTATATTTTATGTTTAATTGTGATTATTCATTATTATTCAATTGGAATTTGTTATGTTTGTATTTGTTTTACTGTGTGTAGGTGTATATTTATATTTTTGTCAACAACAAAAGAAAATAAGTAAAATGAGAATCTGTTGAAGAGAATAATTTCATTTGAACATAGAGAAACTTTATGAATTGAAGGAAATCCATCATATTCGCTTTACCTTCTAGCCTATAGATTCAATCATGTTTGAATAAACTCCAGAATCTTCAGTATTTAAACCATAGAAAAACACTTTTTCCTACAGTTACCTGACAAAGCGGGTCTTCTTGCACTGATTATAGTACGCAAAGTAGCTGATTCCTGCATTTACTTACTTTCCCGCACTCATTTCACTTTCCCGCACTCATTTTACTTTCCCGCACTCATTTTACTTTCTCGCACTCCAGAATTTCAACCAAACAACACAAAATAGTGTGCATGTATAAGGCACGTAATACGTTTCTCTTGAAAACAAGTTGGCAACACTACTAACTCGATCAGCTGTGTGACTAAATCGATCAAATGGTGCATTGTTGTCATTCAACGCTTTGGACTTATAACTTAACCTATATCCTGTTGTTGAGTATTTGATAGATAAGAGTGTTTGTTTATTGATTTGAGTCGTCCATTCTTATTGGGTGGTGAATCCGTTGTCAAGGCAACGAGTTTGTTTTTGAGTGTTGATTTACTTTATAATAGGCCAAATTATATTTTGGTATTTGAACAGAATAATCAGCCAGTGAATTATTTATTCAATAATGATATAATTTTTGATATGATAAAGAGATATTATTAAAAACTTTATTAATTACATAAACACACTACAAATAACTTCTCTGCATCTAAATAATTAGTAAATACAAGTTACATATTAACTTATTTGAGATTATTTAATTCCTGATGCCAGCTGATTGCAAATACTGTTATCATGAAATGCTATATATATAATTTATATATATAATTTATATACAATTACCTGTTATTTATATGGTTTATAGTAACTGTAGGAAAAATATAATGTGTTACACGGGCGCAAAGTGTCTTTGCTGCACGCGAGAAACTTTCCGCACTCGCCTGCGGCTCGTGCGTAAAGATTTCTCTCAAGTGCAGCAAAGTGTCACTTTGCGCACTAGTTACACAAATAACTATTACACTACTTATTGTTCTGTTATGCATAGATTTTATTTAAATAACAAAACTCCACTTAGATTTAAATATCCATACTTTATGTATCTTGAGAAACAAACAACACAATCAAGTAGTCTATTTTCAATGCCTACATATTGTACACTGCTCAGCATTGTAAAGAATTAGTGGTGGGAATATTTCATATACTGCGAATAAGTCAACTATATACCGGGCTAAAATATGTGCTCTGTAGATTAATATGTTTTGTGTTCGATTTAATAATTGTGATTTGTGTTTTAAAAAATGTGCCACATAATTGCATAGAAATTTCTTCCACGTAAACTTAAATGCTAATGATCTGATAAACCTATCTATATTCTATTTTAGTCATTAAACTTCATGTATATATTTTTAAATAGGTTAATTAAGAATTGTTTCAGATTAACATGTTAACACGTTAGCTGCCAAGGCCTAATATGATACTCTTGCCGTGAGTGCCACGATTACCAAATTATTTTTCCATTATTATTTTTGCATCTACCTATGTTAAATAATATAAGGCAATAGTATTTACTAATTTTATTTACATTTATGCATATATAGTTCCGAGACCGATCGGACCGAAATGCAATTTTTCGGCTTTAATTTTAATCGTAGTATAACGTTTAGGTCCGATCGGACCGAGGTAATTTTCGTGTTAAAAATAAAAATCTAAACGGGCTATTTTATTTCTTTATGTTGGCAAGCTCACTATTTTATTTGTCTAATATTTATTTTATAAATACATATTCATTTTACAACTGTATTCTTTGTGAATTTTCATTACTAAATCAAAATGTTTTTGTAAAATTTTTAATCGGTCCGATCGTGCCGACAAGAAAATGAAAATATCCACTGATTTTTAAATAATATGATGTTGAGTAACCATGGTAACGGTTATTAAAGCATACAATATACTATGTCTAACACACGTCTTTACCCAATCCAGAGAATACCAAAATATGCCGATAGGTTGCTGCACTATCGAACTGTGAGCCACAAAACAAAACATTACGTCAGTGACTTTATCGGTCCGATCGTGCTGTAACGCTGCATGTACAGTCACCTTAGTTTCGGTCCGATCGGACCGATATGGCAGCTAACGTGTTAAGCTTAGTGTGTAATATTTAATTTCTCCTCTAAACTGATTTTTGACGTTATCTCTGGAAATCATGTAGTAATGTATTCATATATTATTACAAAACATATTTTAACATAAATCCTGAATGATTAAAAAAATTGTATTCACGTTCAATAGAATTGCAGTTTTAAAAATGTGAAATAATTTCTGGTTCAATGCACACACAAGCACACCAATACTTATAGTTCATATGTTTTACTTTATGACAATAATAAGAACCCTAAGAAAGGGTAGTAATTTTTCTCTGTAGTGGAAATATGTTTTTATACATTTAGCATACATTATTTCAAAAATTTATAGAAACAGGTAGGCTTAGGATAACTGTTAGTTGTTCTATATATATATATATATATATATATATATATATATATATATATATATATATATATATATATATATATTAAAACAAAACAAAATTTGTTTAATTTTGAACTATAGTATGCACCAAAATAAACAGTACTAACATTGTAAGATTTTATTTAAATAGTTTTACCAACATATACAAGTAAAAGGAAGCAAAATCGGTTAGACTCAGGTAAAACATGTTCAATATGACCTCCGTTCAGTTTTAGGCAACACTCATACAGTTTTTGCATCATTTTGATGAAGAGGGGTTGTTTCATGCTCCTTATACACATGGTTATTTTTTCCTGTAGTGAGACGATGGTAGCTGGTGGGTCTTCACAGAAAATCTTCTCCTTCAACATTCCCCAGATGTAGACATCAGGTGGTGTAAGATCAGGGGAGTGGGCTGTGTAAGGAAAATTTGTTCTAAGGGAGTTCAAGGCTGTTGGCAAAAGTTTCTTGAAGGAAAGCAATGTTGTTTAAGGCAGTGTAGCTGGTTGCATCAAGGAACACAGCGCACCAAACGGTTACATGCTTACTATGCCGTGGTCTCTCTACAACACTGTCAGGACGTTCAAACCCAAGAAACGTGTTGTCTGTTGTTTATGAAACCATTAGGGTGCACATGACATTCATCTGAAAACCATACATCACTCAGAAACTCAAGTTCTCCATAGCATATTGCTAACATTGAAGCACAGTACTGACGGTTTTGTTTATACAGTTCAAAGGTTGCCCAGTTTGTATCTTGTACGGAAAACCACCATTGTTTTTAAACATTCTTCTCAACGACGTATTGCTTATATTCAGTTTCAAAGATGTTCGGTTTAGACTTCTTTTTGGTGATCTAACACTTGCTGCAACACTCTTCTGTGGTTTTCATTTGTACTGACAGTAATTGGGCGGCCTGAATAGCCCTTCTGCTGCGTTTAAACACTACCTGTTCTTCAAAATTTTTGAACAACACATATAATCACAGCATTACTAGGCGGGTTTTTGTGAAAATGTTCCTGAAAACGTAATGCAGTGTGTGACAAACTTGGGCCACACGCAGGTCCAATTCTGTATGAGTGAAAATAATGCTCTACGATAAAAGCTTTCTCTGCAGTAGTTAGCACCAAAAACTAACCTCAAGTAAAAAAGAAATAATAATCACGAAGACGTGGCAACAGTCAAAAGTTGACAAAGCTGATGAGAAGGCAGCTACAACTCATTCAGTTTCAGTAGTTTATTTTGGCGGATATCGTAAAAAAAATTGTTTAAAGGTTTACACCACTACAGCTTGGAGTACAAAATATTTCTTCTTCACCAAAAATGGACGAACAAGAATTTTACACCACTACATTGCTAAAAGATATGTAATAGGAATCCATTGATCTAGAACTCACCTTCGGTGAAATTAATCTAAGGGGTGAAATTGAAGAGGAGGTGGATTTAAATGTCATTATCTCCAGACCACTTTGATTCATTCAGTTAATTTCGCTTCGTTTTTGGTAACGTTCAAGTTTTTACCTGTACATTTTAACTTGAAAACAGACAAATTTCGTTGAAATGGTTTGTATCTACTGTTATTGGATGTGAGATTTGGGAATTGTCTTTACACAAGTCTGCACCTATCTCTTACCGCAAACATGATGTAAATTTTGAAAATAAATTATTTTATCATTACACACAGTAGCTACTGTGGCATATTGCGATTTACTAAACTCAATATGGCTGTTTTAGAGATGTAGAAGTTATTATACATAATTCATGTAGTGTGCGCTTTTGCATGAAATTGTTTGAAAAGTTCTTAGTATAAAAACAAACAAACAATAATTTATCTTTGTTTCCAGGTAGATTCTTAAATATTTTGGATCTGATTAGTTTAAAAATTATAGATCTTGATGGTTATGACTGATTATTAAAATCTTTTGAAATAATATAGGGAAATATAAAATTTTGTGTGGCATCAACCTCTCTCCTTTTCCACCAGGTACTTTGCATTACTTATATAAAACAGATAAGCATGCCTACATCAAATTACAAGAATAAAATTATTGTTACTATAAAAGGGAACTTACCATAAATTGTTTGACTGTAAGAGGGAACGTAGCTGAATACAATAAAATTTGTCTGCTCTCTGGTAAACGTGAGATCACATGGTCTAACATCCCTTTAAAGTCTTGTGATAACAATTTATCAGCCTGAAAATCAACAATTTAAAATGTACTCACACAGTCATAATATATAAATTACTCAGTAATTGTATACTGTGACTGCAACTAGTCTTTTTGGCAAATTTTTTGAAATCATTTTATAAATACCTCACTTATTAATAATAAAATAAGTTTTCAACGCAGAGCTAACTTTTTCACGAAAAAAAAACAACATAATTTCAACTTTTCTAGGTTAAGGTCCATTAGGTGAATTATGTTAAAAATCAGTTTGTACGGTAATTTTTACCTGACCTACGCATAAATTTGAAAAAAAAAAGAAAGAAGAAATTGTGTGTACATTCCCAAGCGGTCACCCATCCAAACACTAACTGCGCTCAATGTTACTTAACTTCGGTGATCTATAAATGCATTGAATTCTGTAGTCTTGAAATCGTGATTTTTCGGTGAAAAAGTTAGCTCTGCATTGCAAACTTATGTTATTATTAATAAATAAGGTATTTATAAATAATTAAGATATGTAGAACATAATTAAAAAAATAAACAAAAAGACCGGTAGCAGTCATAGTAAACAAAACAATTACTCTTACAAATATGCACAATGTTAGAATTTAGGATAAGAAAATATTTTATTAACAATAAATAGTCAAATGTTAGCACCAGTTAAATCTTCAATATCAGACTCGGAAAATAATTCAAAAAGCGTTGTAACTGCCAACACTATTGCAGGTCACTAATTCCCTATTGCAAGTCATAAACATGACATGGATAGTGAAGCTCTATATAAACTACCAGTGACCTAGAAATTCAGTAGGGTCAGTTGGATACGAGACATTGGCAAAGACGAGGAAACGCTGCTGGTCACCAGAGACGGGCTCAGAGAACATACTTACAAATGGACTCACTGGCAGTTTTAGATCTTCACGGTCTATGTTGAAAAGGTGACCTGATACATGTGTTTAGAAAACAAAGAGTTATTAAATTCAATAATTTGCCATTGCTCTGGACTGATGATTTAAAGGTCTGATTAGGACAGATTATGTTTTACATTGCATTTGAATAATTAATTTTTTTTAAAGATTATAATATGTCAAACTGATGTAGTACAACAAATATAGAATTATTTAAAGACCTAAAGAAAAATGTAATAACAAACTATAGGGAAATAAATAATAAATCAGCATTAACAATTTGAACCCCAAACTTGTTACTATCCATGTTTTTGATTATCCAAATTTAACATAATCAACCATTTAAACGTAATTTATTTTAAACAAACATGTGAAAAGTACATAATACAGTCTATATAGCTTAGATTTAAAATATACAATTATGTGCTGCACAAATTTCTCTATAGATATACAGGTTTTAAAGGACAGAGTTTCTTTAAATAGTCTGTTCACAAGTTTTAAAAGGACACAGTTTTTAACAAAAGTCTATTTATACAGTAAAAAAAATACTGTAACTATGAAATTCACTAAGGTTGCACTGACGATTATCATGCAATTTTTTAAAAACAAATTAAACTCTCCTTCCTTTTAGAACTCTTTTGAAGATAGTAATAAATGTCTATAATAAAATCATCTGCGTTAACTGGTAAAGATAACTGGTAACCACTGTGCTCCCTTTTCAATGGTTAAATATATTAACTCTTTTGCGAGTGAGGTTGTACAGAATCTATCCCACGTACATTCACCACAGAGTGGCCATTTTCTATCGCTATTCAGAATTGAAGGTGCTCTAGTGAGATCGTTCTGGAACGATCCTGTGTTTAATTTACGATATGTGTGTTAATTAACCTGTCATGTATCTTAACAATATGATTTAACCCTCCAATGGTCGCATGTTAAATTTTCTTCGTTTGTTTAAAAATTAATTAAATATATTATTTGTATACAAAACCTAACTTATAAGATATCATTTTTCTCAGAAAGATGCATAGAATCTATCTATGTAATAAAAAAATTTTTTTTTTGAAACGGTTTTGGAGTAAGTATGTTACATGTCAAAAAATTATGTTATCATTTTTCAGAAAAATCTGTATCACCCAAAATCAATAGCTTACTACCTATTTCTAAGATATACACAATTTTTGTGTATTATTTGTGAATATATTTAGGAAAAAAAAATATAAATTTGTTACATTTTAAAAATTTAAAAAAATAGTTTACGAAAAAAGGTAAAATGATCATTTTTTTTTTTCAAAAAATCACTAAAAATAGAAATATATATCTTATACAAAAGTTCTATATCTCATTATGTTCAGAAAGGTGCATAGAATGTAGGTGTGTAGTGAAAAAAAAATGTAAGATGTATCACATTTGGAGTTTTTTGGTCAAATACCAAAAAATCGAAGAGTAACGGAGCAGAAATTTCACAGAAATGGTAATGAATAACATACTAATAGATTTTTAGGATTTTTTTTCAACCATTTCTTGAGATTTATCATATATTTGTGAATATATTTAGGGGAAAAAATAATAATTTGTTACATTTTCTAAATAAAAATACCGATTTTCCCTAAAAAGGTAACTTTCACAAGTGAGGTTAGGTTTGAACTCTAGACATTTAGGTGTAATTAGTAACTTTCTAAAGCTAGGCCTAAGACAAAATCATTAGATTTTACTAAGACAATATACTTTACAAAGAATAACACACATATTCACTTGTATAATCATATAAAACACTAAATATAAGAAAATTTGCATATAGGCTACACTTACAACTTGCCTTTTAGGTTATTCCATATACACACTCGAAATTTACTCAAAAACAAACTTTAGAAATAAAAACACATATATTGTAACTTGTATACACAATTTATATACAATTTGTATACACAAACTTTCAAAATAAAAGAAATAATAAAAATATTACACAAATGCCATGTCCTTTTGCGTCTATTTTATTTCACTGCATCGCGAAATATTGCCTACGTTTGGTCTTGAAAAGAAGAATCTAAAAATAACTGTACAATATGTCAAGTAGTACCAACTTGTAGAATGAAATTTCCTCTACAACATACTGTAAAGTTCGATTACAAAAATTGAACTCGGTAATCGATTATGCCATTTCGTTAACTGCACCGAATGCCAACTGAATTTCGTCTCGTCAAGTTTGTTCTATGTTCAAGTAGGAATATCTCTGGATCTATGAGACGCAGAAAAATTTGTAATCTACGGTTAGAAAGAGAAACATGTGATCTATAGAACAGTGTTTTAGTTGACTTAAATGACAGAAAAATAGAGTTGTAATGATATCGGGAAAATGGCTTCGTGTCTTACGAAGACGCAGAGTTTATTTATTTTTACGATTTTACGCTACAAAAATACGTGAACTTCACCAATTTTTGGAATATTATTTATAACGTTTTGTGGTATTTTTTTTTTTTTTGCATGATTATGCATCTACGAACATTAGCTTTCCAACGGTATTTTATTTATTGCGATCGGACAATTTTAAGTGAGCGTAACGTTGAATGGCAAAATACGTGTTTTATAGATATGCGAATAGTTATGGACCGAGTGCGAGGTCGATTCGAGGTCGGTTAACCGTTGGAGGGTTAATGTTAAACATGCAGCTGTGTTATTTTTGTGAAACCCGATATATGGTTTCAAGAAAGTTTTGATTACCTTTTTTGATTAGTTTTGTCACAATACATTCAAATATGATAGATAACAAAAATTAATATAACGTAAAAACTAATTATAATAAAATTATTAACATCTCCCATGCCAAGAACTGTATTTCATAAATCCATGGATTAATAAAGTATAATTTAACCCATAAGAAAAATCTTAGTGTTATAAATGTAACGGCATAATGTGGATACAGGCAGTTTCTGTTGTGAAAGTCTACCTTTACACGATTTCGCGTTTACACAGTTAAAAATGAAATAGTCCTTGAAAGATTTTGTATTTGGGTTTAGTTGCACCAGAGTTAAACAAAACAGTTTCTTTTAATTACTAAAATCCTTTTTAACTTAATACTGTCAATATTGTGTGTTTAACGTTATAGCCTACTGTCAATATCAATACTAAGTTGTAGTACAGTACATATCACATTCTATTTGCTACTATTTGCCTAGGCTATAAATAGTCCCTGTTATACCCAGTTTCAGTTTATGCTGCACTTTGTCGGAACACATTTATCACTTAAAATGGGGACTACATATAATATTCACAAAACATGTGTCTATTATAATATTTGTTTGACTCATTCAATCCGCAAGAGTTTAGATGTGATAAAAAAAAATGCGTTTTGTTTGCACATGTGTTCTTTGGCATATTGTCTCTTCCATCAGGTGCTAGGTATAGTTACAGACGCAAGAATATATTCTAATATCAAATCAAAAAATGGGATTCATTATGAATTATTTGATCATGCAATTATGATAATATAAACCATGAAAATTATGTGAAGGGGACATCGAAAAAATGAATACTTAATTTACCTTCTAAAAGTGTAATGGTAATTGACAATGCAGAAATAAATTTAAGTCCAAACACACAAAAATACACATTAGCAATTTTAACTGCAAGAAAAAACACCACTTTCTACTTATTGTTAAATTCACCGCCCCCTCTTTTGTTTAAAAGTAAAAATCTGGCAATCATTCCTTATAAAGAAAAGAACATAAAATAAACACCCCTATCCTTCGAATACTCTATAACTTCAGAGTTGGAAGAAAACAAAGAGATGGTCAAGAGAGAGATCTAACCCAAGACTTCATGTAGATTCAGCTAAGATCCCTTGGGATAATGAGCTAATGAAAACAATAATAATAGTAACAGGTGTCAGCAATACAACACACATGACGGACAATGTAATCAATTAAAAACATTAAAATTAATCTTTTTTTTCCCTTTTTTCTTTTTCCCTTCTTTTTTTTCTTCCATTACTGTTGAGACCGATGGTTCTTGGTGGAATTCCATGTTTAAAGATAATAAAACAATTTTTTAATTTGTACTATCCACTTTTTATTAGTCTCTAATTCATGTTATGTTGTTATGTTAGTCTCTAAAACATGTTGTAATTCATGTTATGTAGGTCAAACAGAACGTAATTTTAAATCTAGATTAAGTAAACATGAAAGAAGTTGGCGGTTAGGATATGAAGATTCCAGTTTTTCAAATCATTTAAGAATACATCGTGTCTGATTTTTAATTCCAGTGTAGATTTTAAAATATTATATTTTGATAATAAAGGTAGGAAATTGAATGCTTTGGAGAGCTTAGAAATTAAAAGAATAAGATACTGTAATCCTAATTTAGTTTTAAAAGACCAGTTAGATTTGTATAACTCTCCATTAGTAAAACTTTTAAAAGTTATTTGTACTTAGAACAATCAACTGGTTTTCCCAATATGTATTGTTCCTATGGTCATTGCCCAGGCTGGGTATTTCCCCAACCTTCCATTCTTTGTATCCTAACTCCCACCCTCTAGTTTTAAGGTTTTCTTTTCTTCAGTCTGTAATACAGCTTCGTCAATGCCTTAGCAGGCGAAACCATTGGTCGGCTAGACTAATAAAAAGTGGATAGTACCAAATAAAAAAAATGTGTTTTATTATCATTAAAATTAATCATTTTTTCCAATTAAAAACATTAAAATTAACAAATTTTAATAAAATAAGTATTTGTACTCACCTCATCTAAAACTAATACTCGACAATGATCCATATTAGCAACATTTTTATCCATCAAATCCAGAATACGCCCTGGAGTTGCAATTATTACATGTACTGCAAAAACAAATACAAAACAAACTGATGTTAGTAATAAACACAATACATTCAAAATACTTTTTCCTAAGTTGTACATAATTATTCATATAATTTAGATGATTAGGAGTGTGACGGAGAAAGAAGAGTATCTTTACTTAAAAAAGGAAAAAAAGGGGGGGAAATTGACCAAAATAAAATAGTTACATTGTAAAAATCCTACTAAATATGATATCCTAAAGTACCAATACAGATAGAGAGAAAGAAGTGAGTACAGAAGTGCCACGATGTCTACAAATTATATTTCTGCACTGTTCTCGTGGTCCTCTTGTATTCCAGCCATGAACAAACAGGCTTGTTGAGACAAAGGTTTATGATGATAGGGACTTGTGAAAATTGACCCTACAATTTATACATTCATATCTTAGTGTCATCAGAACATTTAAGAGTTTAACAAATAAAACACAATATTTCTTTTGTAAAATTCTATAATTTATTTGGTCTAGCCGACCATGGTTTCGCCAGTTACGGCATTGACGAGGCTCTTACAAGACTAAATACAAAGCACAACATAACTATTATAAAAGGTAGGAAAATCCCGTTAACAAACAAAGCACAAAGACCCAGGGGAAAAACCCCACAGGTCATTCACACAGGTATTAACCAACCTTGAATAGAGGTTGAAGTAAAGGAGAAAATGACAAAAATTCCGTTTGGTCATTTAAAACTAGATTATCATCATTACACAAAAGTCTCTTAATTTCTAAAATTTCCAAAACATTTAATTTTCTACTTTTTACGTTAACATGTAAAATTTCAAAATTAACATTAGAATAAAAATCTGTCAATGCATGATTTTTTAAATGGTTAGAAAAACTAGAATCATTATAACCTAACCGCCAACTCCTTTCATGCTCACCTAACCTACACTTAAAACTACGGCCTGTTTGGCCAACATAAGCAGCATTACAAATACTACATGTCAGTTTGTACACACCACTTTTTTGCATTTTTTCTATATTATCTTTGGAATTTACCAACATCTTTCCTAAATTTTGTTTACAATAATAAGCTGGTTTACAGTGTTTTTTCTTTTCTAAAACTTTACCAACTGCATGGCTAACTTTACCAAAATAGTTAATTCTACGCCACTTTTGTGTGGAATTATTAGAATTGACTATTGGGAAAATAAAGGATTTAGCCTTATTTTTTAATTTTCTTTTTAACATTTTATCAATGAGATTAACCTCATAACCATTATTAATGGCTATTTGTTTAATACATACAAGCTCAGTATAAAAATCATCATTAGACATAGGAATATTAATGAGGCGATACAACATACTATGAAAAGCAGCCAATTTATGATTATAAGGATGTTGTGATGTAACATGTATAATGTTGTCACTAAACGTAGGTTTCCTAAAAATGCTGAAATTATGCCTACCATCAATGATTTTAATTGTAAGATCTAAAAAATTAATTTGATTATTCTGTCCTACTTCCATAGTAAATTGTATCGCCGAGTTAATAGAATTTAAATACTTTAAAAAACACTCAAGTTGGCGGTCAGTACCTTCAAATAAACATAAAACATCATCTACATATCTATACCAATAATTAATACAATGCTTAAACTGGTTATTACTATCAAAAACTATAGATTCAAAAGTATCCATAAAAATCTCAGCTAACAACGGAGATAACGGAGATCCCATTGCTAACCCATCAACTTGTGCAAAAAACTTATTTTGAAATTGAAAATAATTTTGTTTAATACATACTTCAATTATATTCATCAATTCTATAGAAATACAAGGATCAACTTTAGCTCGATCTAACAAAGATTGCACACCAGTCAAACAGTCATTCAAAATAAGTTTTTTGCACAAGTTGATGGGTTAGCAATGGGATCTCCGTTATCTCCGTTGTTAGCTGAGATTTTTATGGATACTTTTGAATCTATAGTTTTTGATAGTAATAACCAGTTTAAGCATTGTATTAATTATTGGTATAGATATGTAGATGATGTTTTATGTTTATTTGAAGGTACTGACCGCCAACTTGAGTGTTTTTTAAAGTATTTAAATTCTATTAACTCGGCGATACAATTTACTATGGAAGTAGGACAGAATAATCAAATTAATTTTTTAGATCTTACAATTAAAATCATTGATGGTAGGCATAATTTCAGCATTTTTAGGAAACCTACGTTTAGTGACAACATTATACATGTTACATCACAACATCCTTATAATCATAAATTGGCTGCTTTTCATAGTATGTTGTATCGCCTCATTAATATTCCTATGTCTAATGATGATTTTTATACTGAGCTTGTATGTATTAAACAAATAGCCATTAATAATGGTTATGAGGTTAATCTCATTGATAAAATGTTAAAAAGAAAATTAAAAAATAAGGCTAAATCCTTTATTTTCCCAATAGTCAATTCTAATAATTCCACACAAAAGTGGCGTAGAATTAACTATTTTGGTAAAGTTAGCCATGCAGTTGGTAAAGTTTTAGAAAAGAAAAAACACTGTAAACCAGCTTATTATTGTAAACAAAATTTAGGAAAGATGTTGGTAAATTCCAAAGATAATATAGAAAAAATGCAAAAAAGTGGTGTGTACAAACTGACATGTAGTATTTGTAATGCTGCTTATGTTGGCCAAACAGGCCGTAGTTTTAAGTGTAGGTTAGGTGAGCATGAAAGGAGTTGGCGGTTAGGTTATAATGATTCTAGTTTTTCTAACCATTTAAAAAATCATGCATTGACAGATTTTTATTCTAATGTTAATTTTGAAATTTTACATGTTAACGTAAAAAGTAGAAAATTAAATGTTTTGGAAATTTTAGAAATTAAGAGACTTTTGTGTAATGATGATAATCTAGTTTTAAATGACCAAACGGAATTTTTGTCATTTTCTCCTTTACTTCAACCTCTATTCAAGGTTGGTTAATACCTGTGTGAATGACCTGTGGGGTTTTTCCCCTGGGTCTTTGTGCTTTGTTTGTTAACGGGATTTTCCTACCTTTTATAATAGTTATGTTGTGCTTTGTATTTAGTCTTGTAAGAGCCTCGTCAATGCCGTAACTGGCGAAACCATGGTCGGCTAGACCAAATAAATTATAGAATTTTACAAAAGAAATATTGTGTTTTATTTGTTAAAATGGAATTCTATCAAGTACCGTCGGTCATCAGTGTAAACAATTTAAGAGTTTATATATCTTCATTAAAATAAGGTAACCAAGGAATTATATAATATTTACTATTTTTTTTTTTTTTTTAGCCAGAATAACTTATTTATGTGTAATTTGTCAATTATTGTATATTTTCTCTACTTTTTAAGCCGCTTGCTGTTTAATTGTATGTTGTGATTTTTTATGTGTATTGTCTTAATGTGTTGTAATATGACTTGTTTTTTATATACAAATACCATTTGTCAAAAAACTAATATTGAATAAATAAATAGGTTAGAATTTAATAAGGCACATAGCTTATAAGATTGGATTAGATTAGATTTTGTATGGACAGGAGACAGGCTTACTTTGGAGAGTGATCCTTGGTATTACCTAATAGTACACAAGTAAGAAAACACACACAAAAAAAACACTAAAGTTCTAAAATATTTCTTAAACACTCTTCACTTTCTCAATCAGTAGAGTAAAAAAGAATACTGAATCTGAAGAGATCAAAACAATTCAGTCTTCTTAAAGTTAAAATTATTTGTTGTTATTATAGTCAAATCAGTTTTGGAATTATTATTTATGAGAAAATGGGGGAATCCGAAAATTATCATATTTGGCAAAGCCCCATCATCTCTTAATAAAAATTTTAAAAAATCATAATTATTGTACACTACCTAAATAAAAAAAAAAAAAGTTTCAGAGTTAATATAATTTATTATGGCCACCAAATCAGTTTTGGAATTATCATTTATAAGAAATGAAGGGGAATCCGAAAATCATCATATTTGGCAAAGCCTTATCATCTTGTAATAAATACAAGAAATCTTAATTATTGTACACTACCTAAATACTAAAGAAAATGTTTCATAGTTAAGATAATTTATTATGGCCACCAAATCAGTTTTGGAATTATCATTTATAAGAAATGAAGGGGAATCCGAAAATCATCATATTTGGCAAAGCCTCATCATCTCTTAATAAATACAAGAAATCGTATAGCAAACAAAATGTTTCATAGTTAAACTCATTTACTATGGCCACCAAATCAGTTTTGGAATTATCATTTATAAGAAATGAAGGGGAATCCGAAAATCATCATATTTGGCAAAGCCTCATCATCTCTTAATAAATACAAGAAATCGTATAGCAAACAAAATGTTTCATAGTTAAACTCATTTACTATGGCCACCAAATCAGTTTTGGAATTATCATTTATAAGAAATGAAGGGGAATCCGAAAATCATCATATTTGGCAAAGCCTCATCATCTCTTAATAAATACAAGAAATCGTATAGCAAACAAAATGTTTCATAGTTAAACTCATTTACTATGGCCACCAAATCAGTTTTGGAATTATCATTTATAAGAAATGAAGGGGAATCCGAAAATCATCATATTTGGCAATACCTCAGTATCACTTTATAAATACAAAAATCTTAATTATTGTACAATACCTAAATACCAAAAAAAAAGTTTCAGAGTTAAAATATTTATTATGGCCACCAAATCAGTTTTGGAATTATCATTTATAAGAAATGAAGGGGAATCCGAAAATCATCATATTTGGCAATACCTTAGTATCACTTGATAAATACATAAAATCTTAATTATTGTACACTACCTAAATACCAAAAAAAGTTTCAGAGTTAAAATATTTATTATGGCCACCAAATCAGTTTTGGAATTATCATTTATAAGAAATGAAGGGGAATCCGAAAATCATCATATTTGGCAAAGCCTCATCATCTCTTAATAAATACAAGAAATCGTATAGCAAACAAAATGTTTCATAGTTAAACTCATTTACTATGGCCACCAAATCAGTTTTGGAATTATCATTTATAAGAAATGAAGGGGAATCCGAAAATCATCATATTTGGCAAAGCCTCATCATCTCTTAATAAATACAAGAAATCGTATAGCAAACAAAATGTTTCATAGTTAAACTCATTTACTATGGCCACCAAATCAGTTTTGGAATTATCATTTATAAGAAATGAAGGGGAATCCGAAAATCATCATATTTGGCAAAGCCTCATCATCTCTTAATAAATACAAGAAATCGTATAGCAAACAAAATGTTTCATAGTTAAACTCATTTACTATGGCCACTTAATCAGTTTTGGAATTATCATTTATAAGAAATGAAGGGGAATCCGAAAATCATCATATTTGGCAATACCTCAGTATCACTTTATAAATACAAAAATCTTAATTATTGTACAATACCTAAATACCAAAAAAAAGTTTCAGAGTTAAAATATTTATTATGGCCACCAAATCAGTTTTGGAATTATCATTTATAAGAAATGAAGGGGAATCCGAAAATCATCATATTTGGCAATACCTTAGTATCACTTGATAAATACATAAAATCTTAATTATTGTACACTACCTAAATACCAAAAAAAGTTTCAGAGTTAAAATATTTATTATGGCCACCAAATCAGTTTTGGAATTATCATTTATAAGAAATGAAGGGGAATCCGAAAATCATCATATTTGGCAAAGCCTCATCATCTCTTAATAAATACAAGAAATCGTATAGCAAACAAAATGTTTCATAGTTAAACTCATTTACTATGGCCACCAAATCAGTTTTGGAATTATCATTTATAAGAAATGAAGGGGAATCCGAAAATCATCATATTTGGCAAAGCCTCATCATCTCTTAATAAATACAAGAAATCGTATAGCAAACAAAATGTTTCATAGTTAAACTCATTTACTATGGCCACCAAATCAGTTTTGGAATTATCATTTATAAGAAATGAAGGGGAATCCGAAAATCATCATATTTGGCAAAGCCTCATCATCTCTTAATAAATACAAGAAATCGTATAGCAAACAAAATGTTTCATAGTTAAACTCATTTACTATGGCCACCAAATCAGTTTTGGAATTATCATTTATAAGAAATGAAGGGGAATCCGAAAATCATCATATTTGGCAATACCTCAGTATCACTTTATAAATACAAAAATCTTAATTATTGTACAATACCTAAATACCAAAAAAAAAGTTTCAGAGTTAAAATATTTATTATGGCCACCAAATCAGTTTTGGAATTATCATTTATAAGAAATGAAGGGGAATCCGAAAATCATCATATTTGGCAATACCTTAGTATCACTTGATAAATACATAAAATCTTAATTATTGTACACTACCTAAATACCAAAAAAAGTTTCAGAGTTAAAATATTTATTATGGCCACCAAATCAGTTTTGGAATTATCATTTATAAGAAATGAAGGGGAATCCGAAAATCATCATATTTGGCAAAGCCTCATCATCTCTTAATAAATACAAGAAATCGTATTGCAAACAAAATGTTTCATAGTTAAACTCATTTACTATGGCTACCAAATCAGTTTTGGAATTATCATTTATAAGAAATGAAGGGGAATCCGAAAATCATCATATTTGGCAAAGCCTCATCATCTCTTAATAAATACAAGAAATCGTATTGCAAACAAAATGTTTCATAGTTAAACTCATTTACTATGGCCACCAAATCAGTTTTGGAATTATCATTTATAAGAAATGAAGGGGAATCCGAAAATCATCATATTTGGCAAAGCCTTATCATCTTGTAATAAATACAAGAAATCTTAATTATTGTACACTACCTAAATATAAAAAAAAAAAAGTTTCAGAGTTAATATAATTTATTATGGCCACCAAATCAGTTTTGGAATTATCATTTATAAGAAATGAAGGGGAATCCGAAAATCATCATATTTGGCAAAGCCTCATCATCTCTTAATAAATACAAGAAATCGTATAGCAAACAAAATGTTTCATAGTTAAACTCATTTACTATGGCCACCAAATCAGTTTTGGAATTATCATTTATAAGAAATGAAGGGGAATCCGAAAATCATCATATTTGGCAAAGCCTCATCATCTCTTAATAAATACAAGAAATATGTCAGTAGCTTTTAAGGGGACCGCATAACCTCTATCCTTCCTATGTTAAATTGGCAACACGTATGCACCTTTTTCTCTTAAACTATAAAAGATTAGAAACTGAAATTTTTACCACATGTTTTATCTACCTTTATGATTCTAAAAGACCCTAACATATATTTTACCTTTTTGGTAGATCCTCATAATGTCGTCTCGAAGGTTCGTGCCTCCCGTTGTAACCATAATTCGCACATTCATGTGTTTCGCTAATTCAATGCAAATCTGACTTGTTTGTAAGGCGAGTTCTCTTGTCGGTACAATTACCAATGCTAAAAAATGAAAATAACATTAATGACATAATATTTATTTTGTTTAAGTTATGTAATTGCAGTGTGTCCCACTAAAATCACAAATTTGGGATGCTGTAAAAGTCAAAATATAATTTTTTTTTTAGAAAATGGCAAGACATTGTAAGTTAAAGCTTTTTTATAATACTGTTGTATTACAACCTAGCCACATCTAGCCGAGATAATCAAAACAAAACTTATTCTTTTTAAAGTATCTAAATGTAATAGTCTTTGACAGCAGCCATAGAAAAATAAAAACAATGCATCATACATTTGTTGTAAGGTTTTGCCTAATGACAGTTGTTTCAGCATAGTTTTGATTTTTTATACTTCTGTCACCTGATTTGGTTAAACTTTTATAGGATTCCCATCTTTTGGTCAGCCTTTTTAAAAACGCAGCACATTCCCAACAGGTGAAAATGAGATTTTAATTCAGTTATAAAACACCACGAAAGTATCCATTTGAATTAATTTATGTTTCTTCCAGTATATATAAATATACACATATAATATTTTCCAAATAAGTAAATTAAATGATTGTTTTTATAAAAAGCATAAAAACATATATTAATTCATTGATTTTTAACGGTTATACATTTTTTACCAAGCTAGTATTATTAATTAAATAATTATTTCAAGTCATATATTTTTCACTTGGAAATAATTATTTGTAACATCAAAAGATTTGCTATATGTGATTTATAAGAATAGTGACCTAGGTGCCCAATAAGTCCTGTTCATCAACAACAGCACTGGCGCTACACACACATCTATAAGATGACTACTGTTCAATAGAAAGAGCAGTATATGTTATGGTATACGAAATTTAATTCTGTAATAACTTCTAACACACTTTCTGATGTGTATATGAAACAAACTTGTGTAGTTGTTACGAAAAATATCACACATTGATCTATACAATTTGAAGAAACTGAAAATGAAGATATAAAAAAATAAAATTGTAGGAAAGATCATGAATATCTTTACAAGACTGTGAAAAACCTACGGCTTTTTTGTTTAAGTAAAGAAATTTTCTGGTGTTGTAATTGGTATCGCTGATAACCTATATCCCAAAAGTTTGTTTAACAGCTGTTGTAACCTCAAAATTAGTTTTTGCATTTTCTGGAATGTTTTGTGTGGAGTGTTATTATGTTCTCTAATAAAGAAAAAGCAAAGTGTGTTTTGTTGCCGGCTGAATACAAGCCTGTAATTTCAGTGCAACGTCTATTTGAACTCGAATACAGAAAAGATCCACCAACATGAAAATAACATACAATGTTGGTTCAAACAATTCGAAGAAATTAGATCAGTTCAAAAGCAGAAATCATCTGGCAGGCCAAGTGTATCAGGTAAAAAAGTTGAACTTATTAGACAATCTGCAATCAAAAGTCCTAAAAAGTCAATACCTCGACGAAGCCTAGAGTTTGGTATTCCAAAAATATGGCGCACCCCTGCACTTTGATGAATTTGTCACAGACACTGCATGAAAAGTTTGGACATCGATGGATAGGTAGGGAAGGACATATACACTGGCCTCCAAGGAGTCCAGACCTAACCACCTTGCGATTTCTTCTTGTGGGGTACATAAAAAACATTGTTTATCTAGAAAAAATTCATGACCTAAATCACTTAAGGAACAGGATTAATGAAGCAATGACAACCGTTAACAAAGACATGTTAACTAACGTTTGGGCAGAAATTGATTATTGATTGGACATTTGCTGAGCGACTAATGATGCACATATCAAAATTTATTAGTTATGTAAAAAAAACTGTTTCAGATGATGATTTAGATAAATAAACAACATCAGCTGTAGGTAATTCTATTTTCATTTAAATGATGTTCAAAACCCCCAATCTTTTATAATAACCCTATATACAAATTCGCTTAGATTCAAATTAAGCTTGAAGATAATACTAAATGAAACAAATTGACACTAAAAGTTTTCAATAAAATTAACGATAATGAAAGATATTTGAATAGGCAATGTTTACTGATGACACTACTTACCAATAGAGCATATCATTTTGGCGTGCAGCAATATTATCTTATGATAAAAGTCTTGCATCTATAAATAATGGTACAATGAAAATCGCATCAGTTTATAATGTGCAGTTTGGCTAAATTGAAGTTTTACGTTGATAAAAACTTTTATAGTAAATTTCAAAATGGAAACTCTTTAAAATGATTGTTCACTACTTAATATATCAATATATCTAACTGAACCTATAATAATTGATCATTTTGTGCAGCTTGGAGATCTGCATAATCTAGGTAATTTAACTGATTCATCGAACCATAAAACAAAACAAAAAAAATAATAAGAAAGAATGCTTTCTACAATGTACAAACTTATTACTATACCTTGAATATAATCTTTATCTGGGTCAACTTGTTCAAGTACGGGTATGGAGTAGGCTCCAGTTTTCCCAGTACCATTTTTTGCCCGAGCCAGTATATCTTTTCCTGCCATCGCTAAAGGAATTGTTACTTCTTGGATAGGCGATGGTTTCTCCCAGCCCTTTTCAAATATTCCCATTAATAACGCTCTTTTAACACAAAACTCTTCGAACTCATTTCCTTTTGTATCTGTAACATCCTGGAACACAAATGAATACATTTGTTTGAACAGAAATATTGATATCATAAATTGTAGCAACATTATGTTGGTTTGTAGATTTAAAATTTTGAAAAGTTATTGTACATTAAATATGAGGTTTCCCCCCAAATGTAAATCATTAAAAAACACTATATTTGGTGTGTGTATTCCTATGATTGGTAAAATTTCAAAGTTAAGTTTTTTACGGAAACATCAGTTTTGAGATCGCTTAAATAAAAAAAAAAAAAAAGTGTTTTATTTATGTATTCATTGCTAACATCATCATAAAAAACTATAAAGAATGTAATCAACATAATACAACATAGAAACATAAGTTTAAAATTCAAATAAAATTATTAAGAATTTAAAATCAAACTTTTAATTATTATATACTGTGGGACAGTTTATATCCAGTTCTATAAATACCACATTCCATCTATTTTGGAAGGAGACACTTTTGGTGGAGACATGAGAAAGACAGAATGTCCATTGATTTCTCAACCAGCAGCTTAGAAAGGTACACATTGTAGTAACTCTGGACAGTCTTTACTTACCAGCTTCGCAAGCAGCACTAGATCCTTCTGAATTCTTTCAAGCCTCTGGATATCCTGAGTGGTGTATGAACACCATTTATGCACTACATATTCAAAAACCGTTCTTACTAATTACAAGTACAAGGTCAATAGTGCCTTTGAATCCTTAATGTCACCAAATTGTCTTCTTATAAAACCTACCATTCTTGAGGCAGATCTGCACATATAATCAATATGGTGGTTAAACTTCAGATCATATCACAAAACTACACCTAACTCATTCATCACACCAACACATTTAAGTTGAGTGTTCTACCGAGTAAAGAAATATGATTGGATTTAGCTTTCTGGAAAAAGTAATTGTTACACTTTTCAATGTTAATATCGACTTTATTTTTCGAGTACCGTCCATTACTAAAATCAATTTGGTCTGCAGGACCTCACAGTCGACAATATTATTAATATCCATATATATTTATTGAATCATCGAAAAAGAACAAACTTGAAGATCTCTCGAAAAGCATGATGAGGTAAAAGAAGAGCCAAGGATTTCAAACTTAAAACCCTGTAAAACCCATGACCTTACCAGCCACCTCATAGATATGGAACAATTGCATCTAACATATTGATGCCTTCCACCAGAAAAGACCTCAAAAAAGAAAGTAAACCGCCAAAAATTTTGGGAAGCGACTAGGAAAGCTCAGTTTGTAGAGCAGTAGCACGTAAAGCCAAAGGTCTTGGGTTTGATTTCCGGTCTAGGTCGTATATTTTTCACTTGAAATATTATTATAAAATTTAAAACATCTGACAATAATTTTTTACAATATAATATTTAATGGTGAGAAAGAGAAGAAACGGCACATACAAAGTAAAACAGTTTCTAAGAAAGAAGGGCTTAAAGTGTTCATTTCATAAAAAGCTGAGGGACACCAAAAATTGATTTGCTCAAATTTCGAAACATAATTTTCGTTAAAAACATTGTTTTTATTCTTCCTAAAGTACGAATAAAATGAAATACAGTACAACCTCGTTTATCCGGACTAATTGGGACCGGAAGTGATCCGGTTAATCAAAAATCCGGATAATCTGAAATTATAGAAAGATAAATAAAACAAAATATAAAATGATAACTTACCATTTATAAGTCATGAAAAAACACAATATTTACACAGTCATTCAATTTACACAATACACGAAATTACACAATGTACTGTAAATGACGAAAAACATTTTATTTACACACCTGAAATATTTACACATACTTTTAATTTACACAGGGTTTAGTTCATATTTACAAAAAAGTCATTTATCATCCTCTGTTTTAATTTGGTGTGACGTTTCAATGCGGCCCTGTCTATACGATTCAATGCGTCTAACTTTTGGGCCATTGTAAGCACATTACGTTTTTGTTTCGTCGCCATTTCCACGCACAAACGCTAACACACGAATATAAATAAATAGCAGTAACAACGCCCACCTCTAAATACTATGCCGATTCTCATTCACGTCCTCGATACTCCCGAGTCCCGACTGGGGATGTGATGTGCCAACTACCAAAAAAAAAGAACGGGGGTTCCCAAAGCTGGCGGCACCGCTTTAAGATATGACAAAATGTTCACATTTACTGATTTACACCCTTGAGTCTTAGCAACCCGACAACAATAAAGTTGTAAAAATGACATGATGGTTTATGATGCGTTGTAAACATGCACCGGGTTTGTATTTATTTCACAGTTGTACATTTTCTTTAAGGACCGTTACAGGCATCATCATTGTATTACACTTTCTAAAATATCAGGCATTCTTTATTTTTTTCCCGGTTTTTTAAAAAATTCCCTGACTTTTCCAGAAAATTGAAATTCCCTGACTTTTCCCGGTCGTTAGACATCCTGAATAATACTATTAACCGTATCCGATCAAAAATGTAAAGAAACTAAACACGGCACAGAACGATATGGTAATGATGTATTCCGGTCGCTAGCACGTGATAGACTACCCGCCAGCATAGACAATAGACAAGGTCACTGTCATGCCGCATCGGGGTAGGGGGATGGTGACGCAGAGGTCATTGCTCCTCCACTTTCTCTTCCCAGTGCATCAACAACCCGCCCTAATACCTCGAGGCGACACTGTAGTGTTGAGGAAATCACGTTTTTATCAACATTAATGTAATAGCAGATATTTCTTGTTGAAACTCCATACTCAAGGATAAAATAAAGCAAAAGCTTAAAGTTTCAAAATATTATAAATATTATTTAAAATATTATTCAAAATACAGTAATTATTAAAATATTTTGAAACGTTAAGCTTTTGCTTTATTTTATCCTTGATTAAATTTTTAATTTTTTTGTTCCGGATTGATCCGGATAATCCGGACATCCGGTTGAATGAGGTCCGGATAAACGAGGTAGTACTGTACATGAAAATAATCAACATGGCCAGGTTATCCATTTGATACTCGGGGGTAACATAAAATTTGACAGAAGCTACTAACATAATTGTAATCAACTGGATGATTTAATATTTAAAGAATCACAGTATAAATTTGAAGGTATTGGGTTCAAAACAACTTGGGTCAATATCCCCCCCCCCCTCACTTTTATAATACTTTAGAGTTAGACCAATATATCGGTTCATTATTTTCATACAGAAAATATCACGAGCCAATACATTAACGCCTGTGATATGCGTTAGATAGCCCCGGGAGGCGATATATGGACTTTCATAATTTTTGTTGGAAGTTATGATAATTTGCCAAGCTATGGTGTCTCCTAAAGTACTGCTAGCTGTTGTACTCTGACCCTACAGTACCAAGCTGTTGTTTATCAACTACCGAACATTTTAAAATCTACTATTTGCCATGATAATTTATTCAAGCTTTCAATTTATATATATAACATGGTGAAAATAAATACAGCTAAATTGCAATAATTTTCATATGGTACATAAAAAAAATTTATTTAATATATTAACATATGTACTGTTTTTATAATAATTGTTTTTTAGTTTATTATCTACAAAATATTGTTTTTATCTTTATATTTGAGAAGGTTACGAATTTTTTTCCTAACCACATGTTAAAAGATCATTTTTGGCTTATGATTTTCCATATGTAAAGGCCAGGGTCATTGTACTACTTTATTATTACTGTATATCTATTTTTATTCTCAATTTCCTTAGTAATGTATTATTTATGTTCATACTTATGCTAATTGTGCAATTTATAAAATAAGAAGAGATATACTAAATAAAGAAATTACTAGAATAATCAGGAAGATCCGGATCAGTGACCTGACCTTGACCTCTACAAGAGTACAGCCAACTTAAACATATGACATAAAAGACAGAATTTGAAAGGAAAAAAACAGATTGGTATGATATATGTTTCTGAAGATGTCGAGCAGCTATGACAAAGCTAAAGGGAGATACATACCTCAAATAAAATATGTGAAAATATCTATTAAAAAGAAGTAAATAGTTAGTAACACGTTGTAAAGTTTTACTTACACTTGTTTTGACTCTCTTATCTTGAGGAATCCTTAATTTCGCTTGATGTAACATGTCATCCATTTTGTCCCTGTAAAAAAAGATACTTAATTATATGGCAAAGATGTAATGTCAATGACAAACAAAATTAAATTTACAAAAATTGACATCCACTTTACTCTCTCATAAATGTAGTATAGAGAAAGTTATATTAAAAAAAAAAAAATCAATGTTGAGTTTTTCATAGATATATTCATTTTGAGCCCCCCTCAAGTTTAAAAAAAAAGTGATTTTGAAATGATGACTGTCATATGTACCATATTTTAACTATATTTTGAAACATTTTTTTAATAGGTCAATATTTTGGACTGCACATAAGACAAAATCACAAAATTCCAATTTTCTCAAAATTGGCTCAAACGATTTTGATCAATTTACCTAAAATATAACCTGTAAGTTAAACAAGGAAACCTGTGAGGAAATAAAAGGTAGTGGTCCCCTATTTCATGTAAAAAACAAAACATTATTGATAAAAAAAATTAGAGGAGGGTAATTAATCATGGAGCTGTTATAAAAGATTAATTTCTCAAAATGAACTTTATAGATTTACTTCAACTTTGAAAACAAAAATGACTCTTGTCTGCCATCATTTAGAAATATTTTAATCAAAAACTTTTCAGCTTAGAAACAAGTTCAAACACAGTCGTTAAAGCATAATTAGGCTCTATTTACATGTTAAAAAAAAAAAAAGTACAAACTTGATAAGGAGGGGGGGTATATTATGAAGAACTAACTTATATATCTTTGTATTAAATGATTAATTGTTAATTATGTGTGTTAATAAAATGGATTAATAAAAAACATTAAAAATGTTAGTTACGATTAGATGGTTGTCTTGTAAGACTTTGAAACCTAAGCCCGAGTATAGACCGGGCAGTGCGACAGCGCTCGCCGCCGAAGCCCGAGTATACATCGGGTTGCGCTAAATAATTCTATATGATCGCGATGTCGGCATATAATCGGGTTTTGGCACTTTTGCTTAGCTAATTGGTTATTTATCTTTGCATGTCTTTGATTTTCGAATAGTCAGTGCTGTTGATATGGACTAAATATAAATATTATAAAGCTGAAGCTAGGCAACGTAACACGTCTACGAGGAACGTAGCAGACGTTTGTTTAGTTCAAAGTTAGTGACAGAGTAATCAAGATTCGTTATGTTTGTTTGTTGTTTTTCTTGAATACTAAATACTTTTTGAGTTATGGTGGTGTCCAGAATGTTCAGTACCCCTTTGTGTATCTGAATGTTTCAAACTGTATCATACAAAGGCCAATTATGTTTAGTGAAGTGCTGTGTAGCTATTTTTGTTTGTGTGTGTATTTTACCCTTTTTCAAGACTAAGGAGTGTTGACTGTGAGTAAAATATCTATTTACATGTATATATATATATATATATATATATATATATATATATATATATATATACATGTAAATAGATATTTTATATATATATATATATATATATATATATATATATATTTAAAAAGGTAATTTCTTTAGGTTTAAAATGATATATAATAAGTCATATATGATAAATATAACAAATACCACAATTTTTTAAAAACATGTCCAAAACCCCCAGGCACAGTAGTTAGTAAAGCAGCGCGTTAGAGAGTTAGGCTTCAAAGTGTTAATAATAACTGTTGAACCTAATCCACAGAGTTAATTTATTTATATGCAAGTATAAATATATAATAAAACACATTTATAATCATTTCACAAATAAAACATTGCCAGCCATCAGCATATTAATAACGCTGTCAAATTTGGTACAGTAATAGATGTAAATATTAGGTAACGAGTGATAATTTAAACAATTCAGAAGTAAAAGGTGCATTACTATTGAACTGTGTCAGTGAAGAAACTATTGAACTGTATAATACAGTTAACCTTTACTGATAAAAATCATAATAAAAGAATTATGTAAATATGACTTACATGATGATAGTATATTAAGAGATAGAATTGTCTAAGAGGTTAATGATAAAGGCTTACAAGAAAAATTAATCATAGTTGAAGACAAATTTAAAAACAGCTGTTGCATTACATAGAGCTGATGAGGTTTCTAAGTAACAAACATCGAGTTTACAAGAAAATAGGCCATTGTCATTTGATGCTGCGAAAGCTACCAAGATTCAGGCCTACACACAAGAAAGTTTAAACCCTACTTTTACTAATAAACACTAAATTAGTATTAATAGCAATAATAATCTGCACAAAACATCTACAAATTATCTTAATACAATTCAGGACTAACTAGAAGAGTATAAATTGTAAGCAATGTTGAAGACGATACAACCTAAGGTCACGCCCTGCTTACGAAAAGCTTTGTTTTGTTACACATGCGGGAAACCTGATTTTGTTAGATTTTACCCTAAAGGTAAACCTAATAAAATGTCTGTTTAAAGTTCACAGAAATCTAATGAAGATGAATTGTTCTTGATAAATTGCTTACAAGATGTAAATACTGCAGAACCATCCAAGAATGTATTCATATTAAATAAACTAGGTCCTGTTAAATTAGATTCTTGAGCACAATGCAATGCCAAGCTTATCAATATATAAAAGAAATTTGCCTTCAAAATAAACTTCCCAAAAGTAAACTGATTACAATTGGGTTTGTTGACATAATGTGCAAACATAAAAACTTTAAGGATATATTAAAAATCTATATTGTTGATTACCGAACTGCGAAAACGTTTTAGGCTTAAATTCATGTCTTAAGTTGAATCCAATTCAATTAACCTTGAATGTCATGGAGAAATTATTTCTCTATGCTGACGACACCACTTCTACAGTAAAAGGGGATAATATTATAAATTGATTTTGAACGATGGACTTCCACGGTCACAAACATCATTATGATCTTGTTCGTCGGGGTTCGACAGCGTCAATATTGTCTGCACGTTGAGTACAGCCGACGTTTCGGGCACTTTACAGATGTCCACTCTCAAGGCTTAACAAATGTCAACATGTATTGATATGTGAATGTAACTTTCTAATCTAATTAATTAATATGTGAATTTTTCTAAAGTTATTTTTATCCGCTAGGATGTTATAATTAAAATGAGTACATTGTTCCAACCTTTCCCAGCTCCGTTACTCTCACTAACAAAAGTAAGATTAACGAAGATGGGAAAGGTTGGAACAATGTACTCATTTTAAGTATATTTGAACGAACATTTATCAAAATTGTTAATAGTCAATTAAGAACAAAATTATAATTTTTGTCATATGACAGGTAACCCTAAGTTTATGTTATTGATTAAATTGTTAAAAAAAAACACCTCCAAAATATTAGACCGATAAAAATAAAAACAGATACCAAATTTGATAAAAATCAGTCCACTTGATTTAACTGCAGTACATAACCCCACAAACAATTGACATACACCATTAAAAAACACATTTTTTTTTTTTTACATTCACAGTACCTCAAAACAGAGGTTTCCGCAAAATAAACTTGAAATCATTGTTTTTTTTTTTTTATCATAACCCCACAAACAATTGACATACACCATTAAAAAATAGTTATTTGTGCAACTAGTGAGCAAAGTGGCACTTTTTTAAACGAGAGAAAAATGTTGACGCACGAGGCTTGCCTCGTGCGTCAATTTTATTGAGTTTAAAAAAGACACTTTGCTCACGAATTGCACATTATACTTTGTCTACAGTTGTTATTTTGTGACAAATAAAAACATACATACAAATAATATATGTATTATATAAATCAATTCAAATAAACTTAAGCTAAATTTCGTTTTGTTCGGTTGCCATTCGGAGTGAGCAAAGTAGTGTGCAAAGTAGTGGGCAAAGTGAAACTGTTGAGAAATCAGCTGTTTTGCAAACTAATTTAAATGAACAAAATGCCACTTTGTCAACAACTGTAGACAAAACACATTTTTTTACATTCACAGTACCTCAAGACAGATGTTTCCGCAAAATAAACTTGACATCATTGTTTTTTATCCATCACAACTTTCTCTGTAGGCACTATTATATATTTGGGAGAAAGAAAAAATGGAGGTATTCCAAGTTGGTTGAGCAATATCAATACTAATGACTGACAGTTGAAAATGATTAAAACCATTAAGTCAAGAAAAGTCCTTCAGTTTTTGTAATAACAAGAGTTTAACAATATGTTGATTATTACTGCATAAAATAAAACAAATTGGAAACATGCCAAGAATGGATTAGTTAGTCAGAACGCCCTCTCTTAACCATTAATACCCATGGCTAACATTCAATTACGGTAATGTTGCATACAATAACGGCTTAATACATATATTAATATCATTGACTTCAAATTCCAGCCACTTAAGAATCCTAGTAAAATTTTATTCAATTTGAAAATCTATTATCGTTAAAAATTCATTTTTTGGTTCTACATACAAAAAATTTTCTACTAAAGTAAAATAAATACAGAATCATTAAAAAAATATCCACTAATTTTATAAAATTACTTAAATTTCTTTCTTTCTTATTTAAAGGCAAAAATCTCTCATTATCATCATCGCCTTATACAAAAGAAAAGAACATAAAATAAAGATGTGGCCCAGCCAAGGACCCACCAAATAAAATCTATAATAAGTATAAATTTGAATGTAATGGGAAGGGATTTTAAATAATAAAATATCAATTGGCACTTGCAATTTTGTTGAGCAGTGCAAGATACGTAGAAGGGGGGGGAGAGACAAGGAGTGGGAGGGCTTGAACCAGCGAGCCGGGAGAGAGTCTGTTCCGAGAGCCGTGAGAAGGAAGTTGAACGGCAGACCGCTACTGGACGAGGTCAGTCCATTTTCGGCCACGTACTATACAATTAATCGGTATGCTTTTCGGCCACTATTAAGGCTTTATCTAGCCGTTATGTCTTTTTTATAAATTATAATTATTTCTGTAATCTTCTAATTCGGCGCTAAAATAAAAGAGAACATTTAATTTAACTTGCGTTACGTGCGTTCATTAGCGTCCTAACCCGACTCCTTGGCCCATCCTGACAAGATTCGGCTAAAGTGTACGCGGTCTCCAGCCAGCCGGAGCTTCCAGCTGGTCAAAAGAAGTGGAGACGGTCACAAAGAATATTAGCCTTCGAATACTCTAATAGCATCAGAGTCAGAAAGTAACAATAGTTGGTCAAGAGAAACCTGATAGGTAGGATGAAAGAGAGGGATGTAACTCAAGATTATTCAAAGAATGTGTAAATCCAGCTAGGTCCATCGGATTGCCTAGTCTAAATGCACACAGAATGAACTCCAGAGGATGTTTTCTGTAAATAGTCACATATTCAAACAATATCTGGCATCAGGGAAAGATAAAATTCTGTTTGTTATAAAGTTACTCCAATTGGTTAACAAGAATAATACAAGTCATATCCTATTGTCCAAATGTTGAAGTTTATAGTTTTGGTCCCGCCAATTTCTAACAGTCTTTTTATTGAAGACTATTGTAGTTACAGCCTTTGTTATAATCATTAACTTTCGAACATACACTATGAACATAAAATACGTAAGTTTTGAGTACCTTTATTTTCTATGATATAAACATCCTAGTTCTGAAAACTGCTTCATAATAATATTCATAATACTTTTACTCATGAACAACACAAGGGCTTAGTCATCAGTACTAGTTTACTAGCGGCTAGCAGACATGTCATACGAAGCTAATCTGATAATCTTTTTTCACAGAGATGTTGCTTGGAAGTGGTGCAGTGTTTTGTTGACTTTGGTCTATTCATGAATCATGTTGGAAATTAAACTTGGTGTTTTGCGGCAATTTCTAAGAATAGGAGTGCAGGAAATATGCTAAAGAAACAACCACAAACTATATGGGTCAGGGAATGGATCAACCTGAAGTCAACTTGGAAGTATTGGAGCTTCTTCGAGATTTGTAAAAGAACTAGCCTTGGAAGATCCCAAATAATACACAGTTATGAGAGGCAACGGTTTTTTCCTGTAGGATAAAACTTGAAAATAACATTCAGATATTTAGAAGCTAAAGATTCAGAGTAACTGTGAACAATGCATTATAAATAGTGAATAAGTTGGAGATTATGATGAATTTTGTAGTGATGATTCGCTTTTAGATTATATAAATAATATAGATGAAGATTCAGATTATAACCCTCTAGCATATGGTACATCTGGAACAGATAGGCCTATTATTCAAAATAAATTTTGAAATCCCGAACTGTTTCAATATATCTGCCATTAATGTTTGAACTCTTCTGCCTTGTACCTTGGGTAAAAAGTGGACAATTGTCTCCCTACACAAATCAGCAAAACACCATTGCAGACAAAATTACACAATATATTTTTTTTGGAAAATAGGCTTTCATCTATTTCAACTGTTGTTCCAACACCACCAATTTTGTCTAGACTTCATTTTTCAACTGCATCAATGCACACTTCTCTCATATAACTATTCCAATCAATCACTGTTTTATTGGTATACATTGTCATACATTTGTGGCGCTTCCAAAATGGATATTCTTTAACAAAATATAAATTCATAACGTGATCATTTTCACATTTTCATTCATCATGTAACAAGCCTTTACTTTTCAAAAAAAGTGATAATCTCATTAAGACGGTAAGTCCTACAACAACATTGTAGCACAATGTACATTATCAGGTGAACACAATATTGAACAAAAGGTAAACAGTGATTTAACTATAATACCCTGGCCTAACCTAATCTATTTCCACTGGTCCATATAGTGTGTAGGTACTGAAATATGTATTTTATAAAAACACCATTATAAATTTTGTGGTTTTATATCATTAACTTCCACATCAACATTTTTTTTATTAAGATAAACTAACAATACACTATGTTTGAGTCTAAATTCGTAGCAAAATTTGATAAAAATAGAACGAAAAATAAAGAAATTCAATTTTTATTTCTTGGTAATATGATAGCTAATTTTAAGTTACACAACATGACAAAAAAAAAATCGAGACAAGACCAAAATATGCCTACATACTAAATTTGATAAAAATCAGTCCACTCATTTGAACTGTAGATCATTGCATAGATGACAGACAGACAGACATCAGTCCAAGAGATAAACTGGATATTTCTGAGAAAAACTCTACCATTACATAGTTCTATTGATCCATCACATAACTTTTTCTCTATAAAAGAGACAGTTTCAAGAAAGGGTTACAGCTCTACTCTTTGTTTCTATTAAGATGTGACAAATGTTATCAATGATATAACAGGAAGTTACTGATAACATACAATACATATACAGATACACTTTCAAAAGTCCCTTACCACACTTGGGAATAAACAAAATAACAAAATTTTTTTGTCAAAAGTAAAATGTTTATTCTTATTAGACCCTTATAGCTATTACAACAACAAAGTTGTCATCTTCAGAGGGAATCTTAACAAAGACTAAATTAAAACTATTTATAATAAGTTTTTATAATAACTATTTATATAAGTTGTAAATAGTTTTAATTTAGTCTTTGTTAAGATTCCCTCTGAAGATGACAACTTTGTTGTTGTAATAGCTATAAGGGTCTAATAGGAATAAACATTTTACTTTTGACAAAAAAAATTTGTTTTTTGTTATTTTGTTTATTCCCAAGTGTAGTAAGGGACTTTTGAAAGTGTATCTGTATATATTGTTTATACAATACATAGTCTAGTGCAGTTGAAAATTTAAAACAAATCAAATTGAAAACTTATCAAACAATAGCTCTGCTTTTTAGAAAAAAAACTAACTAAAAGACTACTTAAAAACACGTGTAGCCTATAAATGTTGACAAATGCGGGTAGGCCTACTCTCTTTCATTCATATTTATAACAGCCGAGGAATGAGAACCCTTTATAACCTAATTTAAATGTTGACAATCTTTAATAAGTAGTAAGTAATACATGAATATATTTAGACAATAAGTCTTATTATGTAAGAATTCCGAAGACCTTTTTAAAGGCTATTCTCAAAAATTAATTCAATCAGATTTTTAATTAAGGGAACTATTTTTCTTTTGTATCTAGTAGAACTCATTATGGCAGTTAACTAAGATAAAGTTGTTCTGGCACAGAAATATGTTTCTGTTAAGTTTATTTTTATGAAAACACCCTTTTTAAAGAAATATTTTTAAAAATCAAGTATCTATAATTGTTTTTGTTTTTTTGTCTTAATGATACATTTTAATAAATTTGTGCACTAGTCACATAAATTGAAAACTCATTAAAAATAAAGTTAAACATATTTGAAAATAAATTAAATTAAATATTTGATAGCTAAATTTAAAATTTTATTTGTATTCTGTATTAATACACAGTTAGAAATAAAAGAGATGAGAAAATTCATTGTTTGAAATAAATTCATGATATAAGCTACCCGATTTGTAAGGCGTCAAGTTTTAAACGATTATAACAGTTTTTACATCGTTAGTTTTTAAGTCAATATCAATTTTACAACGTTGGTTTCTAAGTCATACAAAATTCTCTACATAACCAAGAAATTAGGAACTTATTTTTTAAAATCGAATACTCATTTTAATAGTTCGATTGCCTTGCCAAGTTCATATTTGACACAATTGTAATATAGGCCTACTTACAATCTTAAAACTAGATCTCCAATAGATTTTTTAAATACAAACTTACAGCTTTCTAACATGAAAGACGTTTTAAATAGATCGTCTTTTTGGTTTCAAAATAGTAGTTTAAATATTAAAACAAAGTACACTATTTTTAAATTACGATATAAAGCTGAACTTTCAAACAGTCTGATTTATAAATGTAGCAATTGCTTATGTTCTTCCACTAATTGTTTACAAAACTGTATAAAAATTTACCAAGTAGCCATAAAATATTAAGGACTTAGTTGATCAATATTTCTCATATAAAGAGCATATAAATTTAAATGTTTATAGAAAACTCAGTTTTTAATAGTAAAAAGTTGTATTTTTTCGAAAACATTATTACTACTGTACTTTAATAAATTTTAACTTTAGTTTAGTACAATCAACACTTTGGTATACATAGTATTATGTTTTGGGGTGGAAAAATACAATACTGAAATAAGTTATAAGTTCACAAAAAAGGAAAGTAAAATTAATTGCTAGATGGATGGTTCGTGATTCATCCCTTCCTATATTTAAAAATTTGGTTCTATTAATAAAAATCATTTTAGGTTTTAAAACTTTTTGTTTAATCAGCTACCTGATTATTTAAAATTTTCTTTTTTCATAAAACAATTTTGGAAAAACAATAAGTTACAATTTTCTCATTACAACTAACAAAATGTTGAATATCTTTTGATATAGGCTATATATAATTCTTGTATATATTTTAATTCTTGTAAATTATATGAATGAATGTGAATAGGTTTAAATGAGACACTTACATTTTTTTAAATGAATTATAATTATTTGATTGTTTCACAGCCTCACAGTTTTATGAATGTTATAGTGTGAAGATAAAAACACTAATATGGGTGTATCTCCGGAGTACCTCACATTTGGCGAACTTTGTGTGTTGTGTAGTGTTTGAATTAATCACATATACAGTATATTTACCTGTTTAGTAGTGTATATTTGAGTTTTTATATTAAGCTTGTATAATTTTTTATAATATTTATGGATGTTATTTAAAAATAAAAATTAAATTTCTGAACTGGTCTAGATAAGCAAAAGTTGTTTTGGCAAATAAATTGAAAAAAGCCAGCAATTCTGCAATAGGCCTATTACATAAAAACTATGACAATCAAATTGACTACATGCTGTTCAAATCAGAGAACTTTGGATGCTAAGCAAAAAACAAAACTTAATAAAAAACATTCAGAATTGAAAAATGGTTTAGAGATTGCTTTATAATGCCAAAATGAATTCATTTCAATATTAATTAAATTATTAGAATAAGACAAACAATGGATTCGTGACAAAATTAAGGAGAGAGTGAAATGAAGCCAGTCAGGCATTGTATGACCTTGGAAAAACAAAACTGCTATTATATTTAGCAAGAGTGAAATTTTATCATGTCTCATTTTATGTTCTGAAACAACTTATTATTTATTGTTGGGCAAAAGTTAATGAAACTAAGAGAGGTTATCATAAAGCCAGCATTGATTTTGTTCTCACAGTTTTCTTAAGTCTATTAATTTTAACAATTAAGTTATTATTGAAACAAGCAAAATAAAATTAACAGTAAAAATAGAAATATAGGCTACACATAATTAATAGAAGCACTAATGTTTCAAGGTTAAAAGACGATAATTTGGAAATTGAAAAAATTAATCTGTTTCATCAAAATTTTGTCAAGATGAATCATACAGCTCAAAAGATGTTTTCCCCCTCCTGATAATTTTTTTCACATTTATCATCTTCTGTATATATAAAAAACTATTAATAAATCCCTGTTATCAAGTTATAAACCTAGAACAATTAGAAATGTGAATAACTTCAACATAACCCAAGGCAATAGCTAGCCTGGAATTGTCAAAATAACTAACACTAGATACAAAAGTGATTAGGAAAATCATAACAAGACACAATACAAGGAAAGGCAAATGCCATGTTGAATGAGACCCCTACACTGACCATGTTTCAATATGGTGTTTGCTATTCTTTGTATTTTGTAGTTCAGTGAGTTGTAGTTTTTTCTGAACACATCTTATATATTTTCCTCGTTGCTTTAAACAATTATTGAAAATTGTATAGCAAGCATCCAATGCTTATTAGAATTTTAACAAATTTAAATTGATCCTATGTTCCAAACAAATGAACAATTAAACATTAATAATATATACAGATACACTTTCAAAAGTCCCTTACCACACTTGGGAATAAACAAAATAACAAAAAACTTAGGTTGTTAAGTAATAGATTTCTTAGAATAGTTTTTTTTTTTTATAATTTATGTGAAAGTTATTATTTATATTTTTCATTAATATTCTGGTTTACTATATTAATAGAATTTTTTAGCATAATTCTTATGATTCATGTAAAAAAATTATTTTTGTATATATTATTAAAGATTAACCTTTTTATGTTGTTATGGAATTTTCAGCATAGTGGTTTTTAAAATTTTTTTTATTTTTTTTATTCTTGTAAAAGTAAATATTTGTATCTCATTTTAATATTCTGATTTAATATGTTAATAGAATTTGTAACATAGCTTGTATTATTCGTATTTTTGTTTAATGATAATAGATTTGCATAGTTTTTATTCATGTATCATTATAAAAAAATTTGTATCTACTATTATTATTTAGTTAATATGTTAAGATAATTAGTTTAGGGATGATTATATTGTAAATTCTAAAACATCTTTGTTTGTTAGAGGATTGGGCCTTCCCCATTCCAGGTAACAGTACAGGTGTTTGAACTGTCAACCCTATTGTTGATAGGTCAATGCACCAGAGGAGTGGGGTAGAGAAACTGGTCACTTTAGTTGTAAATAGTTTTAATTTAGTCTTTGTTAAGATTCCCTCTGAAGATGACAACTTTGTTGTTGTAATAGCTATAAGGGTCTAATAGGAATAAACATTTTACTTTTGACAAAAATTTTTGTTTTTTGTTATTTTGTTT
Source organism: Aphrophora alni (assembly GCA_963513935.1). Taxonomy (NCBI): domain Eukaryota; kingdom Metazoa; phylum Arthropoda; class Insecta; order Hemiptera; family Aphrophoridae; genus Aphrophora; species Aphrophora alni. The sequence goes on along the minus strand of OY740778.1, from coordinate 6,103,519 downwards.
ATTCCCAAGTGTGGTAAGGGACTTTTGAAAGTGTATCTGTATATATTGTCACCACAGTGCTCTTGGTCTTTGTTTATTAATAATATAAGTGAAGTATCTGAATAAATCGAGAGCATCCCACAATTCCAGTTCTGATTACTCCAAGAAAACATGGTGACCACGCACCCCAAGAGGCTGAGGAACTCCTCCACCGAGGAATAGGATCCAGAGATCAAGAGTTGTTGAAGACTCCTTTTAAAGGTCTTCTGATCTTAAATATTTTTAAAGTGTACTGTGCGAGTTTGAAAACGAACAAAACTCCTGCTTGTTGAAGGACAAATTTTTATGTTTTTATTTAACGTTAGGAGTGCTTTTAATTTGACAGAAAATTGTTTGAAAGATATACATACAAGGAAGTGTGACTATACTCAACTCTTTGAAAGCACTTTAGCAAGACTCTATTTTTATTCATCGGACAAGTCTTACAGCATTTTGAATAACCTTTGCATATTTTGAACAAAAGCATTCCCCACAATAAAACTCTATAGTCTAAATGTGGATAAACGAGTCCATAGAAGGCTTTCTTTAAGACACTGAGAAATCCATAAGATTTAATTGTTTTAGTATACAAATTCTAGAACATATTTTGTTAAAAATGCTGTTAATCTGGTTAACTCAAGTTAATTTATCGTCAATAATCAGACCTAATAAACTTTAGTTATTTGACTGCTCAGCCCTGGCTTCCATTTTTAGATTTCTAGTTTTAGTTAGTTTCCAACATGGCTCTAGGTTACATACGCATTGTTCTTATTTCTCATATTATAACGTTACTCACACTCTTGGAACACCATTTATTACTTTTTTTTTACATAAAAAAATTACAGCAGATGTCCAATTAAACTATATCAATAATATGAACAATCCATCATTATCTAATTAAAAAAGAAAAAAATTGTGCAGTACCTACAGTTGAAATGAGTAAAAATTATATTTTGACGTAGTTGGTTTTGCATTACTATTGTTTTGCTTGTGGGAAATAACTGAGTGTATAACAACAAACTAGCATCCTGTTATACCATCAGTTATCTACTAGAAATAAAATAGTCACATTACAATCTAAATGAGTAATTTTTATTCGTTTAAAGTAAAGTTACACTTGGATTTTGTCCATTGTATAGTGTAATTCACTAAGATATTAATGTTGAATTAATTATACTAGTGTAAAACCAGTTCTGTACTACGGATATGAGACGAAAAATATTACGAAACGATTTCAGGTCTTTGTAAACAGGTGTTTAAGCTGGTTGTTCCATATGTTTTATCTGAACCGAATTATCAAAGAGGACCTATTGCAAAGAACTAGACAAGGGAAAAAATGTTGATAAAAAAATAAAGAAATGCAAATACAAATAGAGCTCGTGCGTTTCTTCGTGAAGCCTGAGGTTGGTTGGAGAAAGTTGTTTATAACCGGTTATTCATGGGTGGAGGTAAATTAACGTCAGTCTGAACTATCACCACGTCCGAGTATCATCTCGTTTCTAAAAACATTATGCTTGCTCATTGTGAATTTGTTGCAAAATATTACTGTATTTTGATTTTTCCTTGTATTACATGAATGGTGTGTTATTGTGGGAGTTTGGGATTATGAAAGCAGGTGTTAAATACAATTTAATCATGTTTATCTATTGTAAGAAAAAATCTGTAGGTTTTCAAGTTATTTTAAACGCTTTTATGTTTTAATAGCTAATATAGTATTTGATATTACGAGCCAATAGTAATGAAGTAGTTGTGCTTGTTTGTGCCCAAGAAAAATCGTTGGCTCATTAGAGAGTTAAATAAAATATGCTATCAGCCGTTTATAAACATATCATATTTCACTTAACGAAGTAAAAAGTTAGATATTTATTGAAAATATTCATTTCTGTTATGGAACCCTTTATTAACCTGCATTAATATGATCGTACAACTCGAGAGAACAAATACCGAGAAATGTCTTTAGTCAGACTGGTAGCAACTTCCCCTCCCGCGCTCGGCTCCCCACTTGCTACTACAGCCCCTCACACCCAGGCTTCACGAAGAAACGCAGGACCTCTAATAGCCTAGACGCTTCTTAGAAGGTTCTATAACAACATCACCTGTAGTGCATTAGAACGGAACTTACAGGGAGCCTACTGATACACCAAAGACAACATGGAGATGAACTGTTTTTGCTGAGGCAGATTCATTGGGAATTTCCTGGGAGGAGTTAAAAAAAACCTAATTTGAAACAAGGTCAAATAGAGGCATCTTGTCGAAACTCCATGTTTCACAACGGAATGATGGAGGTAAAAATATAAAGTATTGATGGTAATGAAGCTAACACTGTTAGGTAAAACAACAATATAGCCTAGTGTATTCAATAACAATAGGATTTTACAAACATTAAAAGCAAGATATTCGTAAAACTGATAGTACATTCTACTTGGGATCTAAGAGACATATTTGAAATCAATTGAAACCAATTTTAACAAAATCAGATTTTGCCTTTTTCCCCCCTTTCTCTTTTACACGACAGATACTTCAAAATTAGAAAAACTTTAAATAAAACCAGTCAAAATTAGTTTGAAAGAAATCTCTACTGTGGACATGCAGGCAGTTTTAAACTGTACTTTTAAAAAAAAAATTGAGGTGGAACAGAAATGAATATATTTTATGAAAATCTCAACATCATAACCCCCCCCCCATACACCATTATAATACTGTACTTTCTATTTGTAGGCTGAGAAAGTAAAAAATGGTAAGCAATTTGATACAATAACAGAGTTGCAAAGGCTTTACACTTATTAAATTCCCAAATTTTTCAGGACCCAAATAAAAAATCTCTGAACATGTGTTTAACATTTTAAAATGTTATCAAATAAATGCAGATATAGATCCCAAGGTTATTTTGATCGTTTTAATATTACCAGGCAATATTACTTTCATATCAAAAGTAAACTTAGGCCTTATTTATTTTTTTTATTGTGATAATCTTAATAAAATTAACCACTCATTTCCTTGACTCTGAACGAAATTTTGTGAACTATAATTTTCTAACAATTTCACCACTTTTCTTTGACTCTAACCAAATTTCCTCACATTTCTAATCCCCCCCCCCATGTCAGTAGAAAACCTGAAAATGCAGGCAGTTTTAAACTGTACTTTTTTTTAAAAAATTGATGTGGAACAGAAATGAATATATTTTATGAAAATCTCAACATCATACCCCCCCCCCTCCCATACACCATTATAATACTTTCTATTTGTAGGCTGAGAAAGTAAAAAATGGTAAGCAATTTGGTACAATAACAGAGTTGCAAAGGCTTTACACTTATTAAATTCCCAAATTTTTCAGGACCCAAATAAAAAATCTCTGAACATGTGTTTAACATTTTAAAATGTTATCAAATAAATGCAGATATAGATCCCAAGGTTATTTTGATCGTTTTAATATTACCAGGCAATATTACTTTCACATCAAAAGTAAACTTAGGCCTTATTTATTTTTTTTATTATGATAATCTTAATAAAATTAACCACTCATTTCCATGACTCTGAACGAAATTTTGTGAACTATAATTTTCTAACAATTTCATAACTTTTCTTTGACTTTAACCAAATTCCCTCACATTTCTAATCCCCCCCCCTTGTCAGTAGAAAACCTGAAAATGGACATAAATGATGCATAATATTAAACACTGACACTTACGTTTTTGGTTGACTGATAATCTGATTCTTCGTACTTATAAGATGATTTGATGATAGATGATTCTCGGTCATCATTTTGAAAACTATCACAGTATGCTAAAGGTAAACTTAAAACAAGTGGCCAGACTAGTGGCCAAGTCTCTTAAAATTAATCGCACGCACTAACACTTGAGAGGACTGTACAATCAAATCCCTAGTTTATTTGTTTTATAATTACAGTTTGTACATACGTAGGTTCACTAAAACTATTTTTTTCTCTCTTCCCGTATAACACAGTTTTTAAATTGGTTCAATAACACAGAATAAATTCCAGTCTCCTAAAAAAAAAGAAGACAAAATTAACATTAGTCAAGTTTGACATTCCAAAATAACAAAATATTGCTTTTCAGACAACTGCTTAACAAATACCCTAATAGTTATTATAATGAATAATCTGAAACTGTAATTTTCCCTTGTTGTAAAGGCAAAAAACCTCTCAGTCATCATGACCATATATATATATATATATATATATATATATATATATATATATATATATAAAGGAAAGAAAAAACATAAAATAAAGACAGCAACCTTCGAAATCTAAAATAACACCAGGGTTAGAAAAGAACAAGAGTTGGTTTTAACTCAAGGCTACATGAAAAAAGGTGTAGATCCAGCTAGGTTCCCTCGGGATTGCTCAGTAAAATGAGCCCCTGAAGGTACCCAAAACTGCAAAGGTTATAATTATATTTCTTCTTTTATTTATAAGAATAATAAGTTTTCTTTTTTACATTTTTCATTAGACTTATTTAATTCTCTTATAAAATAAATAACATTCAATGTGTAGGCCTACTATAAAAAATTTTAAATTAAAAAATGTAAATTTAACTTTTATTTATTTATTGTTTTTTCTATCTCTCGGGGTTTTCAGGTAAGAGCATCTAAATTTTTTAAATAAAAACAGTTAAAACTTAGTGAGCTAAGAGCTGTTTTGAAAATAGTTATAATCCTAATAGAATTACAAAAAATTTCTTCGAGTTTATGTGTAAATCTTTGAAATTTTACATAATTCACTAACAATTCCCTGACTTTTCTTTGAATAACCATATTCCGTAATGTTTTGAAATACAAAAGAGAAAGATAGATAGCTAAAGACTAACATTGAGGTGCCAAATTGAAAAATAATTATATTTACTAAAACAAAAGCTAAAGGTTTTAAATTCAGATATAAATTTAAAATTAGTCTAAATAAAAAAATCAAAATCACATGAGAATAAATTAAAATTTTAGGTTTACCCACAATAAATAATAATTACTTAAGAACAAGTACATACATTATATAACTCATTATTCTGATAAAAGAAAATTAACTTTGAAAATTATATACAATTTACTTTAATTAGTCTCTCAGTTCACTAACTTAAGGCCAGAAATTATTAAATTTCTTATTTTATTACAATTGGTTGTTCAGTTTTTTGCATAAATATTGTTTCTATCAAATTATATGAAATTTTTATATACACAAAAAAAGCTGAACTAGTCTTTCTTTAAGGAAATACTCTTATTTAGAGGTTGTTTAGGATTGGTGCCAGCTTTTTCAATTTTTAAGGAAAATACATATAAATAAATCATAATTTAATAAATTTGAATGGACTAACTCCCAAATGTCTTAATCTTACAAGGATAATATCAAAAGAATTGTGTGTGTTGAGGTATCAATGAAATGTGAATTTTATCCTAGGAGTCGGAATTAATTTTTTTATCAATTCAAGTTTAAATATTGTATTTTCAAGTAATTAACTCCTCGTACATCTGAAAATCCTTCTGAACAAGGATTAAGAATTGTCTCTGTCAATTAAGTATAAATAGGATAAGGAAATATGGTTTGATCTCACCCAACTATTTCTTCAAGTTTTCATTTAAACTTTTCTTTAGTATTTTGTGGGATTCGGACTAAAATGTAGGCTACTGTATAAATAGCCCACACTATTTAAGGGTTCTTCTAGTACTGTTTTATTCGACTGAACACGATGATTAGTTGGCAAAATCTGTTTCAATTCTTCCTATCAGAGAAAGCGTCCTTTCAGTTCAGAAGACTCCAACAATAATCCCTTTTTTTCAAGAGTAGCGTTCCCAAGCTTTGAATCGCCCGCCTCCTGAATTATGCAGTCTTTTGTGTGTGTATGCCTGTATATCAAGTGAAATATTCGGACAATCATTTATTAATTGTTTCTCCGAGCTTTGTAATGATATAATTTGGAAGAATGGAACTCTAGGATACTAAATAAATTACATTAAATTAACAAACAAATAACTTCTTTAGTACATTAAAATCTACATATTTTCATTAATACAAATTGCATTGAAAATCCTAAGTCACATCTATTTGAATTTCTTCCGCCAATTTGAATGTGAACTTTAAAAGTGAGTGTGCCTGTTGATTCCATCTTCAAAGAAGACGTATAAAATCAGCCATGTTTATTTGGGACTTGGTTTTGTTTTTAATTTATACTGAATTACCCATGAATCCTATGTATTTCTTCAAACAACCTTTTAGATGTATTAGATTCCATTGTACCCATTAATAATATTAGTTTCTTCCGATAAATTCTTGTTTTCTTATAATCCTCGTGATTGTGCAGTATTTTGTCTATGATTCTCTAAAGTTTTCTAAGTGGTATTTGGATATTTCTTTTCAGAGGTCGAATCATGTATATATGCACATAAGTTAAGCCTAATATTAAACACTTAACAAGCAAGGAGACTTACATTTTTGGTTGACTGATAATCTGAATTCAAACTAACTATTTTATTTACAATTTTTAATTAGTAATGTTTTTCTTTGTTTAGGAAAAAAATCTAAAACCGTATTTGGTCATTAAAAATAAGCTATTTTAAATAAACTATCATTTATATTACCGAATTAAAAATAGTACTAGGTTACATATATTTTATTATCTCAGCTTTTAGTTGATGTAGGAAGTTTTGACTTGGTGTTGAAAAGCTCCATATTAAGCCATTCACAGAGCATGACAAAATGTAGTCCCCTTATATAGTGTTTGAAAAAAGAAAAAAAGTGGTCCCATGTATACAGATGATCATTATATCATAAAATGAAATTGAATATTATTCTTTTCTATTTAAATCGAGTAACAATTATGACAAAAATACTTTTTCTATGGATGCATTGTTAAAATAATAAATAAAATTGTCCCCTTTGAAAGTAAAATGTACATTTCCATATGGCTTTTGTTAAGATGAAATTACATAAGTGAAAACTCAAATCTTTAATTTTCTGGACACCAATACTTTTATAACTTAAGTCTTTTATAACTTAACAACAGGCAATATCCATACAAAAAAAACATTTGACGAAATAGATTTAACTTATCCCTCGAAGTTATGTGATGTAAAAACAAAAATCAATGTCTAGTTTATTGCCTAAATATCTGTTTTAAGGTCACATAAGAAAGTGTTTTTTTGAAAGATGTCCATTAGGTAACTTGTAATTTTCGGAGTATACTACACATACTTTACTTCATTTACCATCCATTCATTACTTCATGTGTGAAGTGTTCTGAAACCCTAGTGAACAGATTTTAATCAAATTCAGCACATTGACATATTTTGTCCATGTCATAATTTGTAGATAGCAGTCATAGCACCAAAATTAAAATATTCAACAGTCAGCTCTAACAATTTTTATCAGTTTGGTACTTCTACGGAACCCCCCCCCCCACTGTTGTTTAAAGACAAACCTCTCGATCATCGTCTTAAAAAAAAAAAAAAAAAAAAAAAAAAAAAAAAGATCATAAAATTAAGATACCCAGCCCTCGAATACTCTAATAGTGTCAAGATTGGAAAAGAACAAAAATTGGTCAAGGGAGATATGAAAGGGTGGGATCTAACACAGACTATATGAATAAAGACATAGATCCATCTAGCATCCTCAGGATTGCCAAGTCCGTACTAATCAAAATGCTTCTATGGACCCAAACAAAACCATTAATTTCTATGAACACAATAAAAGCTTTTTAAAATGCTCATCTTTGAGTTATTTTTAAGAAAAACAAAACAAATTTTAAGAAAAACAAACAAACAATTTTGAATAAAACAAAATTTCAATGGAGCTATTATAAAAAACCTAATTTCTTAAAATATCCTACATCATTGACATTTTAAAATAAATGGCTCAAGTCGGACATGTCAACATCACAGATGTAACAAAAAAACATTTCTAAAACTTGGTAAGGTGTAAGATCTTTTATATATCTCCCATAAGAAATACATAAGCAAAAACTCTGTAATTAATAATGTTTTTGGTAAATATATAGCAGAGTAGCCTCACTTCAAAATCAATTTTTATGGGTTTTATTCGTCAAATAAATGTTGGAAAAATATTTTATTATCGAAAAAAAGTGTCGGAAAGATGATTAGATAATATAATTACACAAGATTATACAAGAAAATCTTAATCAGAGTAAAATTCTGCTGCAAATTCAGTTGATGGGGAATTTATTGAATTTAAATGTATTTCACTCGTAATTCGCCATAAATGATGAAAACGAGTATTATACTCATTGTACTTTCTCTTAAACATAAATTCGGCTATATGGCCATGGAAATGTTGTTTTGAATTTCCATATCGCGGCACATTTCCTCGCACCTCCCTCCATTGACGTTCAATTGTCTGCGTATGTGCTTCAGTGTACGCATATGTAGGGCTGTATTATTATATGTCACGAAAGGTTTGGCCAGGTTGCTATATATTATATATATATATATATATATAACCACCTGGCCAAACCTTCCGTACGTTTATTGAAGTGAATGTCATGAGTATGAAAGATAACACAGAGTTAATTTTTTCACGAAAAAACTACTTGTGTAATTGTATTATTGTATTATGTAATCATCTTTCCGACACTTTTTTTCGATAGTAAAATATTTTTCCAACATTTATTTGACAAATAAAACCCATAAAAATATGATTTTGAAGTGAGGCTACTCTGCTATATAATTACCTTTTTTTTTTTCTTCTTTCTCAAGTAATAAGTAGTAAAGGGACATTATTCATAGATATTACGAATGAAACAAATATTACTTTTAGTTTGGTAGAAGTGTGTGTGTGAGAAAGTTAGTGGAATGTTTTTACACTATTATTTTATTAAATAATTCAACAGTAAGTATGATAAGCATTAACTTTACTTCTAAAGAAAGGTAGTCTTTTCTTATACAAGATAAAGTACACTCTGTTCAATAATTTGTACTCTGCTTGTATACAAAACAAATGATATAGATCAAAGTTCAACTGGATCATATGGCCTAATGAAGTAGGCCTATATTCACTCTCCCCCCAAGCCAGTAGTGAATCTTCACTTTTTTCTTATATAATGAATGTTTAGTATTGCAAATAGTCTATTTTAGGCAAGGCTAAGATAAGTTAGTTTTGAAAAAAGTTTGGCCAACTAATATGCTCGTTACTCACCAAGAACATAACTATCTGTTAACACATTTAAAATACATTGGAAGTGAGACGTAATAGTGGATATCATGACAGTCAATTTGTTAAAAGTGAAACAAAAATCAATATCTATATCCAAGCTAGGGTTTACAAAACGGAACCAAACCCTCTGGAAAAACCCAAATCTTAATCCGAACTTAGTCTATGAATCGTATAGTTGAAATACTTAATTACAGTATGACAATATTATAGGGGTAACAGAGTAAAGTGGTAATAATTGGTAAATATGTATAGGTAATCTAAACAGTGGCCCACAACCACGGGGTGGGGGTTAGGGGGAGGCAAGGGTTTTACACATCTTCTCAGAACTCTATGCAAGTATAATAAATAAATGTTACAAATTGTTCATAAATTACAAATTTCTTTCGGAATTAATTAAATATCTTACTATAATAATCACACTCATGACTAGTAACTGTGATGAAATATATAACATTAATTCCAATTTTAAAGCTCAAACTTCAAAGGCAAACTATATGATACTGTTTATATATATTTCTCTTTTTTTTCTATTTTAAAGGTAAAAAACTGCCTTATAAAAAAAGAACATAAAATAAAGACTCATACCCCTCGAATACTCTAATAGCACCAGGGTCAGAAGATAACAAGAGTTGGTCAAGAAACCTGATAGGAAAGATGTAAGAGGGTTCTAACTCAAAAGACTACATAAAAAACCTAATACATCCAGTTGGTACCTCAGGACTATCAGCCCATATACACTAAAGTGAGCCCTTGAGGGTAGGTACAGTTTATAATAAAAGTCCCCAAAATAATTTGTGTTACTCAAACAGCCAGTATGGATTAACTATAAGGAACAGACAACCCATATGATTCTTATATGTATCACATTAGTAATAATCCTTTTAATTTTATCAGATTTTATATACCTAGCTATGTTTACATTAGTGGTAATTATATAGCAGAGTAGCCTCACTTCAAAATCAATTTTTATGGGTTTTATTCGTCAAGTAAATGTTGGAAAAATATTTTATTATCGAAAACAAAGTGTCGGAAAGATGATTACATAATATAATTACACAAGTTGTTTTTTCATGGAAAAATTAACTCTGTGTTATCTTTCATACTCATGACATTCACTTCAATAAACGTACGGAAGGTTTGGCCAGGTGGTTTTATATATAGCAACCTGGCCAAACCTTTTGTGACATATAATAATACAGCCCTACATATTTACAGCAAAGAAAACATTATTTATTCTTATGAAGTAAGGTAGCCTATATAGTAGAGGATAAAAAATTGTTGGAAATTTTATAATTGTTTAGATACAGAAGGCTTTCAGCACTTGACTGTGAATCATTCCTACAATTTTGTTGATCCTGACACTGAAGCACATACGCAGACAATTGAACGCCAATGGAGGGAAGTGCGAGGAAATGTGCCGCGATATGGAAATTCAAAACAACATTTCCATGGTCATATAGCCGAATTTATGTTTAAAAGAAAGTACAATGAGTATAATACTCGTTTTCATCATTTGTGGCGAATTACGAGTGAAATACATTTAAATTCAATAAATTCCTCTTCTTCTGAATTTGCTGCAGAATTTGACTCTGATTAAGATTTTCTTGTGTAATCTTGTGTAATTATATTATGTAATCAAATTAATTAATCTTTCCGACACTTTTTTTTCCGATAATAAAATATTTTTACAACATAGCCTATATTTGACGAATAAAACCCATAAAAATTGATTTTGAAGTGAGGCTACTCTGCTATATAATTACCACATTAGTTTTAAAAACTCTAGCTCTTTACAATGTAAAAATTACCCCTCTCAAATTTCTTTAAAACATTATTACATATATAGTAAACCTACAATTTAAAAGAATTGATTAACCTAAAATTCTTTATAATAATTTCAAAATGTTGTTTACAACTATATTTTGGTGTTAAATCGACAATTTACCCCAGGGGAATCTTGTCCTCCACTCTTGTCTTGAAGATATTCTTTATATGCCCCCCCCCCCCAAATACCGAAGTTATTGTGGATACAAGTAATTCTAAATGAACAAAAAATTCAATGAACATGTTCTGAAACGATTCATTTGGCATCAGTTTGTGTGTTTACCACACTGTACAATTTCTAAGGAACACATTAGATATCAAATTTTATATAGGTACCAGTTTTAATTATAGCGGATAACATGCTTACAAAAAATTATAATTATAAAAACTTCTTTGTTAAATGACATCCATTAGAAAAACAATTTGATACAATACTATCTTAAAACTATTTTCATATCACAGTACATGTTTTCCTGAGATATGGATTTTAAATTAATTAATGGTAAGTAACTCACACAAATTTCCAGAGCACTTATAGTTTTGAAACCGCTTTAGAAAAATTCAAAATAAACAATCCAACAATTAACCCCTCAATTTTTCAACCTTACATGTTTTTTGAATGATAAAATATTGCCTCTTTTGGTGAATTTTTTTTCTTCCTATTTTCATTTGTGGTTTACAAGTAAAAAAACCATTCAGTTATCATTGCCTTTAAATAGAAGAAAAGAGCATAAAATAGGGACCCAGTGTTGGAAAAGAACAAGAGTTGGTCAAAAGAGAGACACGATAGGAAAAATGAAATAGACAGATCAAATCCAAGACTTATGAAGAAAGGTGTAGATTCATCTTCAGTCCTTTGGGCTTGCTACACCTGTCCTCATTTATATAGGCCTAACTAAGCCCCTCAGGGGCCTCTTTTGAAAAATGAAAAAATAGATTCATAGCAACGGGCAAGAATATTCTTTTATTACGAATTAGAGAAATCTTACAAACTGTTAATTTTTTAAGATAGAATGAAATTCAAACTGAAATTGTCAAGTGTTGAGGTCTTTGACAGGATTTTTGAGAAAAAATTGTTCGAAAGGAAAATTTGTAGGCTACTTGTACATTCAAACCTTTTTACTTCTTTTACTTAATGCGTGTTGAATAAATAAAGATGAAGGGCAATAGTGCAACAGATGGAAAAATGCAAGCAACAAGGCTCGAATTTGTGCAACCTTTGATGTTTCACAAGCTTTAGCTCATTGAGATAGACCTGCCTCTACTAACTGAGCCAACTACCCAGTGTGTATGAAAACAAACAATATAACTTTTATTATAAACTGTATATATAGGAGGATAAAATAAAGCAAAAGTTTATAGTTTCAAATATTTAATAGTATAAATGAGCTACAATTGTTTCGCCTTGTGGTATCCTTGAATATGGAGTTTCAACAAGAAATATCTGCTATTACATTTACTTATCCCATATAATTATGAAATATAGGGAAAATTTGGTAATCGCCAAATATTTCTACTTCTGTTGACTGATCTTTAAGTTTCATGGCCTAAGGAATCCGAATTAACATACCATCCATTCGTTGTCATCTATATGTAGCCACAACAGCGGTCGCAAAAATTAAGATAGAAACATGAAATTTGGTATAAATGACTATAGTGTACTCACAGACTTCTACTGAAATTTAAATAAATAGCGACCATTTTAAATAGTGTTCATATCTCGTATGTTATTCAACTTAAAATATGCTAAATTAGATTAAAATATGAGGATTTCAATTCTACATGTAATGGTACCAAGCCAATTCAATGACAAATAGCAAAGTTTTTGTCAAAAATATAATTTCAAACTCAAACCTCACAAATCAATATTATATCCGCATAGTTAAGAGATCCTTCAAGGAGTGGAGACTTTACATATTTACGAGACTCATTAGGGCCTAGCCGACGTCAAGAAAATAGTAATTACAAGACTCAGAAACCTAGTATAAAAACTATTTTAAAGAAATTTACGGTAATTCTGTGCAATTACTTGGTCAACCCCAAACTTTTTCATATTTTACTACGGTCATAAGGATGTTCTCAGAAAGCAAGAAACATATAATTCAAGGCCCGCAAGGCCATCGTACAGAGCGATAAGAAGGTTCAAAGTTCACGCGATAACAGTGGCGTGCGGGAGACGCGCGGAAGGCCAGTTGTGACAGTACCGTTATATAATTATATATAATGACAGGTTTGGCCAGGTAGCTATATATATAGGCATATATATAGCTACCTGGCCAAACCTGTCATTATAGGCCTTCAAACCTGTCACTATAGGCCTTCCGCGCGTCTCCCGCAAGCCACATTTATCGCGTGGACTTTGAACCTTCTTATCGCTCGGCAACCTGTACGATGGCCTTGCGGGCCTTGAATTATATGTTTCTTGCTTTCTGAGAACATCCTTATGACCGTAGTAAAATATGAAAAAGTTTGGGGTTGACCAAGTAATTGCACAGAATTACCAAATTTACATATACTGGGTAAAACCCCTTGATATGCCAATATTTCAAAAAAGGCTCTAGAAACCAATTTTTGGATATTAAATTTAGAGGATCTGCTTGTATGATTGGGCTGGGTAAGTACCATGATGAACCGATCACCTTGTTTTATAGAATGTGATCGGTTATTTGTTTACTATAGTAATAGTATCAATTCAGTGTTTTTGAATCATTTCTTTTAAACTATCCTCAACCTTCAAGATTTCTCAATTTGATTGCAGTGGAATAATCTTATCTTGTTTATTGTAAGCCACTGCAGTGAAGCTATTTTTATACAAATGAACCAATAGCACCCCCCTCCTTTTAAATTAGAGACCATGCAGGATTGTTAAATTTTCAAAACTCCATATTCTATGGGTAAACTATAACATATTTAATTTAAATACCAGGAATTAGGCTAGTTTTTATTGATATCTAAAAATAATAAATGTTGCATAAACTTTCTATAGCACTCATTCATAAGATAAAATCTTAACCAAACAAAAAGTATTAGCCAACATTTTCCGGGAAATTCTGAGTCAGGAATTTTTAGTCAAGATGTAAATTTAACTAGGCCTATAAATGTTGGATATCTTAGAAAATTGAATAGGCCTATCTCAAAATCTGTTCAAGCAATTTCAATTAAATTTTTTTTAGTAAAACCTAATAAATTAATAAAAGTTATTGGGGATATTGAAAAGTATGCTTCGCAAATAATTTCGAAAATATCAAAATGAACAAGACGATAATAATTTTCTTTTAAGTGATATTTGGCACACTGGTTGGGAGTCATATAGGCTACCACTAAATTTAAAAAAAAAGAAAAAGAAATTGCTGGCTGTTTTTTAGACATTTGATATTCCAAAACGACATATGGTTCATTTTCACTTTTGAACTCTAAAAGAGAATAACATTAAAACTAAAATTTTTAGGTGAGAGGATAATGGAAAAGCCTCAGGTTTGCAAAATTTTATATAGTTACAACTTTTAAAACATCTTAAAAAAATAAATGTTGTATAAACAAAAAATATTGTTGTAAGTCTTGCACTTAAAATCACAAGTCAGGAGCAGTTGGTAAAAGAAGCTCACACAGTAATTAAAGAAATAGGTTGAATTAATTTTTTATGAACTCTAATTTCTATTAAGTTTGAAAATTTAGATAGGCCTACAGAGATACTCTACACCTACTATTATTATTTTTTAATTTATTTGATCATGGAAATTTGGTCTTAATTCTGTACCACCAAGTTAGGCCATGATACTCATTTAAGACCAAAAATAATGCACATAGTAAGTAAGGCTAAAGATAATTTATTTAGCCCATAAGTACAGTCATCAATAAATTTGAAGACTACTTAATCGCTACTCTATTCCTTTTTTGATGGAAATAATTTTTATTTCTTGGCTATATCTCCAACCCTTTTTTTATAATGCAAAATTAGATGGCAAGTTTTTATTTATTTTTTACAATTTTAATTTTGTTTTGAATGTCGCAAGTCTATTGGAACTGGATATTTGCAAAAATATAAATTCTAAGATTACATTCAAAAATTGAAAATAAACCATGGTAAGTCTTTAGAATGTCAAATATGCTGCATACTGAATGTCAAGTACACTGTATAATTATTTCTTCGTAGTATAAAAGAAAAAATACGAATTGCATCCTTTTGCCTATACTTAGACTTAAAACTACAATTTGATATATAACTAATGATAGGCTATTTAAAATAAGAAATTCATCTTCCGATATGAAAAACCAATCGATAACCTAATCTAGACAAAGTGGAACTGTTTCTTAATTAATTAGAATTTTGGGTGATTGTTTACCAAAGAAAGTTACTGCTTTTTTTGTAATTTTTTTAAACATGTTCTACATACCTTATTTGTT
The DNA here is from genome assembly GCA_963513935.1 of Aphrophora alni. NCBI lineage: Eukaryota > Metazoa > Arthropoda > Insecta > Hemiptera > Aphrophoridae > Aphrophora > Aphrophora alni. Next base: position 6,088,098 of record OY740778.1, on the reverse strand, counting down.
AATAATAAAATAAGTTTTCAACGTGGAGCTCACTTTTTTTACCGAAAAAACATAATTTAAAAACTACAAAATTGAACGTATTTATAGGTTACGAATTAATGACAATGTTCACATTCCCGTCTCAAACGTTACAAGACTAGCAATGTTTATATCTGTGGTCATAGTTTATATGAAACGCTGTCAATCATCTAACCGCCAATATATTAATGTTAATTTTACAGAATTGGTGAAAAAATGGAGTGTGTAAATTGTGAGCTTTTGCTACTTGATTTTGGTATTTTTGATGATTCGGAGGTAGAGAGATTTTATACACGTCACAATGTAATTAACAAACAATTTGTAAAAAGTGTAATAATATTGTTAGACTTAAATCTTGAAAATTTCGTTGTATAAATAGGATGTTTTAAAAAAACAGAGAGTACAACGTTGTAACTGGGTTGGTTCAGCAAAAAGTTGCAATTTTGTAGGAAATTGTTAATTAAGTAGGCTAATGTAACTTCTCTATTTCGTCTAATTTCACTTTTACTGATCTTAGATTTGCCTTGTCAGACTTTCATTCGAACACACCTAAGCATATCCAGCTGTACAATTGTTTACTGGTAATAATTTATTAGGGAAATATATATATGATACATGTACTTTAAGAGTTTCAAAGAACTAGTTACTAGAACTAGGAGTGCCGATGTATGTAAAGCCTTTCGGCACAACACCAACACTCACCCAAATAAGAAGGAGGAAGGAGAATATTCATTATCAGCAGCACCACTACCCCCACGAGTTCAACCCATGAGTTCATTTGCATGGGTGACAGTGAAGCTCCGTCAGGGCTCCCATGCCCCGTAGTACCATTTTAAGCTATAACTGATATCTCAGCTTCGCCCCGAAACCCAGAATGGTCGCGGGCCCGTGATCGTAAACAGTTCGGTGTCCCTTCATGTTCCGCCTGGGACTTGACGCAACACTCCAGGTTACCTGGTCTTCCATACCCAAATATATAAATGATAAAATCAACAATTCTGTACAGATAGGAGGACCTGGTGAAGTAGTTGAAATCAATGAGACAAAATTTGGTAAAAGGAAATATAATCGAGGCCATAGAGAGAAGGGCAACTGGGTACTCAGCGGTATCCAAAGAAATTCAGGGTAGTCATTTTTGGTTCCTGTAAAAAGAAGAAAGAGGAGAACTCTAATATCCTTCATAAAAAAAAGTGAATTGAAACCAGGTACAACGATTATTACAGACTGCTGGCAGGCGTACAACACTCTATGTACAATTTCATTCACTTAACCGTCAAACATAGGTCCCATTTCGTTAACCCAGAGAGCTGAGTTCATACCAACACAGTTGAGCGCAGTTGGAGGGATTTTAGGGACCATATTCCTAAATATGGCGCCAGGGACTATCATTTCCTTCGATACCTTGCCGAGTATATAATTAAGAGGAAACATAAACCAGACTACATAATTTCTTCATCGCGGCTGCGAAATTATATCGCCCTACATATTAAGGTAAGCTAAATTATTTACCTCAATAAACCTACGATAGTTTTGGCAGATGGCAATATATATTGCCACCTGCCAGACCTTCGTAAGTTAAAAAATATATAGTTTTATACAAAATATGACCACCTGGAAAAACCTCCTTTGTCACAGTAATTACGTAATGCACATACATCAAACCCGTACACTATTCTTATTCCTAAAATTCCTATCGTAACAAAATTTTGTACTTATTTTAGATGTTAAGATGAAATGATTGAATTAGTTATTAATATGCTTTGCTAATTTGCTCATTGTTAATAATATTCATGTATTTAATACACAAGGATGTATAAAGTTAGGCAACAGATGATAAACAAACAAACATAACCACCAAATGTAATAACACTTTGAATTTTGAATATTAAATAGAATAGAATTTGTAATAAGAAACTCAGTTAACTAAAATACACACAGCGATAATAATAAAAATGAAAATTAATTTTGGAATGTGTAAAAGAGGGAAAGGAGAAAAAAGATTGTAAACATCAAAATAACGATTTACCAGTTTAGGCCATATTAAATCTAATCACGTAAGGTTCAACAAGGAACATAAGTTACATTCACATATCAATACAATGAGCTATTTTTCAATATGCAATTCAGTTTATAATAAGGAATTCACAAATAAAGAATAGAAATAATTATTTAAACACTTTGGATAAACAAAGTCAAAATTAAGAAAAAATATAATTTGAGTTGTCTTGGGTTGATGAAAGAAGCAAATAACTTGTAAAGGGAAGAGAGACGGCCATCTTATCTTGTCGCATGGCTAATCAATGGAATAGTGGAAATGAAATAGGCTTAAGTTTAATAAAACAGAGGTCTCTGATGAGAAATAAATATCGTTGGCGGTAATTCAAAATTATTTCAATAGCATAATAAATGAGACAATGAAATAATGTTAAATAAAATAAAATTTGTATTCAATTAATTGTAAAACTGAAAAAAATAAATAAATGACATAGATTTAGAAAGTTTAAAACGCTTAGTGCCTATATATAAAAATATTGTGAAAATTTAATAACCAGAGAAGTGAAGGGAGGAAAAACAACTGAGAAACTAATGAACCCCGAATCTGCCAGACGTTAAAGGTTTTGTAAAAGTTTTGTTTTCTTAAAAAATTAATGAAAAATATTATTTTTATACAAAACCTAACTTATAAGACATCATTTTTCTCAGAAAGATGCACAGAATTCATCTATGTAATATTTTTTTTTTGAAACGGTTTTGGAGTAGGCCTAAGTATGTTTAGATGTCAAAAAATGAAGTTAACATTTTTCATAAAAACCTGTATCATCCTAAATCAATAGCCTTTTTCTAAGATATACAAAAGTTTTGTGTAATATTTGTGAATATATTTATGAAAAAGAAAAAAAATTGTTACATTTTCAAAAATACAGAAATTGCTTTACGAAAAAAGTGAATTTGTTGAATTTATTCAAAGTAACTCTACGATATATCAAGTAATACCAACTTGTAGAATGAAATCTCCTCTACAAGATTCTGTAAAGATCGGTTACAAAATATCGATTGAATAATCGATTATCCTATTTAGTAAACTGCTCCGAATGCCAAGTGAAATTTGTTCCGTTAGATTTCTATGACACATAGAACAATTTGTAAACATCAGATGGAAATGAAAGATGTGATCTACAAAACAGTGTTTTGGTCGACCTGTTTGACAGAAAAATAGATTTGTGATCATATGGGAAAAAATGGCGTCACTTTTACTAAAAACCGCTCAGTTCAAATCTTTGATTTTACGCATAAAAACTCAGTGAACTTCAGCAATTTTTGGAATATTATTTGTAACGTTTTGTGGTATTTTTTTGCATGATTATGCATCTAGAACATTAGCTTTCCAACGGTATTTTATTTATTGCGATAGGACGATTCTATGTGGGCAAAATGTTGAATTGCAAAATACGTGTTTTCTGGTTGTTAGAATAAACCATGCTTCGCCAAACGACCTCAAAATGGTTTAGTCTAGCGTCTAGAGAGTTAAGGAGAATATTTGATACAACAATAAAAAAAATTTTAAAAAAGCATTCCCTTTCTTGCACTCCGCTTAGGCAAGCCATTTTTTTTTGTGTTGCTCTTACAGAATATTTAGATTTGGACTATATATTGGGAAATAAAGTAGTTTTGCAACTTATGCAGTGAAAGTAAATAATTACCAGGGAAAACAATCAATAAGGACTGATAAGTAGGATTTATGTATTAAGAATAAATTGGACTTGAACCTAGGGCAACATTTAGGCCTAGTAGTTGTATCTCATCCAAATTTGAATTCCCACCAGGAGGCAACTTGGAACATTGTAACACCTTTTATATAGAACAAAGAAATTATTGAGGATTGTTTGAACTTTAAAAGATTGGGCTACATGTGATTTGAAGAAATTAAAACTAAATAGGGACAATACTATAGAAATATTATTTTGTAAAGTTGGATAGGTTAATGAGGTATTTTTATGTGATGCATGTAATAATTTAATTTAGACCGTTTGCAAGTATATTAATTTTTTAACCCAGAGTAATTCTCAAGTAGAGAGAGTTTTCTCAAAAATAAAAATTTAAAAAATGTGAACCTAATAATTTGTATAACAATACTGAATAATAAATTTGTTAATTATATAAAACTTGACTTTATACACTAATAAAAAAATTAATATATATACTATTATTGTGAAGCATTGACATTACACTATTACCAATAGGCATAAATGTAGTTATTAAACTGTGATTTTTCGATAAAATCAGTGAGCACTGTGTTGAAAACTAATTTTATTATTAACAAATACGGTATGTAGAACATGTTTAAAAAAATCGCAAAAAAGCAGTAACTTTCTTTATAAACAAATTACCCAATTTTGACATATATTTTAGAATTTTTAACAAGAGCCTACTATAACAAATTTCATTTTTAATGTAATTTGTATGTGAAACTACCAAAAATATTTTATTTTCTATCTAGTGTAAAAGAACAAATTTAATATATCACCTAACTTAATCAAATATAGGCCTAGAGACCAAGCAATATTACAAATTTGTAACTATTATTATTTTAGAATAATCTAGGCCAGGTCTAAAAATATGAAAACTGTGTATTTATATCACAATTTACATAACAAATACATTCCTTATGGACCAACTAGCCTCCTACTGGAATGCAGGATTTTATTTGAAGAAATTTGTTCAAGTTACCAACATCTACTTGCCTATTATATTAATAATGTGTACTAACTCCTGTTAATACAGGTGTGGCTTTTTATCTTGACCTTGTAGGCCTGGAATAACAGAGAAGTAGACCAACAAGAATTATCTTGTTAGAACATTTAAAAATAACTTAATTATCATTTAAAACATGATCAGTTCCAACTTGAACCAAAGTTGTAAAATGTAGCCTAGTTCATCATGCTAAAGCAGCAAATATAGAAAGTAGAACTCACACAATAAAAGTAGGTCTGAAGCCTAAAAACAGATCAACATACTCTCCAACCATATATATTACTTCATAAACAATTTGCAATATAACCAAGTAATAGTCTAATCCTTCCTTCAACATAAAAAAAAACTTATTGTAAATTCAAAAGTTTTCGGATACAAACCACCGCATCTATATTCAGGTACAGGCTGGTAGCAAGAAACACCACTAATAAAAAAAATTAGCGTCACGCATCTGATAAAATTTAAAACAAATTTAGGATTTTCCATACCACCTTAAAAACGATACTACCACAATATAATTAAAATGTACAAATGAGTATACTAGATGGATTAGAATTGGAAATAATAATGTACACATTACGGTTTCTCCTTTACAACCGTTTACACACTATGATATTTTCCAATTAAATTTTGTCAACATTACCCTTATTTAGCTTACAATTTTACAATACTAAATACAAAAAATCAATTATAATATGGCTAAAAATGAAAACTATCCACAAACTTGTTTTTTTTAAAATCAAGCTTGAAACAAATATATTTTAGAAGATGTAACTTACTAGCCTATTTTAAAAGTTAATTTGGGAAAATGGCGACCAGTAGTTCAAACTCACTAGTTATTTTGAAACCTAAATACAAGATGAATACAAGGTATAACAACATATTTATAGTTAATATAATATTAAAAATTTGCTTACCTGACCATCGACGGTTCACGCTAGATTTCTTTTTGTATATAAATAATTCAAACCTACCCTTTCGCACACTACAGTTAAATTCATTGCCTCTGCGTCTGCTGCAACAAAATTGCTGGGAATAAGCTACACACACACAGCTACACAAAATTGTCCAGTAAAATCACGTCAGAAGTACTTTGGTACAATCCCCATCACAAGTAGCCAGTTTCCTCAGAATCGATTTGTCATAAAATTCTATTTTGTTTTATACAGATTATATTTGTGTAATAAGATTACAAAAAACCATAACTTAATATGAAATAGAAATTAAATTATCAATATTTAGTAATTATTAAATTTGTATTGTTTTAAAAAAGAGATGAATTTACATCTATTTCTTTGATTTTTTTTTTATTTACAATTACATGAATTGCAAAATTTATGACAAACTAATGTTTTGAGGTTATCTCATTATTTTTTTCCGGTATTCATTATCCGTTGAAGAAGATAAATGACCACCGTTTAACAAAAATGGATAATTATATTTCCCTTCTAATATAAACCAGTTAGTTTGCAAAATGTTTTGCCTTACGCCACAAGATTTAGATAACACCTCCCAAAATATGAAGGTTACAGTTTATTATCAGAGATAGCAGCACGTTGTTCAAAGGAAAATTACAAATACCGATAGCAGAGCAAAAAAGTAAGATATTTTAAGTAGTTCGTACAGTTTTCACTAGGTGGCAGAACACACATAGAATGAAAAATTAAACTACTATAACATTATCTTTATTGATATAATTTTCCTTTTTGATAAGAGGAAAGAAACCAATTAAATTATTATAAAGAGCTCCATTGTATCAACTAAGTAAAATAATAAAGATGTATTGCGAAATATAATACTTAAATTTAATGAATAAGTAGATGATTTTTCTTTTAATGTGCTGGTTCCAAAAGGTTACTACTCAAATTTCTATTTTGTTTCTATTGAAACAGCATTATTTAATGTTAAACCTTAATAACAATAAATACTGACAGCATAAGTATTGTTAAAGGAAATTCTCTTCTTGTGCAGTTAGTTGAGACACTCCTGGATAAAACTGATATGGGTGGAGTAATATAAATAACCATAACAAACAAAATCAAGAATTGATGTGTACTGTTTTCCAACCTAGTGGTCACAACATATTCCTACACTATGATGATAAAAGCTACAAGTTTTCCAGAGATTTTGTTCTAAAAATAACAAAATAAACTCCTATGAGATAATTGATAATTTTCTACTCAATTAACAACTATGTCGAACTCTTGACATGTTCCATACACATCCTACTGAATATACGTTATGGAGTGCCAAGTGTATTAAAAATGAATGTTATAGGTTTAAAAAAAAATCACAACTGAGAAATCAATTTTAATAATGAAAAACACCTGATGTTAAAATGTATAGCTTACTTATTTAAATTATTTTATGGATTGAAAAAACAATGAATAAGATGACAGAAATATAGTAGATAGCCTATAAGATTGCCCCCTTTATGGTCCACAATTCTTCTTTGTATGATCAATAATACTTTGAATTGATAAATGTGGTGTCCACTAGGAAGAAACTACTTGTTTCAAACATGTGAATACCTTCAGTCTAAACTAAAGTGCCTCATAGGACAATAAGTTTACTAATAAACAATCCCCAGGAAAATAATATAATAGTTAAAAAATTATGGGATTGGTACAATGAAATTTCTGTTGGTTCTACTACTACAGAACACAGAGAGAGCAAAATGTCTGAAGTGGTCCTTGACAAAGCTGCTATTCTCAAGGTACTTTGGGTTTTTAAGATGCCTAATGAGGATTAGAGAGGAATGCTTGTCAACCTATGTTGAACAAGATGGATGAAAACAATAATTTTCAGACGAAGCTACATTCCAATATCAATGTGTCTGTTAACAGACACAATTCACACATATGGGGAAACCCACATACAATTTTTGAGAAAATACGACTAGCCTAAAGTTAATGTTTGGTGTGGTGTGATGAAAAATCGTCTGATAGGGCCTTTATTCTTTGCTGAAAAGACAATTAAAGGATTTGTGTATCTTGATATGTTAATCAATTATTGTTTTCCTTAGGTAGATAAACTCGAAAACATTCACAAATTCATTTCCAACAAGATGGCACATCCCCACACTTTAGTGTATTTGTCACAGACACATTGAATGAAAAGTTTGGACATCGATGGATAGGCCGGCAAGGACCTATACGCTGGCCTCCAGGGAGTCCAGACCTGACACCTTGCAATTTCTTCTTGTGGGTGTATATCAAAAACATTGTTTATTGAGAAAAAAAATTATGATCTAAATCACTCAAGGAACAGGATTAATGAAGCAATGACAACCGTTAATTAAGCCATGTTAACAAACAGTTGGGCTGAACTTGATTATCAATTGGACATTTGCGGAGCAACTAATGGCGTACATATCAAAATTTATTAGTTATGTAAAAAAACTCAAAGAAAATGAGATGAGGTTGTAAAAATACTTTGCAATGCAGAAAAAGTCGTCACACTCTCCAATAGTTAATTAAATTAATAATAATGTTTTCTTTGACAAGAAAAATCTCAGCTCGCAGAATTAATTTCGATATTCAGACTACATCATGATCTGTTCTAATTATTTACAAAATTTCATTCTTCTTATCAGTTATGGTGAAACAGTTGGTGAATAAATTTGATTTGAATTGACAATAAAAATTAAAACAGCCATCTTGTTTATAGATCCTGTTATGAAATGATGCTAGTGTCCATTTTCTTATCGAAACTCTATAAAAAAAACTTCTTAATACTTCAAATATTAAGAAAGCTATACAATTAAAATTGACGTAAGTGTATCAAATTTTACAATCAGTTAAATTCTAAATTACTTAAGTATCTGTTGCTAAAGAAAACATATTATAACACAAATGATTTCCTTCAAGTTAGGAATCTTTTATAATGTGTAATGTATTTTATAGGTAAAATCTAAGAAATTATCAATCATGTATACATTGTTTCTGTTATGTTTATTGCTTTTGTATGGTATTATTATGTGTGTGAATACAATGTGCTCATCTATATGTATGTGTATTTTTTAAAGATATTTAATATTTATTTCTTGAACAGCCTAACAAAATTTTAGAAACAATTAATGGACTGATATGATCTATTGTGACTAATTTTATTCTTAGTGATGTAATGATGTAATGAATATTGATTATAGTATTGTAAATATGTGTTATTTGAGGACAAGCTGCCTACCTGAGACAGTTTCAATGTTATCCAATCAGGTATAATGTAGTGAAATGAAATAAATAAATACATACATACAATTTTTATTGCTCAGCATTGTTACTGTAACATTATGAGCGTTTAAATAAATAATAAAAAAGTTAACCGTATGATAAAACCACAAGACTTAGGGTTCGTAAACATATAGGAACATTAATTTTTTATAAAGTAGAAGTGTTTTAAGTAGCCGAACACTAACATATTAATTTCTTTGTCAAATAAACCTACATACAGTAGAACCTCTGTTAACCGGCCTCGGATTAACCGGCTTATATCGTAGTGTACTGGTTGGATGAGAGTTTCCGAAAATAAATTGTAATTGAAACACCAAAGCAGCGGCGATATCAAACGACTTTGTCGATAGCGGTATCCCATTGTCGGCGGCATAAAAACGCCACGGCACCAAAGCGGCGGCAATATAAAATGCCTTTGTCGATAGCGGTATCCCATTGTCGGCGACATAAAAACACCGCGGCACCACCAAAGCAGCGGCAAGTCAAACGATTTTGTCGATAGCGGTATCCTATTGTCGGCGGCATAGGCTCCCTACGGTATAGCAGACATACACCCACAAAAACGTTTGATGGGCCGCTTTTTTTCCACGAATCATTTTAGTATACATTATGGAAAATATAACATTTCTTTTCAGTTTTCGGAAGCGTGTGTTGGTGGTTTCGTTTGAGACGCGGGTAAATGTGTCAAAAGACTTGACAGAGGGGAATCTGTAAAAAAGCTTTGTAGTGTTTAATTTTTTCATGTTTGATGTATAATATACATAACATAATATATAAGATACATTTATGTACAATTAAATGAGTTGCAATAACATCCTAATTGCATAATTCTTAGTGCTACCTGATTAAATAAGCTTTCTTTGAATGAAAACCGATTTTTCACGGGAACCTCGGATTAACCGGCCAAACGGCCCGGGGGGTGTCAGTCCTGACTAGACCGGTTAAGAGGGGTTCTACTGTATACATAATCAGAATAACTTCTAATTTTATTTGATACCTCCACGTCTTCCACACAAATATTTCCGAAAATAAAAATATTCCACTCTATATTTTTTGCCGCTTAACTATCCCAAGGTCATTATTTTGTTAACACTATATATGAGAATATACAAAGAATAAAAATGCAAAGTTTTAGATATATAGGATTTATCGTCTTGTATGTGTAGACGGGTTGCGATTTACAGACAGACAGCTGCCTGAAATTATGAGGGTCTTTTGATTTACTTACGGACCCTAATAAAGAGAAATTAATGAAAATGCAATCCAACTTTAATTAGCTATTGAATAGTTTGTCTCACATCTCACAAAAACTGCTTTTAAAATACACTACACATTTCTTGTTGTGTGGTTATATTAAGTTGTATTCACCATACACAAACTATAATATATGATTTTGCACTACAATTTAATTTCAAATTAAAATTTTTTTTTCTCCAGATTTGTAGGTCACATCCTGTTGGAGTTAGAGGGGGGGGGGCATATCTGACACTTATTTGCCCTAGTGCCAATGTCTTGATTTTGTTTGTTAAATAAACATTCATATTCGTAATCAGAAGTTATAATTCTATAATATAAACTATACAGATTCATATTCGTAATCAGTTTTATTTGATATCCCACACATAATATTAAAAAAAAAAGTTGTCAACTCTACAGTTTTTGCTTCTTAACCATATCCCAAGTTAATTTTTTTTTGGTTACTGCTACCTATATTTTTCCTATATGTGGGATAATACAAAGAATATAAATGCAAAGATTGAAATATATAGTATTTACCGTCTTGTCTGTGTAGACGGGTTGTGACTTAAAGGCATACAGAAATGCATGTGTAATTATAAGGGTCCTTGGTTTTACCTATGGACTCTAAAAATGGTATTAGTACAAACTTAGTTCATCCTTTTTAAAAATCAAGCTTAACTTGAGTTAATTAGGATGACGCATGATATCAAGGTGGGGGACAGAGACAAGAGATGTCTTTCAGAGATAATACAGAGTTTAGTTAGCCACAAGGATCTTAGTACAGCAGATGCTTTCGGTTAGACACACGTTAACTTTTTAAAAGCATTTTTCTTACTACTAAATGAGGTTTGAAGGTTATTTATTATTTCTTTCAATATTTTGTATTATTTAATAAGTATGATTTGATGTAATAAGATGGCTGATAAAATGATATCATTGTAACCTTAATGAATAAACTAAATTGTTATGACTTAATACTGCGTTGTTTCTTGATTTTGTGATTAATTCTTGAACCGTAGAACCATCCTGACAAGAAATTAGGTTGACGTGATTTTACAACCTGTCAGCTGTAACCCACAGGAAAGGGTCACAAATCCTTCCTTCATTTAAAATTAAGATTTTCCTAAAAACAGATTTCCTAAAAACAGATTTTGGATTTTTGTTACTAAGGCATAGAAATAAACCATTGTAAATGTTTATCTTTGTACTGAATTTTATGAAAATCAAATAAAAGTGTGATTGCCAGAGTTATAAATTAACAAAAGAAGACTAAAAAACTATATTTCGGTAATGAAATTTTGATTTAGCAAAGGTTTGTTGAAATTTCGTAAACAATGGAAAAAATTGTGGCTTCTATAATATAAGTTACCCACATGTACTGAACGATCAATCAAAACATTCTAAGAATCATGATGTCTTATCACAACACTAGGCACAGTAGATCTGGGAAGATTCAATGTGGAGAAAGGATAACCCAGGGAAAAGTAAAACAAAAGAAAATGTATAAAGTAACAGTGCAGTAAGTAAATTTACTCTCAAATGTTGTATAATATAAATCAATGAATTCACAAGATGGGAAACATATGATGGCAAAATCTATAAATGTTCAAGCTTAATTCTAGAAACAATTTCACTATATTTTATTATCCTACAAATATAGACAATAATTTACACAATATATTGATCAAAATAGACACAAATTGTATACAAAAAATAAAACAAATAATAAATAACCAAAATTATGATTTTGGTTGAATATATACGAAGATTAATACTTGTACATAAGCGATGGATAACGTTAATCTTTCTTCTTATCTTCTATACTCTTTACATCACTACTTGTTGCGTCTCCATTAGCAGCTATTGCCGGAACATCTGTACTTTCCTTGACTTCATTATCGCCAGAGTATCCAAACTCATTTACTCTGCTTAAATCGGTCTTGTAAATCCAACGCTGATATAAGAAGATGAAGAAAACAATGTCTGAAACAAAATACTAATGCTTAAAATTTATGTACTTTAAAATAGTTTAGATTTTTTACGGATAGGAGACACAGACTTACTTTGGAAAATGGTCCTGGGTATTACTAAAGTACATAAGTAAGAAAACACACACACACACACTCAAAAAATACTAAAGTTCTGAAATATTTTGTTCTAAAACACTGTTCACTTTCTCAATTAGTAGAGAGTATAAAAAGAAGACTGAATTGTTTTAATCTAGGATCCGTGCTGGACCATATTTCCAAGGTAATATACCAAGGACCACTTTCCAAGGTAAGCCTGTGTCTCAAATCCATAAAAAAATCTAAACTAATAGGCTATGTGCCCTATTAAACTCTAACCTGTACTTTAAAACATAAAGATGAAAAAGACAATGTCTAAAACAAAACACTAATGCTTAAAATTTATGTACATTAAAATATAATATTATAATGGTTTATGGAAAGGTAGTAAAAACAATAAAACATGAAGTTTTGACCTAAAATCTAGTATCAAATTATGTTCCCAATTTTAAAAGTTTATAGACAATAATTAAAATTTTGAAAAACTAAACTTTTAATTTCAAACCTATCTTTTACCTAATCCATAAAAAAAAAGAAGAAAATGTTTTGAGATTAAGATATACAAGTCAATTGAAACAGGAGTGACTGCTGTTTTATTTGATAACTACAAAAGTTACAAAAAAACAATAAAAAGTAACAGGATTTTTTGAGTTAAAACTAGAGGTCAGTCGGCCTCTTGACTATCAGCATTGCGGCTATCCGAATTCTGTCTTATCTGGATCAGATTGCAAACATTAAAATTACTGTATTTTTTGAAGTTCCAGATGTAACTACTGTACATAAGTGCTGTGAATGACGCATGCTATGTTGCTATTACATTCATAGTGTGTAACATCAGCTGTTTCTGTCTTTAGAATGTGGCGGTTGACAACATCTGTTGTTTACTATACTACAGTATTAGTGACATTAGATCTCAGTTTGTGTGGGAGAGCTGTCTAGTTTAGTCATACTGTGTTGTGCCTTAATTTTTATTTGAGTACACCAGAGCTGGTGTAAGCCACTGGTTATTCTAGACAATTACCAGAAAATTATGATATTCGGTTTCTATTGATAACTCTGTTACTCCTCAGCTTACAAAACAATAAATTAAAATAACAGTAGTGTCATTACACCTTTTACCTTATCTCTAGTTTAAATTTCACCTGAATTTGAATTTTGAAAAATAAGAAAAATAGGTTTTTGGAAATAGTTTGAATTTTCAAATTTTTGACACATTTAAATGCCTGTAGTTCCTAAAAAGGTTGAAGATACCCAAGAATAAAAGAGTATTTAAATAAGTGTAATCCGAAATCGCAATTAAAAACATAGGTGTTCTCATAAAAAAATTTAGAGCGAACCGCCATATTGGAAAAATGGCGGGTGATATGAAAACATTTGATAATACCTTAACTTAAAAAATCTTGAGGTTACCTGTCATAGAATTATAATTTTTCACATGAATCGTCTTACTGGGAAATTTATTTATAAATATTGCTCCTGCTTGCAAAGGAAGTTTACCGTATAAACTAAACCTGTGCCATTTAGCACAATAGTTGCAGCATTCTTGATACTACAACTGTGCAGGTCTTTATTCTGAACATGATCACACTTAAATTTGGAAAAATAGTTATTAGTGCAACTAGTGAGCAAAGTGGCACTTTTTTAAACGAGAGAAAAATGTTGACGTACGAGGCTTGCCGAGTGCATCAATTTCATCGAGTTTAAAAAAGACACTTTGTTCACGAATTGCACATTATACTTTGTCTACAGTTGTTATTTTGTGACAAATAAAAAACTTACTTCAGCAGTAACATAATTTAATAAAACATTAATTTAATACAATAGTGTTCAACCTCACGTCAAAACTGAGGTTATTTATGAATATTACAAATAATGTAGGTGTATTGTTGAGGAGACGGGATTGCCAACTTCAAAACTCGGCAAACGAAAAATACTCTCCGTGTACATACACTGTCAATCATCTTTATGAATAATTACTTCTTTTTTCAACTTTAAAACGTTTTGTTGTTTATTTATGTTATTTTACATGTAAGAATTAATCTAACATACATACGAGACATTTCCTGTATATTATAAATCAATTTAAATAAACTTAACCTAAATTTCGATTTGTTTGGTTGCCATTCGGAGTGAGCAAAGTAGTGTGCAAAGTAGTGGGCAAAATGAAACTGTTGAGAAATCAGCTGTTTTGCAAACTAATTTAAATGAACAAAATGCCACTTTGTCAACAACTGTAGACAAAAAGTATTTACTTACAGTACACATGAGTACATACTTGGAAGTGTAAAAATGCAAAATTCTTTAAAAGATTTTTTTAAAAAATGTTTTCAACATAAGAAATGAGGCAACAAGCTACTCTGGTAGTATCCGGTAGTTTTTTATAAGATACTTCAAAAAACACTCACCATCTCTGAAACAACCTAATCTATACATGGTAGGCATCTTGATGACGAAAGCAAAGATGTCATCAATGAACGTGTTCAAACATTTGTACGACATCATACGCCAAGGTAGATGAGCGACAGACTTCAGTTTGTAGTTAATGAAAAGTTGTGGTGTCATCATTATGAAACCTGCAAACATTGAGTAGTATTTATTAAGATACTTTTAGCTAATTGAAGTATGTAAGAACTTAATCTATTGAAACAACAGGCATGATAGAAATTAAATATAACCAACATTTATGATAAGATTAAAGGTCATCTTAGAAGACGAATTTAACCATTAACACGTTAGCTGCCAAGGCCTAATACGATACTCTTGCCGTGAGTGCCACGATTACCAAATTATTTTTCCATTATTATTTTTGCATCTACCTATGTTAAATAATATAAGGCAATAGTATTTACTAATTTTATTTACATTTATGCATATATATAGTTCCGAGACCGATCGGACCGAAATGCAATTTTTCGGCTTTAATTTTAATCGTAGTATAACGTTTAGGTCCGATTGAACCGAGGTAATTTTCGTGTTAAAAAAAAAAATCTAAACGGGCTATTTCATTTCTTTATGTTGGCAAGCTCACTATTTTATTTGTCTAATATTTATTTTATAAATACATATATTCATTTTACAACTGTATTCTTTGTGAATTATTCATTACTAAATCAAAATGTTTTTGTAAAATTTTAATTCGGTCCGATCGTGCCGACAAGAAAGTGAAAATATCCACTGATTTTAATATTATATTGAGTAACCATGGTAACGGTTATTGAAGCATACAATATACTATGTCTAACACACGTCTTTACCCAATCCAGAGAATACCAAAATATGCCGATAGGTTGCTGCACTATCGAACTGTGAGCCACAAAACAAAACATTACATCAGTGACTTTATCGGTCCGATCGTGCCGTAACGCTGCATGTACAGTCACCTTAGTTTCGGTCCGATCGGACCGATATGGCAGCTAACGTGTTAAAGCCCACTATGCTAAAAATTAGAAAAATAAATTATGCAAAAATATTGTACTAATTTTCTCACAGACGCAACTCAAAAGTAAACATGTTGAGTGTCATCGAAGTACTTGCTCAGCCCGATCATACAATGTAATACAAGCAGATTCTCTAAATATAATTGTCAAAAGTTGGTTTCCTGGGCCTTGTAGGAAATGTTAAATAGTTTCGGTATATCAAAGGGTATTACCAAGTAGTTTGTTTAAAACAGGTGTTATACTGGTTTCCTGAATCTCTGAACTATATATATCACTACTCTCTTGATGTTAGCTAGGCTCTAGCAGACTTTGTAATGTGTGTGTATATATATATATATATATTAAAGTCTTCACTCGCTTCGTTCGTCCAGCTCTGCTGGATCTCATAACTATATACGAATATCAAATTTTCTTAGTCAGAATTTGAAATTAAATTTTTAATAATAACTTCTTTATTTTGTATCATAAAAAGGTGGGATTGGTACAATTTCATGTAGAATTGAAATCTAAAAATTGTTTATCTAATTTAGCGTGTTATAAGTTGAATAATACAGGATATATATGATTTTTTAAACTGTTTTAAAATGACCATCATTTTGAAATTTTCAATTAGATTTTTCTGAATTTCAAAAGGTTCTATACGAGCACACATATGAGCCCTTATATCAAATCTCATGTTACGCTTTTTTTTTGGCTGCTAACATGCTTATGTACATGAGACAACAACAGATGGACGGACTGTCGAAAATCACTTTGTAAGTTTACTGAGCTCATGAAACATGAAAAAACAGAAGTCAAAATAACTTAACCTTACCCTATACTGGGCAAATAAAATAATAAACATTCTTACATTGCTAAATATGTTTCTATACTACTTTTAGGCGAGGGAAAAAAGAAAGTTTATTTATTACCGAATTGTTTTATCACACTATATAAGTTGATTTAGGTAATATTATAGGTCTCTCTTTTTTCAATTTATTTTCTTTTTTAATATACTGAAAGATATTTATAAATTTAAAAAAAGTATAATCTTGTTTTGCTTGTGCCATAAACTCATCCAGAGTGTAAATAGTATTAAATTTACAGGTGGGAAGATCGGATGTCTCCCTTTGTCTTTTGAAGATTTTCCACCTCTCCTACATTTTTTTTTAAAGGGGTGTGATGAAATTAAGCTTGTTATATATATAATGTGTAGTGAATGAACGATCTAACTTAGACCAATAGCAGTCCGGAAAATCAAAAATATGGTTAAATAGGAAAATGCAATAAAACAATTTGTAGTGCAAAACTTAACATTTATTTAACTGAACATATATACGGCAAAACAAAAATGATAAGGCACTTATAATTTCACAAACAACAACAATTTATTGCTACAGCTGTTTCAGTTAGGCATCGTCAGACAACTAAGAACTAAAAACTGTTTTTCCGTATATATAAATTGTTGTTGTTTGTGAAATTATAAGTGCCTTATCATTTTTGTTCTGCCTTATTATGGAATTTCACCGAGTACCGACTGTAGTAACACTTAATATGAACATATATACAATAACACGTTTATACAAGATATACACAAAACTTCTATCTTGCTATACAAAATATCGATCTAGTTTTTTCTGAGCACTTTGGTGCAACATTTAAACATAGCATGATCGTGTAGTCATTGCATCATCAAAAGTTCAATCGGTGTGGTGTTGAATTGTCACTCCAAATAGGCCAAGTTATTATCCAGCTGTGACGTGTCATCTGCGTGTATCACCTCTGCTTGCACACTCCGACTCCCCTTCGTTGTCTTCTTCCTGTGTAGATGTCCACACTATGACAATCTCACTGTCCCTCACTTGCACCATTACCACCACTGTTGTCGTCATCCAACCAAAGCTAGATATCAACAATTTTGTCGATTCTGGTGAACATTTGGGACAACTATACTTCAAAAACAATTGTTTCACTTGTTGATGTGTTAGGGATGTCTTCAGGTGTTATTTCACAAACTGCTAGCCATAATTTTTGAAACGACTGCTTTAAAGTGCCAGCTGTTACATGATCTTATGCATCAACAACCATGTAAAAGACATCATTCATATTTATTGATTTTAATAAATCGCTAACACTTTCTTCTCCTTCTTCCTCGAACATCTTGCTCAAAGCTTTTTGCAATAAATATGTTGATATTTTCAAACACCTCCTGAACTTAAAAGTGGTGTGATATTAGGAGGGAAAAATTTAATTTTTATTTCGCCATTTACAAGTTCTTGTTCGCCTAGATGAGACGGAGCATTGTTAACAAGTAAAAAACTTTTTCTGATAAATTGTTTTCTTTAAGAAATGTTCGTACCTCATTAATAAAATTGTCAAAAAATTAAAAAAATTTGTACCCATTAAAAAAAAAATAAAGCTGTCCATCCATGCACTTTTTTGGTTATGGTAAATCACAGGCAATGTAGCATGATTAATATTTTTAAAACACGAGGATTTTTGATTTTTAAGGATATTTGAGTATTTTTTTTTGATTTTCCTATATCACAAGGGGGAATTTATGATTCCCTGATGCATCTATGAGCCATAGTAATGATCTGATCTTTGGTTTTTTTGTAGCCATTGGCTGAATCTTCAACCTTTGATAGGGTTTTACTAGTCAGCATGTCAAATTTCATTCATATTATAAATTTGTTGGGATGTAAGCTTCTCAGTTAAAACAATTTTTTGAACAATTTAAAAAATGCTAATTAGCCATAAACTGCCAATAGAAAGGTCCTCACTAGTCACAGTTAATTGGTGTATGCTGTGCCAATTTTTCCAACGGTTTATCCACCCCTGACTAGCTATAAAATTCGAGCCAGTGTTTGATCATTTTTTATTTAACATTCTTAAGGAAAGATCGGTCTGACGAGCACCCAAGGAATTTTTGTTTTATTGTAGTGGCAGAACTGTTTCGGCCCGGTGGATGACAAAAGCAGAACCTTCCCCCTACCCCCTCCTGAACCGGTTGACCTTGATTTTAGTTTCTCTCTGTGATCCGCAGTCATGATGTATTGTTTTTTCAAAGTCTAGCGGTCTGTGAGACAGGCTGTTTCCCTGTGTGTTCTTGATAATTGTTGAACAAATGCTTGTTTTTAATAGTTTTATATCACCTAGCTATTATTCTAATACATTAAATATATGTATTATGTTATATTTTTTCTCGCCAATAATACACCTTAAGTAATTTTCTATATCAAACGTGTGGACTTTTAATTACTAATTACATTAACGTTTCTGACTTCACTATCCATAAATATTGTTCAGTTACACAAAAAATGTGTTATATAATAAAAATAAACAGTTAAATAGATAAAATTGTTTTATTTTGCCATTTTTTTATGAACCAATACAGTTCATCATAGTAGACAATTGAAAACTGTGATAAAACTACATAGAGGTCCCTGAGACCGGGCGTTTCCTTTAGCGTCACAGATTTCATGTTTCCCTAAGAGTGTTAAACAAAGCTTTTTGAGCTAAAATTAGACCATCAGGTTCTCGCTGACCAAAGTACCACATGAACAACACATTGTCCAAGGTTTCATTTTTTGCTTTTTTAATTGCTCCATGGCCTTCCAGAGTGTCTTTTGTTATTATTTTGAAACAAATATCCACAATTTCTCTTTTTCGCCATTGAAGTTCCTACCCCTTGTTCAGCAGCAAACTTAGCAAAATTTTTTAATGATTTTTCCTTGTGAATTATATAAGGTATCAAACTTTTTGTCCATTGTAACAACAATTTTTTTCGTTTTGATACCATTTTTACACATTCCACTACACTAAAAATCTGTTCTTTTAACAAAATAATAGAACATGCAGGAACTTTGACAATCAACTGATTTCCACTGCTAAAATGTATATCAATTATGTATTGTAATTATTAGAATGCAATGACAATCAATTGGTGTTTTTAGTCAATATGGGTCATATTTTGATTGTATCTTTAAAAACTTAAATTGGTCTTAAAATAATCCAGATATCCAGTTAAATGAGGACCGGATAAATGTGGTTGCACTGTATTATTATTACAAACTTGTTATAAATTTGAAATAAAATATTTATATATATACAGGGTGATTCACGAAGTTATCCCCACACTTATACAGCTTATTCTACTAGTAAAAATAATGAAAAAAGTTCATATAAACATATGTCCTATCTCGTTTCGTTTAGCGTCTGTCTGTATTTGTTTTTTAGAAAAAAAATTCTATCTTAAAAATGGTTTGAGATATCAAGTTGAAACTTTTTACATTTAATGACCTTATTAGTTTGCATCTTAGATAAAAGTTTCAAAATAATATCATATACAGAAACAAAATGGCGGTCATTTAAAATGTTCAAATCCTAATAACTTTAAAACGAGTGATGTTACAAAAAAAGGCAAGATACAGAAATAAGTAAGATGTTTTAATGTTGTGTTTGATTTGATTTTGAAAATACATTGCAATTATGAATAAAACACAAACCTTTACTTGGGAAATCTTACTAGTAAATCTTACTTTTCATTATTTTTACTAGTAGAATGAGCTGTATAAGTGTGGGGATAACTTCGTGAATCACCCTGAATATATATAAATATTTTATTTCAAATTTATAACAAGTTATAATTTTTGTATTGGATTCATTTTTTATTGTAAATAAAAAGAAGAAAAAGAAAGGAAAGAGGTTGAACATTTACTCATAATAAGTTTTACGAAAAAAAGTCTAATATTACATTAAGTGAATTAAGAATGCTCAAACTCCATCATAAGCTGATCGCTTGATCTTCCAGAGCAACGATCAATGCACATTGTGTAAAAAAAAAAAATCAATTTCAATAGACAAAATTATTTTTATATGTAAACAAATGGAAATTTGCAAAAAGTTAGGCCAAATTTGACACAACCTTTATCAACTAGCTTCAGTACTAGCAATGACACTACATAAATACTATAAGACACGACATAGGATAGGGAAATAGTCTACGCTTTACGGGTGCTGTTCGTCACAAGTTTGACACACAGCTATCAGAAAGCGCTAGCAGCAGGTGCTTGACTGTACGCATCCCACTTGGTTGAGACTGTACAACTGTTGACACAACATAGTCAGTGTTGTCAGTTCGTGCGCTGAGATAAGCGATTCTCGACCTTCCCTCGCATCTCTGGTCCCATATGTGGCATCAGTGCGCAACTGAAACATTGTTTGACCGTAGAGCCACCTAGCGCCAGTCACATCAACTTCTAGCAGAGCGACAGCTCCACACCCTAGCGGGTATTGGTCAACTCAAGAATAAGCGTAGAATATTTAACATGGCCATGTCGTGTCTTATAGTATTTATGTAGTCATTGGTACTAGATAGATAGGCCTGACAATAACATTCACTCAAAAGAATAAACTTTAAATTATAGAGCGACGATCATGCCCATTGTGTAATTCAGTACTGAAAAATAGTTTTCTAACATTGAACTTTAAAGTAGAATCAGTAAAAATTATGCCTTGGTATGAGCGTAAAATTGAGTTTTATAATTTTAACATGAACAATTAAGTAAGTTGAACTTAGTACTTTAAGAACTGAAAATAATAGCTTTATTAATAAAATAAAGAGAATCACGTAAAATGTAATAAAAGGAACTTTTATAAAGAAAACAATCATAATAACATAAATAAGAAAACCAAAAAATTCCAAAAAGTTAGAGTAAAATGAACTTTTAGTTGGAACATAAAAAGTAGTGAAGTAAAGACATTTTCTAGTAGTGAATTAAACAAGAAAAAGAATTTTATGAACTCTTACTTGAAATTTGAACTTTATGTATACTTTTAATATAAAATATATTTGTCATTTACAGGAATCTTGTTATATAATTAGTTTATTATAAAATGTATGAGGAGTTGAGCAAAACGCTTAACTAAAATATGCATGTTTAATATATATATATATAAATTTTTTGTAAATAAATGTATGTATTTCAGAAGTGTTTTTCATGGTAATTTATTATAAATATATGAGTACATTTTCCAGAAATTCACGACCCAAGAAAAGAGTAAAATAAACAAGTGATTGTGCTTTTCTCACAAGCTGGTGACTGACAATTTAAAGTAAATTCTTCCCAGTATAAAAATAAATAAATTCAGGCCTCCAGTTTTAATTTAAAGGTGAATTAATAAATTATTTCAAAGTATAGATTTTGAATAGAGTTATGACATAGGCTTACCTTGGAAAGTGGTCCTTGGTATTAAATAATAGTACACAAATATAAAAACAAAATAAAACAATAAAGTTCTGAAATATTTCATAAACAATGTTCATTTTCTCAATCAGTTTAGGGAATAGAAAGAATATTCTCTGTTTGAAGTTATTTGTTAATGATGGAAGTTCAATTTTATTATTATATATTTTTCGGACATTTGCCATCATTTGTGTGTTAAAAATCAAAACACGGCGTTTCGGGAATAAGAATCAATTCCCGTTATCAAGTGACTAAAAACTAAAGAAACATGAAAATAGAAACTAAGCCTATGTGAGAAGTAAAATTAAATAGGAATACCACCCACCTTAATATCTAAGCATGCATCTCAGAGCTAAAAATGAGAAGTCAAAAAACACAATCACGGTAACACACAACTAACGTCAAATACGTGTTGTTGTATCAAAGATACTGCAACAAGTGACGTGGTCCAGAAGGCAGGGCAAACTATTACGTGAGTGGCCTATTGTTAGTTGTATTAAGGTGGTATTCCTATTTAATTTTACTTCTCACATAGGCTTAGTTTCTATTTTCATGTTTCTTTAGTTTTTAGTCACTTGATAACGGGAATTGATTCTTATTCCTGAAACGTTGTGTTTTGATTTTTAACACACAAATGATGGCAAATGTCCGAAAAATGTATAATAAGAAAGAATATATTGTGTACTAGGTAATACTTTCCAAGGTAAGCAAGCTTGTGTCTCCTATCCACACTCTAACTTAAAACCAAACAATAATCACAAAAAATCACTAAAAATAGTTCAAATCACCTTATCTCAGCATACACATCCACTTTTTAGCACGTTCTTCATTTTTAAATCAAAACTTTTTTAAATTGTGTTCAGGTTAGTTTTGTCCTTAAAATTTTGCATACGTCAATTGTAAACATACACATAATTGTTTTTGATTTATTACTAGATTAAATACTTAAAAATATTACATATACTTACCAAAAGTAAGTAGGAAGCCGTAAATCATATTAAGTACCCATGAGTACCAGCCCTTGTGTTCCAAGTATAATAAAGAATACACAGCATAACCTATTAAAAGTGGAAACAACACCATTGATAGATAACGAAAAGCTAATTGGTCGTACTGCTTTGTACTCGATTCTACATACGATCCTTTGTCTTCAAAGTGAATCCTCGGCACCACTCCAAGAAGTTTGTTTTCCCTATCCACTTTCACATTTACAACCTGTAAACATCAAATAATATCAGAAGTGATATAACTTCGATATGGCATACAAATTAAAATATCTCTTCTATTTAAATTCATTCTCATACAATATATTAAGAGTACAAAAGTTTTGCAGCAACCTGAATCCCTGTCATTACTGAAACGAATTACTCTTATAAATGCAAGTCATTACTTTTCAGTATATAAATTGTTTATAAATCCAGACAAAAATATTGCTATGTACTACAGTTTAAAGCATAATGATCATCAGTTAACCCATGCCATATAAGAGGTGAAAAGCAATAAATGTTTAGGTGGTAATAGAAAATAATATTACAAGAGAAGTATCATGGTGAAGCTATCTGTATCGAAATTACCTCTGGTAGTTTTGCTCTTAAAGATGTTAAAAAATATTACTTCAAACACACACTTATTATGTCGTAATGCAGATTATTTTCCTCATTTAAAACATGGACTTATTGTTTAGGGCGACTCTTTCATTAATGAAATATATAGGCTGTTATGTTAAAAAAAAAAAAAAAAATTGAACTCTATTGGGGATAAAATAATGAAGTCCTGCATAAAAGTTTTAAAATAATCCAAAATTTTGACTTTCCATGTTTTTATATAAATTTGAAACTATAATTTATTTTGGATAAAATCTAAAGTATTAAGCAATATGGATTTTTATAGTTATAAAAAGACGTATTATTTTTTTCAGAGAGAAGTCTTATTGACTATACATTCTCAAAAAAACTTACAAGTCAATCAGCTATACTGAGTAATTTTATAATTTGATACAACATACCAAGCCTACACATTAAAATATAATATCCCTTATTTTCTGGTTTTACAGTTATTTCATAATGATGGATTGTTCATATTACTAATATGGTTTAATCGAACATTTGCCATCATTTGTCTAAAAAAGTAATACGTTTCAAGAGTATAAATCAACTCTCGTTAAAAAAGAAAACACCAACATAGCCTAGTAACATGGACCACGTTGGACACTAAAACTATTAACCTGAAAAAAGAACCTAGGCCTGGGTTCTTTATTTAGGTTATAGTTTTAGCTCCCAACATGGCCCATGCTAGTAGGTTATGTTGGTTTTTTTTCACTTTTTTTAATGCTGTTTGTATGAGAGTATATTTATAATCTCAATAATCATTGTGTATAGTTTTTATATAGGCTTCTAAATAAATGATAGCAAATATCCGATTAAAACATTAACAATCCTAAACATTTTCTGACCACTTGCTTCTCTTTAGTTGCTACTTAACAGCAAATCCTAATAAAATATATTTGAATACGAATGAAAATGATTGGAGAGTTTTGAAATCTGAATTTACCTTATTGATTTTCCACACTTCAATGCCTAGTCCCACAAAACAGCTAATCCTGATTAAAGTATTGGCGTCATTGTCAAAAACGTATAAAAGTACAATAAGAGATTGGAATACGTTGAAGAAAACAAGACGAACAGAGAGGCCTTCTAGCGATTTGCGGTTGTTCCAGAACTGAATGTCTGTAAAATAAAAAGTCACAGAATGAATAAGAAACCTCAATAATAACAATTTTAAGTTATTCCATATTAACTTCAATTAATTACATATAATGATTAACATTTATTAATTCTGATTTGAAAATTTGCCTATTGCGATTTCTCCCATGGAAACAACTAAAACTATAAAATATCCGAACCTACCTCATAAGAGTAAATGGTAGTATAATTGGGTCGCTTTCATAGTAAATTGATGTGGTTGGATGATACAAAGGAGCTACCGGTATGTAAAAAAATCGGCTTGGTGGTATTTTTGATAAGGACATTGGCTCAGTTCTGTTTTGAACCAATTGTAAAATTAGCATACTTTGGTCTGTTTCTTCCCACTTAAATTAACGAATTGTGCTACTGAAAATATGACCCAAAGGGTTTTTTTTATTTTCAAAAACAAACAGTAAGAATTATGGCTTTTAACTTCTCCTTGTATATACATCTTATTATATTACAAGTTTAGGAATTCTTCAGTTCGTAAGATTGTTGTAAATGCATATAATACACCTAGGATACATGATTTCCATTGGCTACAGTACAACTTGACGACTGAAAAATTGTCATCTGAAGCTGGAATCCATTTTATGAATAAACTTCCTAGATTTTAAGGAAACAATGAATAACCAAATTTATATAAATAAATTAAAGCAGTTACTGAGAGTCACATAATATAATTGTTTTAAATTATTTATGTATATTTGTAAAAATTTGAAGGTAGGCTGTACAATTGTTAAGTTTTAAGTTAGGTTATCAAAATTGGGAAGACCAACTACAAAAGAGGGGGTGAGCAGTAAGATAAAACTAAAAGGATTAGATAATCACTGAAATTACAATAAAAATAATAACTAATCATTTCAAATAAAATAAACAAAGTAAGAGTATACCATCTTGAAAAGTAGGGTAATCAAATATAAACATTCGTCCAAATTAATAAATCGAATACCACTATATAAATGAGCTTAGAGAATAACTCAATCAGAAATAATAAGATTTAAGATAACAAGTTGTATAGATAAATGATATTTCCTTGAAATTGATTTAAACATAAATATAAACAGTAGAATGTTAGCCATATATGTTCAAGTAAAAAAAAAATTAAAATCGTTAAAAAAAGTGACATAGTTTAAGTCATGATCTGACAGGGAGAATTTAGAGCAAGATGTAGACAATTTAAATAATTAAAATGAAATAAATCACAATGTAAAAGAAACTAGATGAAATAATTAGTAAATAGATTTAAATAAAAAATAATGTAAGAACCTGAAAAAAATAAATATTAAAGAAAAGAGAAACAGATGAATTGGTGACTAGCGGTAACCAGTGGTGCTGCGTTGTAACAGACAATAACCCGGTATGGTTTTTTAAAGCTGACTAAGCATCAGTTTTAAATAAGTACATGAAGAAGGCTTGGGATCTTGAAAGGAAAGGATGTGCGGAGTGAGTTTGTTTTAATGGAAACGGAGATAAAAAGTTTTCATACCCAAACACGGTAATTAATGAATGTAAGAAGAAATAAGCAAATAATTTACCAGTGAAAAGTTAATTGTGAACTGAGTGAGAAAGAGATATTAATAAAGAAAGGAAAAATCGACACCAATGCATTGTTGAGGTAATACTATTTATATAAGTTGTAATAAGTGATTACAGATTTCTTTGAATTTAATAAATTATTTAAAACAATCAATTAATAATATTGAACATTATCCAGAAACATTTTATACAATTAAAAATCAATTTGTATAGTAACCAGTAACTGAATCATGTTCATTTAAGTTTGTGTATATGTCTAAAGTAACACTTAGTTGTAAGATAGATTTTAGTGGAAAAACATGCAAATTTTAGACGAGACCCTTACTCGAAAATCACTAGGATATGTAATATGAGAGTAATATGAGAGAGGATATGAGAGTTCTCAAAAAACTCTGAAGGATATGTAATTGTTATTTTTAAGATTTGTTTAAAATTATTTATCAATATAGTAATTAGATATACGATCTCAAAGAATGTATATGTATGCCATTTCTGTTTTGTTAAAAGAGTTATGTTAAATAAATTAATAATGTGTTATTGTATTTGTCATTACTGTCATTTCAATTGACAGTATGTAAGAGTTATGGAACAAGATAGGCTAAAGTAAGTTGAGCTATGGAAGCTGTTGGCCATATTGGTAAAATAATTATTATTATTTATAATTTTAAATTTGATCTAAAGGGCTGAGAATAATATTTTTTCTTTCCATACTTTTGTAACTGTTCTCATTAAAGTTAAATACTTTTTTTTTTGTTTACTTTTATAATTTTGACACAACGTGAGGCTTTTTTTCTTAATTGAAACTTAGAATATTTCATTTATAATTTGGCGCACAACGTGTGAAGTGTTTTTCTAAAAAAAAGAGCATTAGAGTTTTCTTCTATAATATCTGTGTGTGTGTGTGTGTGTGTGTATGTGTATATATATTGTTTTCCACGATTAATCATTGCTTTAAAATTCATGTTGTTCATTATATTTTTTCTAATTATAAATTTTAGTGTCATAGATTGAAGTTTTACCTCCTAATTGACAATCTCTATACAAATTGTGTTCGTTCAATCCTTTATAAAATATATAAATAAAATACAGTATAACCCACCAAAAACAAAACATCCATTCTAATATTTAACTCAATTCTCTTAAATATTCCAACTCCTACAATTTTAAATGGTGAGGGGACCATCAAAGATTTTCAGGTAAATGAATTAGAAGGGAGAGGTTAAGTAGAATGGTCTCCACGATGACAGATCTGTTCACCACTAGATATCATTTTGCACAGTTTTTAACAAAATTTGTATTTTTACATAGAATGCAGTCATTTTGGACATTTATTACAAAATTATAAAAATAAGAAAAATTGCTCGGCCTGTCTCACAATTTCGAATCTTCAACAAATAATACTGGCTACTAGACCTGTTATTATCCAATACTTTAAATTTTGAGTAAAAGTTATTAACAATTTAAAAAAAAATATAACGCTTATTTTATTTCTTATAAAACCTATTAATGAATCTTAGATGGAGATTTTAAAGTGCAAAACATGAACAATTTGGGTTGTTATAGGGTCTTATAGATAAAAAGATCATTTTTTTCCTGGTTAAGAAAATTGCACAAATAATTTGTAAAACTGTAACTGTTTCAATCTAAATTTGACCAAAATTATGACTACATATATACTTTTTTCCTTCTTGTTGTTTGAAAGCAATAAAAGTCTCGGTCATCATTGCCTTTTTAAAAAAGTCAGAAAAGAACATAAAATAAAGACTCCTAGCCTTTGAATACTCTAATAGCAACAGGATCAGAAGAGAAAAAGAGTTGGTCAAGAGTAAAGAGAGATTTGATAGGAAATAAGAAAGAAAGGGATCTAATCCAAGGCTATTGAAGAAAGGTAGGGTATAGGAATAAAGCTTTCTGTATTTAATTTATTTGAATAATAAAGAAAAATGAAAAATATAAACTCTTTAAATTTTTAACATACCTTATTTGAAGTCGATAGTAGTTCCTTATATAATATAAGGACAAATGCATCCACAAAATAAAAAAGAAGCAGAAACAAATCAGAGCTTCACCCAACAACAGAGACGAGAGTGTTAAAAACAAGAACAAATATATCACAATGGATTATACACCGCCTTTCGAAAAACAGACCCGCAACATATTCAGAAAACTTGGATACAGTATTTCACACAGAACGAACAACAGCTTACAACGTTTTTTAAACCACACCAAACCCAACCACAATAAATACTTAGATGGAGGTATATACAGGCTTAATTGCGATGACTGTGAAAAACAGTACATTGGTCAGACTGGTAGATCCTTTAAAACACGTTTCAGGGAACATTTACCCAACAGCAAAAGGACAAACTCAACCCACTCAACATATGCAGAACATCTTATTGATAACCAACATAGGTACACTGACATCCAGAAAAACATGACCATATTGCACAGGTTAAGAAAAGGACATAAAATGAACGTAATGGAAGAGTTTGAAATTTATAAGCACCAAAAGATCAATCCGTCAAACATATTAAATGACAAACTGAATTTCGTCTCCAACTACATGTATGACCTGATATTTGAACATCAGAATAGGACTAACATATCTGATAAGGAATGTTCAAAGTAGCAGTGTCCCATTCCAACTCACTCAGTGAACATGTGGCCAATATACTGTGAGGAACTAAAACAATTTTTAACTTTTAACGAGTGCCGGTTCTGCATGATGATTTGTGTTAGACCAAGAATTTTATATGTTTTTGTGATGTGTGTGTGAACAATGTGTTTATGTTATTAGCTGGCCCGATGATGCTGCCTATGGCAGCGAAACATGTAGCAATTAATATAATATAAGCAATTAATATAATATAAGGAACTACTATCGACTTCAAATAAGGTATGTTAATTAATTAAAGTAGTTCTAAGGCAAAACAATGAATATTTATATTTTTGTTAATTAAAAACTAAAAACTTTGTTAAAAGTAGGAAAAAACTTCAATGGGTAGGATTTCCATGTATGAGATCACACTATCAAGAATATTAGCTCCCAATCTACACATTTTGATGTAATTTATTCTATTTAAGGTATACTTATTAAAGATAACTTTTATAATGGTTGTGGGAAAAAAGATTTCTATTGGGTTTTAAAACGTTCACGCTTGGACTTTGCTATAATGGTGGCTGCAATACTCAATTTACGATGGATACTCATTAATCATCAATAGGCTTACTTCAGTAGCAGTTTAGTTTATGAATATCATGGATATAAAAGCATGACAATTTCAATAATCTAAAGGATTTTGAAAAAATATATATTATGGACATTCTCGCCAATATTCTATTCCTTTTATAACTTTAATTCCTGTATTTCTGTAAATGACGCTACCGAAGAGTTTTAAAACTTCAGTGCATAGTGCACTTGCGTAAAGACTATTTCTGTCTCTTATTATCAATGCATCACTTCCCTTACAAAAGCTCCTAGATCTCATCTACTCTATATCAAAATATCTTTCTGCCTACACATACCATTTTTGAAAGCAAGTAATTCAAAAGCGCTGTGCAATATTGATACTATAAAAGTAGCAGCAAGAAGATAAGGTGATGTTTCGAGTAGTGCCTCTTTGAGTGAATCCTGATCTTCATCTTCACTTTCCTCTTGGAATATTCCAGTCGTCCACTTGTTCTTCATTGTCTGTGTGGAAAATATTTGCCAACGGAATAGAGACAGAGGTTGGTATGTGAGGCGTAGAACTAGTGTCCTGAAATTAATTATAAATGTTTATGAATTAACAGTGAAAAAATAAACAAATATAATAATTTATTCTATACAAATTAAATAGAGAAAAAAAAAAATATATTGAACAAGTCGATGGGTAACATCTTGGTACTAGCACGATTTATAAGGAGTTGAATAAACAAGGAACATTTTCTTTTTTATTTGGGATTAGATGACATTTATCATGTAATATTTCACATTTTTGCGCTTATCGTTTTCAAAGTTTAAGTCAAAGCATAATAGAAATCGTCTGATAATTGCCGACTGTGATGTCCAGTAACCAATGAGATAATCCCAGTTGCAATCAAGAAATTGTTATGGTTCATCTGCAGTTATAGCAGTGGCTTATCGGCAAACTTTTAGATTTTGGATTGACAACTTAATACGGAACAAGATGTGAGATAGTTAAAACTAGAGATATAAACCACATAAAATTAACTATTTAAAATAAAATGACCAGGAACATGTGTCTAATTATAAAAAAAAAAAATTAGGTTTAAGAGGTTCAATATAAAATGATTAATATGATGGTCAATCTGACAACCCTATTAGTTCGAAACATAAAAAAGAGATCTGAGAACACTGTTCATGTCAAATCCTTTGTATTGCTTCCGTTAGTGAAGGAAATAAACTTCTAGAAGCTTCCAGGTTAATGATATCATGCTAGGTCAGCTAGTAGATAGATAAAGACTTGAGATAAAAGATACGCAGTCTGCTTATGTTAAATGTTTAGACAGATGTTTCTATCTTTTATATTTATGTGTGTTATTTTATTTTAATGATTGACTATTGTTCGGGGCTTTGTAATGTTGTTTGTTGTCTTGATCATATTTTATATTTTGTTGAATTGTGTATGGTTGTATTTTATATTTTTTAATGTAAAAAAAAGGGGGAAAAAAAGTGTATTACTGATTTTGACACATGTATTATGGATTTGTATTTATGTGTACATTCTGCTATTTGTAAATAACGGGACCTTCCTTATACAAATGTAATATTTGTCAAAAAAAGGATAAATAAAGAAACTAACTAACTAACTAGATTACCGCATGGTTTGGAAACGATTATTTTAAAATCTTATATAATAGCACAAGTTGTTATTCTAAGAGAATATTCAAGTTCAGTATTCAAACTAAAATAACTTAAAATTCGGAATGGTTAAATTGTATTAGAAGTGATAAATTCAGTGAATGTATGTAAAGCAGATGCTAAGTTATACATTTAACTATATATTCTTGCAAATGAATTATTTATTATATTAATTTTAAGTAAGCCTGTTGGGAGAGGAAAAAGGATAAAGGATGATTTATCTATTAAGGTTAAGGGGTTCTTTAGATTTTGTCACCTATTGTTGAGACGGTTCCCATTTTCTTAGTTCTGAGGGGTTGCATTCTAGTGGGAGTGATTTTATAATTTTTGTTGTGAAGCAGTCATCAAAATTGGTAATGTTGTGCAATTGGTTTCTCTATATCCATGATTTTTACATCATGTCTGTGGCCATTTATCCTGGAGCTTAGGTTGTCTGTAGTTAGGTCTATATATTGAGCTCGGCAAAACCTGCACTGCAGTTGGGAGATTACATTTTTTGTGATGACTTGACGACCTTTAATTTTAAATTCTGTTTTACTGGAGCAATTATTAAAGTTGTTGGTGGGAAGATGTATTTTGAATTTTTGCATCTTGGGTTATTGCAAGGAAAATAACCGTGGGGAAGGTAAAGTTGTTTAGGGTTGTGTTGGGATCCGGAAGCTTGACATGAACTAGCATGCCTTTTAGATTTGTGGGTTGTTTAAACAAGACTCTAAGAGGTTCTGTAAGAAGATTCTTGGTATGGTTGGAAGCTTGTTTAATTGTGAAGCCTTCCTTCAGTATGTTGTTTAATTTCTGTAAGCCTGGGTGATAATCAGTGACCAAAGAGATGGACAAGTTATGTTTCTTCTTGGGTGTGATATCTTTGTTTTGTGGCGAACAAATTTTTATTTTTACCGCCTGAAAAAGTTGTTAAAAAAAAAAAAATGTTTAATATTTGTAAATATGTAATGTACAATATCTGTGGAAATTTCAGCTGTCTAACAATTCAGATAGGAGGAGAAACAATGATTTGGATTTTTGGGGTTCAACCTCTATTTCATCTTCCAAGGATTACAATTTTTATAACCTTTCCTTAAGATCTAAGTGCCTTTGGGTGAAATTTCAATTTCATAAGTCACATGGTTTCAGAGTTACAGAGATGAGTATCTCAGATTAAATGATAAGTAAACTCTCATTTGTGGTAGATCCTAAACAAGTTTATCCTAAGGATTGCCTAATTTTCTATGTTAAAATTTAAAAAACAATTGAAATAATTTTATATAAGTTAAAAAGTGCTATGTTATGTAAAATTGACTTGTTATTATAATATAATATAATAAAATAGAAAGTTGTTATAGTTATGTATGTTAGTTATGGAAAATAAACAATCTATATATCTCATGTTACATCCTCTATAGGCAAATTGTATCTGACGTTCTCTAGGCAGGGGCATTATAAAAAAAGTAGTAGGGTCGTTATAGAAGGAATGTCACCTGAGTAAACATATTAATAGGTTAGGGCATATTCATTTGGGGAGACTCCGTTAGAAAATGTGACTTACAAGTGAAAACAGCAGAGCAACTGATATTCAAATATGAATGCATCGAACACAACAGGACTAAGATCCTTGGATCTTTGACAAAGGACAGATATTCCCTCAAGACAACCTTGTCAGCAAGATTCTGAAATTCAGTGAGCTAACATGTCTTCCAGGCATCAAACTATCTATTTTCCATTTATGAGTGCAATAAGACCTTGTGACTGACATACAAAAGGGATGAACCACTCAATTGAAGAAGAATGTAACTATTATACATAAGAAGAATTGATGAGCGGTATATAACAATCATTTAAAAAAGATATTTAATTTCCAAATTGTGGTGGCAAATTAAATCGATTATAACATATTTATATAATGGTTACTTTTAGAAATCTTACTCAGGAAATCAAATCAGATAGACAAATCAATATTCTTTATTCTTATTAAATTACAAGTTGTTTAATTTATTTTTATTAGAAAATTTAATTTTTACTATTTATTTATTACTTTAATATTACTGTCCTTTCAATATTTGATAATACATTAGTTCGTTATATTTGAAATTTGTATAATTCTTGGCTCTAGTTATATGAAATGAAATTTTGTTACCTTGACTTTAACACATTTGAATACTGAATATTCAAACTGTTCTGCTTTATCTTTGATGAAATGTTACTGTTGACTCTTCTTTACAAACCTTGGTACCTTCAAATTATTTACTTTAACAACAACAACAACAACAACACTCTTTTCTAACATTGCACATTTAGCATCATTCTATCATGTTGATCATTTTGAGAATCTTGTGTCATTTCGAAAATCTTCTGCTTGGGTTTTTTTGTAACATTGTACATTGGCACAGCATATGAACACGGTAACCATATTGCACTATTTTCTCTTTTTATTTAGCCAATCACAACACAGTATTTTTTAAATTTATCTATAATTTTTTCTATTCAAACTATTACATTGTAAATTAAAAGAAAATTAAATTAAAAAAGGAATCATTTTAAATATTAGTCATTCCACCTAGAAGCAGTTTTCAAATGAATGAGCGACTGCGACACCTAGCGGTCACGCTGAGCAGTACTAAACTAATACGTCAGTCAGAGTAGAAACATCTCGATTTCGATCAGAAATTTATAAATTAAAATTATTTCCCTATATTTTAGACCAGTATTCAATATCAGAATTGTTCCAAATTATCCAACCTCTACAGGAAAATTTAAAGAGACACGACACAGCTATAAAAATAAAATATTTTAACTTTTAAATGCCCATCTTCGATTCTAGGCACCTATCCGAATAATTTACAATACTATGAGAAAATAAAGGCTCAGAGAAATAAATAAATAATACCATTGTACCAAGCAAAATATTATACATCTAGAAGGTTGTTAAGAAAAGACCAAGTATGTACAAATAATTTTCTATAAATTATAAAAGCTAACATGAAATCATTAGGAAATCATCTAACGTGAAATGGCCGACGCAAGACACTTTCAAAGGAAATGCCCACAAAGAAAACTCGCTTGCTGATTGGACAACAAATTCCATTGAGTTAATGCCAAATCTCAATGATCTTTGTACTATTTTAGATATGCAAATTAGTTGATAATAGTTAAGTTGCACAAGAAGTTATAATATCCTTCATTGCTCTAAATATAATGTAGCTGTTCTCATGAAATTTGTTATTTGGAACTATAACTAAACATTAATTATGCTTAAAACAAAAAAATAAAATAACAAAAGAGGAATAAAATAATGTCATTTCTCACTAAACACAGAGACACAACAATAGTGATGGGATATAGAAGACCACAAATTTTAAAAACTTCAGTAACCAAACTATTTCAACCAATCACGTTACTCCTTGTGTATTCTTTCTGGTTTATTTTTTAAAAAGATCGGTTCAAATCTATCATGGCCGCCCTTATTACACAAATAACCTTCTTCCCATCTCTTACAATGTCCATTTAATAGTTTAACTCCAATTGCCACTATTATTTCATTTCAATTTCAGTTTATACTTATTCAATTAAAAATCTATACATCTTCTCTTTATGCACACAAATTAATTATTATGATGACTTTTGGATACCTACATCAGGTTTAATTCCAATTTTCCAGGCTAAATGTGTTGTTAAATTTTCTGTGATATTTCATTTTTAAATAGTGAATTCTTATTAATGAGTCTGTAAGCAAAATTTTAGTGTTCCGGTGAAGTGTATTTTACTTCGGTGCTCTTTTAATCATTATTTATATACACCATATTGAATTTCCTAACCAAAGCCCGTTTACTAACCTATCGTATTAAAACTGTTACTGGTATTAGGTTTATATGTATAGAGATTAATAGAGATATAATTATTTTTCAAAATAGCAGGATAAAGAAGAGTAAAATAAGAAAATATAGAAGAATACAGACTACATAGATCCAAATAACCTACTTTGTTGTTTCATTGATAGGTTGGTAGTCTCGAATCAGATTCCAATATTCATTGAAGAAAATTACAGGCTTATATTGGTCTCCAGCTGGAGTGAACTCGATGTCTGAAAATAAAATCAATCCAAATTGAAAATCACACAATGTATTGTTTGCTGATTACTAAAACAAGTGAATATTGAAATTTTTAAACACATAATAACAAGTGAATATTGTAATTTTTAAACACATAATAACAAGTGAATATTGTAATTTTTAAACACATAATAACAAGTGAATATTGTAAATTTCATAAATTCAAGTTTTCCATGACTGAATAAAGTTGATTACCAAAATAAGGTTAATTATTGTTAAACTGTTTCAGAAATTTATCTATGGTAACATATCAGATTTAGACAAGGTTTTAGAATTCCTCCTTACAAAACTAACTCATGAAGAGTAATTTCAGGCCCTAGGACGTCCCTTCCAAGTAAGCTGAACGTCATTCAACTACCGCCTCCATGGGTTCAAACCACAAATCTCATTCTACCAGTCCTATATTATTTACCCAGTATGTGTAGTATACGGTAAGTTCGGTAATCGCAAAAAAATCAACCTTTGTTTTTTTGCCTGATCATCATGTTTAATGACTTCAGGAAACCAATAGAGTGATCTTCGACATAGCATCTGTCTGTTGTTGTTTGTACGTAAGCCCGATAGCGGCACCAAAAATAAGATAGGAACATGAAATTTGGTATAGGGGACTACAATGGGCTCTTATAAAATCTTTTGAAATTTAGAAAATGTCAAAATGGTGGCTATTTTAAACATCCCCCCTTCTTTTTTTTCCTTCCTCCCCCCCTTCATATCTCTTGTGTAATTCAACTTATAACACACTAAATTAGATAAGATTTGCAATTCTTATTATGCACATTGGCTAGGAAGTTATTATTATTTTTTTAATATAAAGTACAGAGGGATTTTACTTGACAGAGAGAATTTTCACCTTTAAAAAACAAGTAAATAAATATAGTCACTTCAGCAATCACTCTTTGTTGAACACTTTCAATGATAATTCAACTTATTCAGAATGAGTCCCTCATTTAGACGGCGAATCGAAATATTCTTTGATCAGAGTTAGGATCATAGTGTTTTCTTCACAGTTAGGGAAATAGGCAAATATTAATCTGTGTAAAAGGAATGTTTATTTTCTACAACCCTTAAGTTAGTTCCCTTCCAAGGTTTCAACAAATTACCCATGGGTAATTGAGCAGTTCTCTAACTAACAGTACAATTTAGGATACAAAATCCTGTTTAATGTAATCTGGGACAAATGAAAGTAATTGATTCCATAATTTTTACATTTCCATATATATATATATAGTATACGGAAAGTTATTTAATGAGTCAAAAAATAGATGTAGTTTTTTTAGGATATACCCATTTTGAGGTTCGGCATATGATGGGAATGATGTGGGCTGCATATGTGCTCTACTGACCAAAGGCGTGGATAGAATGCAATCAATTTTGTTATCTGGGGATATTTTGCTAAAGTGTTGTAGCCTCTAATGAGCCAAACAAAACACATTGTTCACCATCTCTCAAAAAATGCCAGTTCGTGAATATCGGCAAAAAAATAAAATAAAAAAATATTAAAAAAAAGAGATTATGGGGTTGTTATAAAAGATGTAATTTTTCAAAATTGATTCTACCGATTTCATTTAAATTTTAAGATTAATGATCCAATACCGAGTGAAAATCGCAAGTAAAAAAAAAAAAAAAATTACAGTTCAGGAAAAACTTCTATTGTACTGTAGTTCAGTTGTAATTGGCAAAAAACAAAATGATGATTGACAGTCATCATTAAAAGCCAATCAATGGTGAGCTTGATCTTCAATGTTCAGACACATTTTATATAAAAAAAAGAATTGTTTAGTTATCTCTACTTACGAATAAGTTTTTATATGTAACACATGTTTTTGATGACCATTGCACTATACTGCGATTTATAAAAAGGTTAGTTTGAAACGCTCCATTCTGTGAATAATTGTGGAGCGATCCTAAGATACGTCCTCACTTAAGAGACGCTAAGCTCGAAGTCTGTTGGGTTGTGTCGCCGAAACGGAACGCCCACTGAAAAGCATTGCGAGCATTGGACAAATTCTTGGAATTGATTCGTTTTCCGTTTGAACTAGCTTCATAGTTTTAGTTGCATTGCAACCCGCTGGTATTTCAATTTTACCCTAGAGGGTGTTGCATTGTATTGATGTGTTGCGCTTAATTTAAACTAATCGATTTTAATCATTTGTTTTAATTGTTTTTTAAATTAGAGTTTTTTATGTTTGTAATTAATTGTTTTGATTTTTATGTGAGATTCCTAATTATTACTATTATTTATCTAGTTGCTAAATCTTAAATTATTAATTATTTATTTTTTAATTTGGTTGGAGATGTCCCATGCTTACAGAACTGACCTGATTGGAGATTATCTTATTGGAGTATGAGGATTCAAGATCCTTGTACGTCAACCTAAGCTTATTGTACACTCCGAAAACCTAAGGCAGGCCAATATTTGTGCCTTCAATGAAGCTTAGGAGATTTCACCCAATGCTAGCATCAGAATCATCACCTAGTTGTGAACCCCCGAGTATGGTCCTTCTCATCTCATATAGTCTCCACATTTTAGGATGATATGTTTAACAGTCTCTTCAGACGGTTTACATACCCTACATTTGATGTGTGGAGTGTTAACAGATATTTCCTGAAGTGTCCGTCTCCAGTGAGTCATATTGGGGATCAAAATTTTGTAGGTTTGTATAAAGCAAAATAGCTGATCAATGAGCTTCGTCGTTCAACTGATCAGTGATTTGGCGAGAGAAACAACTTGGCAACACTGTAAATTATTAGACAGCAAACTCATTTTGAGCAATAAAATGTTAAACTAATTATATTTATTTTTGGATTTAAAAATCGAAGAACAAAAGAAAGAAAACAGTTTTTAACATGGATTAAATTTTCAACATTTTGAGAGGATTTTATTTTAGAAATAAAATAAAAACAAGTTTCTTTAGCCAGTTTAATTGGCTCTTATGAAAAGCTATCTACTTAATGGTTGCTTTATTTACTCCTAGAAGGTCTCAAAAACAATTTTAAACAAAGATGTTGCATTAAAAACAAAGTATTTGGAGTTTATTCATAAAGAAAGTGATAAATTTCTTACTGTAAAATGTTTAATGTTGTCTGCTATAATTTCCAGTAAATGCAACACGTTTTACTTAACTTAAAACACATTAAAGATTTTGTGTTATTGTATAACATATAAAATAATTAATTTTGGTCTCTAAAACTTCTAGACCTATACAGAAAGCCATATAACTAATTCAATATACTCTTCATCAAAGGAATAACTATAAATTATTTCCATTCATAAACGTAACGTACTCATAAATCCAATTCCAAACGTAATCATCAAATAACTTGTTTGGATTGGAGAAATATGAGCGGTTAGATTGTCGTTTATACAAGTCAAATTAGAACCATCTCCGATCAAATTGATCAACGTTTATACAACTGGCTATAAGGATATGTTTATGAGACAAGCAAAACAACTTTAGGCACTATATATACTTAAAACCAGCTACCAGGATGTGGTTAGAGTGAAAGTGTGCTTACATTCATTGAGTGGTGGAGGTATCGCGCCTTGCATCCAGTTAGTCTGATCTGTTACCATGTTGATAGTCAAGTTTGGATGCCAATGTGACACAATTTCTGACTTTAATGTTTCTGCTTTCTGAAATAAATCAAAACAAAAACTATATTATAACTACTTAGTACAAGTTTAATTTGATTTAATGTTGTTTAAAGGCAAAAAAAACCTAGAGGTCATCATCACGTTATAAAAGAAAAGCAAGTAAAGAACATAATTAAGACTCCAATCCATTAATAGCATCAGGGTTGGAAAAGATGAAAGAGAGGAATCTAACCCGATCGGTAGATTTCCTTGGGATTGCCAAGCCCGTACTCACGAAAGTAGTCCCCTGAGGGCACCTCATCTTGATGTGTGTGAACAGAAATTATTGATTTTAGTTATATATTGGTTTTTTAAGGTTCAAAATATTGTGTAAGAAAAATTTTTAATTTAAGAATTTTCATAAATTTAAAATTAAATGTATGAATTAAAATTGTTAAATTCATTTGAAATTTA
The DNA here is from genome assembly GCA_963513935.1 of Aphrophora alni. NCBI lineage: Eukaryota > Metazoa > Arthropoda > Insecta > Hemiptera > Aphrophoridae > Aphrophora > Aphrophora alni. Next base: position 6,048,826 of record OY740778.1, on the reverse strand, counting down.
ACAATTTATAAAAAGATAACTCTTTGGTTGATCTATAAATTGTATAGGATATCTATTTAATTTGCTAGATTTTGCAATATGACTGTACTTTGTTTTTTGCTTAAAAGTCGCACTTTACTATTAACATTTTAATAATAACGTAGTTTTAGTTTTAAAACATGTTAAAATATTGAGATATTAGTTATAGAAAGAGAAGAAAAATATTAATTGTTTACTATTTATTATTTATAATAAAATTTAAAAAAAAATTAATTACTCGGAAATATATTATTACTCCGAAATACCATAATAATTATTGAAGAATAAAGAAATTTAATAACAATATTATGTCTAAAAATTTGTGAAGACAATTTAGATTGAAGTTAAATATTTACGAAAATTTAAGAAAGAACTTTGGACTTTGTATTGATAAGAATAAGGATCAATATTCTCAGTAGATTTTATTATTTTAAGATTTGATACGTTAAATAAATTTGCTACATGTTAGAACAAGATTTAATAAGGTTTCAATGCAAATATATTGAGTCAGTATCTGAAAGACTCTGATAGAAAAAGATGTCTAAAATTTTATTAATTCAAAATAAATAATAAAATAAAATATTAAACCTTCCACTTGAGATAAAATCAGATAATAAAAGTATAAAATACAACTGTAAACTGGTGTTGAGAGGTTGATTTTTTTTAATGATAAAAATAATTTTCTTTTTAAAAAAGCTCCCTCTTTTGACAACTCCATGTGTGGCAATTAATACCAACATTAAAATACAATTTAATATTACAAAAAAAAATCCAAAAATTAGGGATAAACAAATGAGAAAAAAAAGTTTTAAGGCTTTTAAGTATACACATTTTTTTGTAATAATCATTGAAATAAGTCATGCACTTAGGATGAAATGGGTAAAAAAGCAAGGTATTGAAAGTTTAAGGGGCAGTGCTATTAATCTAACCAAAATCATTTTCTTAGGCTATAAAGAAATTCTTAAACTGATTCTAAACAACTTCAGTTTTAAATGATTGTCAACATCACACTGAGACTGGTAAATACTGGGATATTTTATAATTTGTTACACATATGCTTCCTGCTGACAATGCAATTGTGATAATTTCCAGAGGCTCAAGTCCACTGTAGCAAACTATCGGTTGTACTATTTTTATTTTTTATTTTATTTTTTTAAACATTGAAGAAGATCCTTGCAATTACTAAGTTTATTCCTAAATTATAAATATTAAAAAAAAATTCAACATTTTATGTGAATGGATATAAAAAATACCTCAATTTCCTCCTGCGTTAATGTAGTTTCGCCAGTCAACAAATTCTGAGTTTTTGTAAACCTAAGTTTCTTCAATCTGTTCAACTTCTTTGTTGCCCGAGCTACGTTATTTCCTTTGAAATTTGGAGGCTCGATGGGACTATCTAGGTTGTCACGTTTTATCATAAACACATGAAGGTATATGGAACCATTGTTTCTAAATTTCTGAAAATAAGATGGAAAATAACAAATTATTAAAATTGTAAACTTTGCATTAGAATCTTGAGTATAATATACATGAGTAAGTTGTCAACCCTTTAAATTGTTAATCCATTGGTATAGTACCGTCTTAGGGTGAAATAAATGTTGGAATAACTGCTTACATGTGCAAATAAACATAATCTTTTTGTTTCAACTGTTATTTCAGAGTACATAATGAGTATTTTACTATTTGTAAAATGTAATATTAATGAGTTACAGTACCTAACCATGTATAGACATGATCTTAGTTAGACTGGAAACATCATATTATAATACTAGCTTTAACAGCTTTGTCGTATGATGATACGAAATTCCACAGTTATATAAATATAAATAAAAGGATAAGACTTCATCTAACAAAAATAAAATTGTAAACAATCTTATGTCACACCCTTTGATTCATTAACATAAAATCATACATTATCATAATAATTTTAAGTTGTAAATATATAATGTGCCATGTAATATACAAAGAAAGTGAATAGTAACAGCAAAAAGTTGTAAATGGAAAGAAGTAAGAAGAATACCGGTTTTGGTGTTAAAAACAAGAAGGGATTATCAAAATTAACACATTTTGAATCGAGAACTGTTTTTAAAAATCTTGATCTAATAATAATTAATCAAATTTAATAATAAAGGAGAAAGATTTGAATTTGAACTACCTAATAACTGATAAGTATCCCATATCTGTAAATAAAATAATGTACATCATTTGGTGATTTGACAACATCAATCAATATACATCAAACCACAATAATTATCAGCCTAGTCCCATCAATTAATAATTTAGTTTAGGTATGTTAATTTTACAATTCTATCAATTTTTTGTAATATGAAGAATTGAATTGGACTAATGAAATAAAAGAAAATCATTTACATTGTGATAAATTAAATATTTGTTTAAGATATCCAAAAGACTACTCAAATAGAATGGTTCTAATAATTGTAATTTCATAATATTATTAATAAATATAAATAGTATTGTTGAAATAAAATTTCCTTGTTGCAATATGGATTTACCGATTTATAATAAAATTTGTAAAAAAAAACAAACTATATAATTACTTACAATAAGTATGCCCATAAAAAAAAAAGTAAGATTTATTTAGTAAAATATAGTGTTTATAGCTGCCAATTTTTTTTTTTTAATATTCCTTTACTCTTAGACAAGATGGAAGAAGGTAGAAACATATTTACTCAATGTCTCATTTATTTAGTTTCTTAGTTGATATTTTAAATTTTTGACTAATAACTAGTTATATATTAATCACAAGTGTGTATTATAGTTGTGTGTGAAGTTTGTATGCGCCCCTAACCAAGGTCCTACCACATATTCTGTACTGTATACCATAGTCTTTTAGGACACTGAAGCCTCGAGCCCTGTGGACTGGTAAAATCCAATGGTATAGTAAACTCACATGATTTAGTTGCTATGTCTTAATGAACTGGTTATATTAATATAAATACCTTTCCTCAAAGTCCTGTTTCGTTCACAATTTATTTGGGATGATCGTTTCACCTATTTTTTTGGCATTGTCAAACCGATTCAGAAATTTTTTGCATTAATTTGTTTAATACACATCAAGAAACAACGAATTACGACTTTACAAACATAAACACAACAAACTCATGTGTACGTGTACTCTAGTCTGTCCCTGTTACATTACTCAATTACGATTTGACAATACCTGAAAAATAGGTGAAACGATAGTCACCAAATAAATTGTGAACAAAACTTATATTAAATTCACATATTTGATATACTTAGTTAAATCCATTCTCTATGATGCCAAATAACAATTTGAAAGGGATCTGTCTTTTAGTACTGATGGGTCCATTTGTCTCTGCGCGCGGCATGCTATGGCGCGGCGGGGAAGAGGGGAGTGATTATCGCTCATTTCCAAAAACATGTGGTTCCGCGCGGCGCGCCGGACGTTGATAATTCACCTGTCTTCAATGTAGCTTCGAGTTGTTTGTAAACATCATGTTTCTATATGCACTACAAATCTTGTAAACTGTAATTATATGTTGCGAAAGGTAGACAAACATAGTTGAGTGAGCGAGCCCTACTTTTACAGAACGGCTAGTAGCGTTAGAGCCGTGCACACAGACAAATGGTCCCATCAGTATAAACATCAGTAGTTTCATCAGCGACAATTGCTAGCTACATTAAAATTTACCCCTTTGTATTTATTTGTTTAATTTATTTAGTTATTGTTTGTGTATGTTAAAATCAGGTTTTAAATTATGACTTTAATTTTTGTTAAATTTCATACTTCACATTATCAGATCAATACATGTGTGTAAATAAATCCCCAGCGCACTGTGACAATATATTTTATTGTATTATTTTGTACTACTGTATTAATACAAAGTAAAGGATCAGATGAAGTCCTACAGATATAATAGTTTGTTTAGGTATTGCATTTAAATAAATATTTGTATAAGCTGTTGAGATTTATCAGTCACAGCCATAAGTCAGTACTTTACAGAAAATAATATTAACTGTCATTATAGACAAAAAAAATTATATATATACATTCATTTAAATCAAAGAAGTTCTGAACTCTGAACTGTTATGTTTGATGATAACAAATTTCTAATTTCTGTCTTTTATAATAGACTAACAAGGAATATCATGTTGACAGTATTTACAAAAAACTTGTCTGGACATTTTATACTGAAGGCGTCTCAGAAATTATGTAACTTTTCCACGATCGTACCTGCTTCACTTCAACTTAAGTGTTATCATTTAAACTAATATAGGGATCACAGCCATATCAGTATCAACCATAAAAATATGACTGTAATGTTAAAATATGTTTCTTTTGAATTATTAGACAATATAACTCATTTATGACTATCCATCCTAATGTGAAGGTCGGCTTGGTCGAATAGCAAAAAAGCTGGACGTTGAAGATAAATCATTTCCTTTACAATCAGCAACTAAATTCATGATAACTACACATTGGTAGCATTTCATGGCATATTTAAATTTATGTTTATATAATTTAATATAAGAATTATGTTAATTTGATATAATTATGAAACTTCACAAGCGATTATCTATTTTAAATTAAAAGTTATGTTTTGTAGAGTACACATGTGTTCTCATTTATAAGAGTTGGTAAATAACAAAATGCCAGATCTTGGAAGATGTATTTGACTAAAATATACTCCAAATTGTTTCTATGGATCTATTTTGGTTTAGTACTTGGTTCAATATGTGGCGTAAGCGAGATATGATGTCGGGAAACTTGTGTCATCTCTCGTATATTCGAAGCCTTGTATGGATGGACAGTGTTCCGAAATTGGTTAATGGTATAGAATCGCGGGTAAACAATATAAATGGAAAATGTTAAATACTGTATTATTATTAATACAAAACTAAAAATTAAATAAATGAACATTGTAAATATTTATAGTTTTAAGTTAAATGAGGAAACAATATTTCCCCAAAATTAAAACATGAGATTCAGTGCGGTGTGTTATGCGCCGATATAATCATAAGGTTATCCCTAATTGACCCAAAATATCCATAAATCACAGCAATTCGCAGTCAGTCTGGTACACTATACTTCTTGTAGAGGCATTCGCTCAACTTCCTTCGGCGAGAGTGGTCGTGTTAACTCTCTGGTCAACACAGAACTTCTCATTACCAGAACGATATTAATCTTCAAGAGTAACGCTTCAGATGAACTATTCAGACTAAAATAATTTTTACTTGAATTTAATTTTATTAAGTGAATACATCCTAGTATAGATGACTACGTTAAAACTTTTATAACCTAAAGTATATTAAAAAACGTAAAATTTGTAAAAATGACTTTTAAAGTAATAACTCAAAGAATAACAGATAGATATTTCAATTTCATTATAATTAATTTTAAATTGAAAATATCATATCTGTCATTGGACCGCTTTTGTGTTCCCTGTAGCTGGACAATCAGACGGATTGCGTAGAATTATGATTAATAAACATTGACTATTTTGACCCATTATTTAAATTTGTAAATTTTGAAAATAATTGAAAAGACTTTTCTGAACATTTAATTTTAGAAATTTAAAGCTTCATACGTAGTTTTTTTTTTTTTAATTTTAATTTTATTTTTTAGGAAGTACTTCCATAACTAGGAATATATTGATTTTTATATCTGTATGTATGTTTTCAGGTAAACATATTCAAAAGAATATTAAATTTGAGTATTTAAAAAGTACACCTTCCTAGGGTCCACGATCACGAAAAAGATTAATTAAGTGTCAATGCTTCAAATCATAGGATGGCGCACAATAAAATATATTTAATGCTATATAAACTCAGTACATTCAAAATCAATAACCTAAATTCTTTTCAATCCACAATTAGCAAAATTGTTACAGTGTGCACTACAAAACATAGCTTTCAATTTAAAATGAATAAACACACTTGTTGTTTCGAGTGATGTGTACTGTGTTATAAATATAAGGTGGTACAAAAAGAATGGTCACTTTTGAAATAAATAAAACTTCTAAGATTGTTATCATAACTTTTTTAAATTTACATAAATGAATTCTGTAGTTTACCCAATCTCAAACGTCTACTCAAACAATACCGTTCAGTACTGGTACAATGAAATGTATAATAAAGATTGAACCATGATTCTTATGTATTTCAAACAGTTTGAAACAAATACACAAATTACAAACTCCAACTTTTCAGACTAGAAAAACGAGCCAGATACCAAAAGTTATTGAAGCCTCCTCTTAAATATTTAGTTTTAACAGGAGTTCCTGCTTATGAAGGCAAATTGTTAAGAATTTTGAAACCTATGTTGAAAAAGCCGTAAGTTACTTTAAAGCCTGGTTATGTATATCTTTATTATGAAATTTCGTACATTTTAAATGTAGGTAAACAAATTGTTCTTTAGATGTACATACAGGAAAGTATGAGTATTCCAGTGCCTTGCAAGCACATCTACAAGATTCTATATAAATCTCTTACAAGCCTTACAGATATTTTAAAAATAATGATTAGCCATGGCACATTAGGAACTGAACAATAAAACTCCATAGTTCAGATTTGGGTAAATAAGCCCATAGTAAGCTTTTTAAAATGCCGAGACTTTCAAATAATTTTAGGATTCTTAATATAAAAATAGTTGAACACAGTTTTTTTTACAAATACTGTTAATATGGTTACTCAATTAATACTGTAAATTTCCTGTAGTTTAGTACTCCTAGTAACTTTACAGACTAGGCCTCATCAATATCATTTTCATTTAACATGTACCTATTTTCATTTTTTATTGAATAGTATCTAAGCATCCAATATTATACCTAGATAGAATTCAATATAAACCATTATAAAACATAAATTTAAAACATGAAAAGAAAACACTGAAGTAAAAGATAAAAAAAAAAAAAAAAAGTAAAAACCAGGATATGCAGCTTACAAATCTGGAATAATTGTTATAAACAAATACCAACCAAAGTGCTTAATTTTCACCTTGTGATAAAAGCCGACACAAAGAAGACAAGAAAGCAATTAAGATTAAAAATAAAAAGCAATTAAGTTTTAATCTACAACTGTAATGTGTTATTAACAAACAAAGCAACTTGTTTGGTTACACAATGGCTTGTGAAAGTGTTACACAGACACTAGACGAAAATGATGTCATGAAATGTCAGACAAAACCTCACAATCTACTTATATTATTATATTAATGATAAGACATAATTTATAAATTAACCGTATATTATTATTATTATTTTTTTTTATCGGGTTTATAGTTTATATACACCTATCAGTTTCTTAGCTAATTTGGTCTTGTATTAAAATTTTTAAATAAGCTTATTATTAAATAAATGAAAATTGAAATAAAATGTGGTATTCAAGTGACTAATATTTATTAACAGTTTGACTGCCATGAGACCTATTTAAGTATCATATTTATTTATTAAGCCAAGAGATCCAAAAGTGGATTACATGTAGATCGTCACAATAACATGCAAGACCAACTATTAGGGCCTTCAATGCATTTTAATGGGCTAACAGATAGTTGTGACCTCAGTGAGTAACCATACATGGCAATAGCACAATTTTGACAGTTTTTTTAAACTAATTTTATAAGCTGACCTACATTTTATCGAACCTAATCTATTGTAGCCTTGCCTGATCTGTAGATCCCAATCTAATATTGACTATTCTACTAAGATAATCTGTTATTTTCAACACCAAACATTTATTTTATGTATAAGAAGAAAAGTTAAAATCCACTTCTGCCTTTCATGGCTTGGGAGAGTGAATTTACTTTATAGGCACTCACAAAGTCACTTTAGTGAGTATAATCTTGGCAATTCTGCGGGAATCTCGGAATATCTACACTACTGTATTTTCATGTAGATATTGGGTTAGATCCCCTCTATTTCATCTTTCCCTATCAGATCTCTTTTGACAAAGTTATTATTATTTTCTAACCCTAACACTATTAAAATATTTGAGAGTTCTGAGTAAGACAATATTGAACAAGAGGTTTTTGCCTTTAAACAACAAGAAAAATAAAACTTTATAAGATCTCTGATCTAGAAAAAAGTTTCAATATTGATAACCAGAAGGGTGCCAATATGACCTAGTGATGTAAATTTACTTCAGGTTATTTGACCCAAAAATGGGTACCTGGAAAAATTTGAGACTTTAATGTCAAATTTTTATTTCAAAAGGAGAGAGAAGCAAGCAAAATGTGATACATTACATATTTGTGGAAAGAATTCAATCATGCCTGGGCTAATGACACTGTAAAACAAAACCTGTTAAATTGAAAACTATAGTTATTTGTGCAACTAGTGAGCAAAGTGAGCAATTGCCTCACTCGAGAGAAATCCTTACTCACGAGCCGTAGGCGAGTGAGGAATGGTTTCTCGAGTGAGGCGATTGCACTTTGCACTCGAGTTGCACATTATATTTTTCCTACAGTTACAATAAAACAAATAAATTGGTAAAGAAACGTAACATATTTTTACACAGAAGTGAACTTTTAATGACATTTAATGTGAAAGTAGCATTAATAAATCAGAAACAAAATTATAAAACAAAAAATAATCTCCTTAAAAATGAACACAAACACCCTAAAAGAATTGTTAACCAAAGAATTACTTATAGAAAGACAAATAACACAAGCAAACAGTTAAAAAAATGAAATGGTGGCTTCTGCCGTGACCAGAAGTGTTGTGACAAATACAACAGTACAACAGCTGACCAGCTGATTTACAGCCCGTGCTGCCAACGTATTTCGCGCGCATACGACCTTGTCTGCATGTTACGCGCTCACTATTTTGTGCCTTCACGTTGCAAATCTGGAGTGAGACAAAGTAATTAGAGTGAGACAATGTTAACATTGTCTCACTGATGAGCGAATTGGCCACTTTGCTTTCTCAAATCAGTGAGAGAACATGTACATTGTTAGGTAACTGTAGGAAAACAAAATAAATAAATAAGGTTGACTTTTTAAAATCTATAAATATATCTTACATTAACGACCTCATATCAAAGCCCTTTAGCATTTCAAAATTTGGATTAATTAGAATTTATAATTTTGTTGACTCTTATTTCTTTTGATAAAATAGCTCAGTTGATGGTTATAAAATACACGAGTGACAGCTTTTGAATTACCTTCATGATCAAAATACATTTAAGTTGTCTCACCAAAATATATTTATTTATCATAATGATTTTATTTTTCCATTCTTATCCTGTTGTTCAATATTCTTCCTTTTCAAAATTGGCTGTATATTGATTTTTTTTTAATACTCATTTGGAGCCTATCAAACATCTTTAGTCCTGTCTTTTTTGTTAAAATTTTTCTCTGCTGGATATTCTGTTTTATTCTTCCCATGATTACCGAGGCTCTCTTAAAAAGTAGGCCTACCTGATTTTAATTTTTACTTAATTATTGAAGCTAATCTCATCCTTCATCTAATTTTTACATTTAATTAAATTGTTAAATTTTTAGGATCCTAAATAGTATACAGGTTGATTGGAACTTAGTGTCATTTTTTTTTTTTTTGTAAAAGAACACAATTTACGAAATACAAATTCACTCTTTGAAATTTTTTTCTCTTATTTCCTTTGGGACTATGAATGTTTTATTAAAAATATTGTGACTTATCGATGAACAGTTCAATTTACTCCACTGTTCTGTCAACAATTGTTACTTTTGGTATTATTTTCTAAAAGCATATAAAATTTTTAGTAAAACACAACCATTTTCATTTTTAAAAGTAATGTTAGGGTATTTATTTAGTTTGAAAGAAAAAATTGGTGTTTTCAGGAAAAAAACCCAGAAATATGATTCAAAACGCTATTGTCGGATTGTTGTTAGACACAAAAAAATTGTCAAATTATATAAAAAATTTGCCCTTGTAATAATAACCGTTCACTTGATATGAAACACTTCAGTATATTCTTTTGTAAGAGAAAACCAGATTAAAATCCAAAAATACATTGTTAAAATATGTTTTATAATAATCTGATTTAACACGGAACTTAACAGACCACTGTACTTATGAAAGGGAAAATATTTGAGGCAATTTATAATTTGAGGGGCATGTTACCTTTAATTGTTTATTAAAGAACATCAAGAAAGTTGCATAATACTCATATTTTTAGTATTCTTATCATTCACTTCATCCCTTTATCTTATCAGTTTTCATATAATCCAGCTTACCTCGTTCAAAGTTCATTTAATATATTTTACGAAATGAAACATTTTATAACAAAAGCCTATCTACAGGAATTATAATAATGCCAAAATCAGTCAAGTAAAAGATACTATGGTGTTCATAATGTAAAAGTATGCAGAGATATACCTGGTTTACAGTTTTTGTAACGGCAACGTGCTTGCTGTTCATAAAGAATACCAAAATCGATACCCTGATCCCTGAATCTTCTGAATCCCTAGTTCACAAGTGTTTTATTATTACGCTAACGACTAGTAAAGAGGAGCATGGTACAGGGACAGTTTAATGAGCGAGGTAAGGTTATCCATGATGTTGGTATGGAGGAATAAGTTCTAGAACGATCCAGAAATCAGTAGTAAATAAGTTGTTAGTGAGGTTGGTGTGTAGCAGTGGAAGGTTTTAGACATTTTACATAAAAACTAATTTCATATTAATGTTTGGACTGGTGTTGAAAGTGATACACTAATTAAGTTCACACATTTTTGAAGAAACATTAAATGAAGAAACTAATAATTTTAGAGACAAAGAGATAGAGTACGGTAATTTTCTAGCATGACAACACTTCTCCGAACTTTAGTAATGAGGTAGGTCAATGGCTGAATTTTAACTATTCAACTTGGATAAGACACGATAAGTTCATAGCATGGCCAGCTAGGTCTCCAGACCTTATCCCCTATGGCCTTTTTTTGTGTGGGAATTTAGAAATAGGAAATTTACTCCACAGCTGTAAATTTAATAGAGGAACTCAGAAACAGAATAGAAAGTGAAGAGAGAAAAATTATCATTCAAAGTGATAGTTTTAGCGGTGCGGAAGCAAGCAAAAGCCTGTGTAACAAAAGGAAAATTTGTGAATGAAATTAATTTTCAAATTGAATTTAGTATTTATTTTCTCTGTAGCAAATTTTTTTTTACTAGACTAAAATTTCTCTTTCCGTGTGACCCTTCCTCAAAACTCCTTTTTAAAAAAAATATTAGCTCAGTTTTCTCTTACAATTTAAAAGAATAAACTGTAGTGTCTTATATCAAATGAAAACATATTAAAAGGGCAAGTTTTTGATAAAATTTGCAATTGCTCAATTGTTTTGAATATTGTAGGTTTTTTTATAAAACACCCATTTTGTTTGTTTCAAACTAAACAAATACACTAACATTATTACTTTTCAAAATGAAAATGGTTCCATTTTACTTAAAAATTTATTCACTTTCAGAAAATAATATTAAAAGTAACAATTGGTAGAAGAAAAGTTGAGTTTCTTACTTCGTTGTAGTGTGTACTTTTAGACAAAATATTTGTTTACGCTAAGTGCCAATTACCCTGTATAAAAGATGAATGAATGACGTTGACATGCTAATTTTTGGGCGAAGGTGATTAATTTGATTGAATTGGTGATATTTATATGAATTTTTGTTTTTTACTTAAAAGTTTTTTTATTTGTATAACAAGAAAATAAAATAAAAAATTGAAAATACTTTACATATAGAATATATATTTAAGTTACTGTCAAAAGCACAAAAGAGATTTATTATAAAATTCTTTCTTTTATTAAATTTGTAAATTCATTATTATGCTTTTTTTTAAACATAATAGACAATAATAATTTAAGCTAGGCTGACTTACATATTCTTTAGGAAAAGTGGTGACCGTACCAATTTTATAAACATATAAATTGTCATTACGTGCTATAAGGCACTTTCCAATTTCAAAAGCAACACTAACATGTTTTATTAACTTTTATTTATATAGAGCACCAAAATTATTTAGTAAGTTATCGGATATAATAAAGTCATGAGTTAAACGAAATGCTTTTATCACTGTAGTTGATAAACCTCAGTGATCAATTTTCATTCTTAATTTCTGTTCCTTGTTTCGTTATTTTATTAATGTTTAAATTATTAATTAAGGTTTGATATATATTTCTTTGTATTTTTGTCTTTGTAGGAACTGTGCAGAATACAAAATAAAATTGGTACTCTTAAATAAATTAATTCTAAGTTATAAAAAGTTTCTATTTAATCTATCTGTGGAAGCATGTGCAGTAGTGGAACTCATTAAATGCCTTTAGATGGCAATCTCTAAACTGGCACTGTTTAAATCTTTAACCTAACCAATTTTATTTTCATATATAAATTTTTGTATTTTGCTGTTGCTGTAAATTCAGGAAATTAAATGATTGTTATTGTATAATGTAAAAGGTTGTAACCTAATACACTAACTTATTGAATAGTATTGTTAACAGCTATACATATGGCTAGCAGATTTTTTAACCACGCCTTCATTATCATAGCAAGAATGTTTTAATATGACAAGAGTTCATTAGTCTACATGATTTACCACATCAGCTGACAGGAAATTAAAGTACATTTTTCATGTTTTTAAAGAATATATTTATTCTGTCATTGAAAAAAAAAAAAAAAAAAAAAAAAAAACGCTAAGTTATAAAATGTATATTACTTCGATTCCTGTTTCATCTAAAATGTTCTTCTTTGATATATTAAGAATATTAATACAGATTTTAAACTTTTTTTTTAACGGAAAATAATTAATTTAAAAACCAATCATTTCTTTTAACAAGAAAAAAAATATCGAGATACGAAATCACATAAACTATTTCTTTTTGTTTATCTATAATGTTAAAGTACATTACAATAACTACAATTTAAACAACACATGTAAGTCAACACGACCAAATGGCGTAATCTGATACAATTTTGTTTTTTCCCCAAAACTGTTATTTTTAATCAAAATAATTCATGTTTCTTTTTGAAAATGTATTATCATATTCTTTAATAAAACTTTATTAGCACACAAAGTTTAACTTAAAATCTGTGAACAATTCTATAACTGAAAAGTAAGGAAATTTTATTTTATTTTAGGTTCGATGCGCTACATGTATAGTTAGGTAATAATTTAATAAAAAATTATTTTTATTTTATTTTTAAGATAAAATATATACTTTTAAAAACATATAAGATATTTTTTTAAAAAAAATATCATAGAAAATGTATTCAAAATGCAGTTTCAACGAAAACCACCAGGGAGACAATATAAAAATGTTTTTTCAACATATTTATTTTTATCTATGTAACATATTAAACTAAGTTATACTTTCCTGTTGCAAATTTACTAAGGTTTTTTACTGACTATTTCCTCTCTACCAATTAGGTAGTAAGGAAAGTATTTGTAAGTAAATTGGTATTAAAATTTTTATATTATGTTTTCTATGATTCTCAATTTTTTTAAACTCCTAAGCTAAAACCCCCAATGACGTTTTAAACACTTGGATATTTCTTAGAATATTGTCAATCTGTCTGTCGGTGGGAATTCAGTTTCACATATCTCAAGAATGGATGTTCCAATCGATTACGAATTTTGAAGTGGAGGAGTGTGCTGTGGAATAATCAGAGTTTAAAACAATTTGTTAGAGAAAATAGGATAAGGTTGTCAAGCGATTGTCACATATTACCTAAAAAATTGGTAAAATTGAATGGCTATAGATTTTATAGTTCAGTGTGTCGTAAGTGTCTAGTCATTATTAGATTTTGATCAAAATTGCTTAAGAAGAGAAAAGTAAAATAAGGGTTGTTGAATCCAGATTTATTAAATGAAGTTGGAGATGTTGGAGTTGGAGATTTCCGTTTTCCGGGTTCCTTCATGAGTTTGCATAAATGACACAAAAAGTGTAAGCCGATGAATGATGTATTCAGTGCTTTTAATATTTCATTTTCCGTGAAACTAAGGAACAACTTGAGTAACGTTATTGCATCAAATTTTGTATCATACAATTGTTTTATCCAAATAGCTAAATACAGTACTCCTGTGGTATGATGGGTATACTTTACTGACATGGCTCCTTGTGGTTTTTGGCTGTTTTAAATTGGAATATATCACTCAAGAGGATCCAATTTTGCATAAAATTAAAATATGACGGGCAGTGAGAATACTTTCTCACTCATAGTTGGTTGTTCTCATTTTAGAGGCCTAATATTTGTATTTTAACTATTTTGTATTTTAAAATTTTTCTCAAGGCAAGCAATTCTGATTTTTCATAAAGGTTTTTTAAATTTTTCCTAAGATATTAACTCTTAAAAATGCTAAACTAAAATATGAGCTATTGCTCATTTAGTAAAAAAAAAAACAATTTTATTATTTTCCCAACATTATTTTTAAGTTTTGTATCATTAGGGCAATGGAGAAACAAAACAATAACAAAATAATTAATTTAAAAAAAGAAATTATGTATTTTTTAACAATTATCAAAAAATTGAGACAGTTAGATGCAAAGGTGAAGTTGTTCCTTGTGGGGTAATTTAATTATCACTCTTATTTTCAATCTTGCTAGCACTAATATAACGCAAGATAATGTTTTCAGCCTCTTCCTAATTATGAAAATCAACAGCACATGAAAATGAAGTGTTTATTATTTCACTGACAAATTGGTTAAACTCGGGATCATCAGGATTTTCCATATTACAGACAAAAAATAATTCCCTATAATATAATAATATGAATACATGACTATATAATAATAAATAAGAAAATAAAACTACAAGCTAAAAAACAAAATGAATATAGAGAACACTTTCATTTCATGAAACATATGAAGTGAACAGACGAAACAAACAACGATCAACTGACTGAAATACCTGGTGTGTCTATAACCATAAGCCCCATGGCGGTCCCATGCAGACTGGATTAGACAGAACAGATAAAGTGTCACAGATACGTTTCAAGGGTTTGTATCCACATAATATGCCATAGGAACATAACCACTCACTCTCGTTGATGTTTCGTGAACTATGCATTATTTTATTATACTGTATTTCAAAGTGGAAGCCGCTGTTGAAAACTCGGATTGTGCTGCGCCTAGAGGTGGTAGACGGTTTTTAACGGTTAATAAATCAGTTGGTACATAGGAGGCAGTAGGGGAGGGGGAGATTTAAATATTGTCATTCTGTATAGGTTCATTCTGCCAACAATTAAAATGTCAGTTTTTATAGAATAACTGATGATATTGCAACTATATATCAATTCAATTTATAGTAAAACCAAAAACAATGGCCCAACAGCCCATGAAGAGCCTATGCCTGCGAGATGGCTTTTCAGTTGGATAATTTGAGGTTAGCACACCGAATTTCCATCACTGTTGTTTTAGTCTTGTCAACTAGAGTTCGCTACAAATTGTAGCTTCCTAATTTTCTTTACGAAACTGGGTCAATTCTGTAAAGTTTGGGCCTCAAAGAGATTGATCTCGGAACCTCTCACTCGTTAAACCAGAATGCAAACCACTAAACCCGCCATGGGCTCATCGCATTTCAACTGCCTCGGCAAAATAAAATAATTAAATACTTCCACAGAAAAGTATGTATTAAAAAAACCTACAAGTAAATGATGTTACCTTTTAAAAGCAAAAACTTATTATCTACCAATTAAGGTATTCTTTGCATTAATCATAAAATTATCTCACCTCTGAAGTTTCAAATTCGGTCTCCACTTCATAAGTTCCATCTCCGTTTGGTCCTCCTGTCCAGTCACCATAAATCAGTCCATCTTTCTGCCATATTTTCTTACTGTCTTCGAACGATGTTAAAATCTCCTCTTCAGATAGAAACACGTACATGTCCTGTTGTGTAAAGGAGAAAGGGAGACATGTTAGTGCAAGGATAACAAACTGTTAGTTATTTAAATTATTGTTAAACTACAATATTTGTTTGTTAAAGCAGTTATAGTTTATGTTGGACACATTAAGTACATGGTTGTCAACAAAACTATCTGGTTCTGCAAAGGAATTAAAGCAAGAAATAAATAAAAACTCAGGAGATGTGATAGAACATCTAAGTTTGGACAAAACATACAATTGGATGAAGAATTTTTATTTAGTTACAGAACATGAGATGTAGTCTAAGCTGACTTATCGAAACAGAAGAATTGAGTCAATGGACTGATGGGGGAAATAAATGGTTGGTTCAATTTGATGGCTGTGCTTTGATCCAGTGTATCGTTCTGTTTTAGTGCACATGTTAATTTAAAAACATTTGCTGAGGTTTATTTCTCTATTAAGTTGGTGGGAGTAAAGTTCTACATAGCAAATTTTGAGAAATAATACTCAATGTGTGTTTAGATTTATGATGCAAAGTTTATATTGGGAACTGTAATAAATATTTCCGACAAATTTCAGACTTTTGTAACATTGTTTGATTATTTTGGATCAAACTGAATCCATTTCCCCAACTCTTTATTCATAAAAACTAACTTTGAAATAAACAACAATTTCACCAATAAATTATTATTCCTTATTACCCTAGGGTCCTCAAATATGACAAAAGTAAATAATTAATAGTTTTTAATTTATTAGCACTATAAAACATACTTTTTAAAGATTCCAATCCATTTCAAGAGACACCGGAACCTAATGGCCAGTGTAATGTAAATTTAGTTAGATTAGGTTAAGTTTAAATATTGGGTTCTACGAACAGATACTAATCCTATAGAAATTCTAACATTGAAATTAAAGCTATCACAATCTCAAAACTGACTTCCTAGTTCATCAATATGACGGAAATTTTGGAAAAGTTTTGGCTTTTGTAATTTTGTATATTAGTAAATGATTTTGAGAATAACTTTGAATCTGTAAGTTCCACAATATTCAATAATTGCTAAATGTGTGCTTCTTAAAAATCTGCAATTTTAATGTGTTTTCCAACATATAAAATAAGATAAAAAAGTAACAAATGTTTCGAAGTTTGCTCCATATTTAAAGTTTTGTTAGTAAATATTTGAATAGTCAAAACAAACACGGCATTCTGATTAGTCATGTTTGTTTATCCACATAAACTTTACAAGACACGGTCATTTTTAAAATTCAACATATTATGATCTTAGAAGGGGAAGGGAGAAACAAGTTTTTTAGGTGTTCAAATAATGAAAAGATTAAGGCTAAGAGGTAATAGTAAATCGGTGACACCAAAGAATTAGGCCTAAGAGTTAGTAGCAAACAGCTGACAGTTAGAAAATAATTAGTTCTAAGAGTTAATAGTAAACCAGCGACAGCAAAGAATTAGACCTACAAGTTAATAGAAAACAGCCGACAGTTAAACTAATTGATGAACATATTTTTAAAATCTCTTTATTGAATTTTCAAGAAACAACTCATAACAAAACATTGTGTAACAGTTCACAATATATTTTTTAAAGCCACAAATTATGTTACTCTTATACTACTATGTACAAATGTAAATAACTTATTTTCTAGATTCATTTTGAAAGATGTGTGGATATTTGGAGATTAAATGCTCAAAACTAACTAGAACCATTTAGGACTAAGAAAAGTTTTTGTTTTTTTTACTAATTAAACAACCTTCTGAATGAGGTGCATCATCATAGTGTTTGTCTACTGCCCAACCAAATACAGCAAAAGTCTGATAATTTGGTACACTTGGAATTTCGGTAACTCTGTATTACCAAATAATGTGCTGGATTATCAAATGTACTTTTTTATATACAATTTTCACTGAAATATAAGGTTTCTGCAAATCCTAACAGGTATGATAAGATTAAAAACAATGTTATGAATAAAATAACAATGACTATTTGTAATTTAAAAACAAACGATTTAAGTATGTTTATCAAACATTCCACAGAACAAAAAAAAAAAAAAAAAATAAAAATAAAATTAAAGAGTTGTATGAAAATATGTTCCATTAAAATGTTTTAAACCATTGAACAAATTTACAATGACAAATAATATACAATGTACAATGAATGACAGAAAAACCGACAGAGTCTCTAACGACTGTATTTTTGAAGGTTGCCAAAGTTGGTCAACATGCCGGACTATGTAGTTTACCAAACTGTAGGATGCCAGATTATAAGACTTTTACTGTAGTAATTTTAGACAAGTCGAATAAAAAATGGTTCTACAAATACCATTCTGTTATTGGAAAATAATTGAATGATAACTCGATCAAATATATATTTATATTAAAAAAAAAAGAATATGTTCATGTGTGAAAATCTTTGTAGATTTTAATTCTGTATGTACTAATATCACATTGTCTACAATTAAAAATAACAAAGTTAGTGCCAAAATTATCATTTCAAATTCTGAACTCCTAAACAAAATTTATATTTAACCCACAAAGGCTGAGTCACCAACATAAACATCCAATTGAAGGTTTTTTGCTATATTACTTTCTAGGCTTACTGGGACTGAGATATCAGTACGAATAAAGAGGATGGCGTTGGTTTAATATATGTACACAGCTGGTTGTCGTTACAACAGTAACTTTAAGGACAATTTCACCATTCAGTGTACCTGTGTAAAGGTTAGCTTTCCCATCAATTTGTTTTTGGAGTGGTTATGTTGTAAAATTAACCATACTTTCTAATAATGAAAATGAAGAATATTTTTCTATATTTCTTGACTTAACTTTCACAGACAGATTTTTATAGCAGAATGGTATTTTCTCAGAAAATTCCAATCTTGTTTAAAAGCTCACATAAGTCTCAACCTTCTCTTTTCATTAAAAACACCTTTAAGATATATGTTTAAATTTTTTTAAGGAATATATGTAAAATGGTTCCAGTGACTACCGGCGAACCTCAGTAACTCAAAATTCAAGAGATGAGACAAATTGTTTGAATTAGGGTGGTTTCTCCTTAATTAAAGAAGTTTTCGAGTTATAGAGATTAAATTTTACTTACAAAATTACAGTTTTAAATAAAGTACTGACAGATAAGAACCTGGAGTGGAGTACAAAGGAACTGAACATGCAGGTTGTAACATGTACTTTTACATTTGTTTCATCCTAATTTAGAGTTTTAAATGTCAAGTATAAAAATTTTGAGTTGTAGAAGGAACCTTCGAAATAAAGATTAATATAGGCTTCCATCAAGATCTAAAGATATAATTTAACAATTTTGAATTGTAGAGGTAATTAAGTACATGCTAAAACTTCAAGTTAAGTTCTCTTTATTTTTTAACATAAAGACGTTTCTCAGAAAATGGAAAAGAAAAAAAATTAGAGTTATAAGAGGTTTTATGTTGAGTTCAAATAAACAAAGTTTGACTGTATTTAAAATGTGGTTCCATCCAGAAATTTTATAAATTTTAGTGCTACTTTCTGATAGTAGCAATACTCACAAGGGGTGCATTTGTTCTATGGTATACATTTTATTAGTTTTACTCCAAGTATAACTAATTTCTCTTTCACTCTCTCTCCCCCCCCCCCCCCCACTATTAGTGGACACTGCAATTGTGGTTTTCTAGTACATTGCACTAATTACATATTACAAAATAAGTAGTAATAATGTAGAATTAGCAGAAACTTCAAATATTTGTACAGGAATTATATCTGTAGTCAGCTGTTATTTGGCCTAAATCAATATCAGCATATTTTCCTTGTATATGAACAAAATTTAAACTTAGCCCTAAACTGATGACAAGAAAATCACATGAAATCTAATGAAAAAAAAATTTTTTTTTCCATCGTACAAATAAAATAAACAGGATAAATATTTTTTATTAGGTCTACAAGTTTTCTTGATGAACTACATTTATTACAGCCATTTAAGCTATTTCCGAGACCAATGAAACACGGACAAACAAAAACTAAAATTGTTACCATTCAAATAAAATGTTGATATTTTTCTTAATTTTAAAACAAAGAGCAGGTGTATCTGAAAATAATATTGTTGAAAGGGATAAAGTTTTGTCATTGAGGGTCTTGATAATCAGAATCAAGAAGACAATATTTGTGAAAAATTAATTTTCAAAAAATGTTTATTAAAATTAGCAGATATTTTGAAATTGACATTCAATAACATTTGCCAAGGATTCAAAACATTTATGTACAAAATGTGATCTCCAATCAGGGTAGCGGGATGGGGATCAGTCACTTTCGCCTCTCCCATGATGACACACAAGCTTGGACGAAGGTGACATTTCAAGAATTTTCAAGGTCATCAGTTGAGTCTTCTACCACAGGAACTAAGATGTTAACCATCCCTTGGGTTTTCTGGCAGACTTAACTATTACTACAACAACCAGTGTGTGGTAATTTTCCTGCTGTACTGCCAAATATGCCTACAATGCAGTACAACTAGGGTCTACTGTGTCCAGTCGAATTCCATAGTTTAGTATTTAATTCAGTAATTATTAATTATGGTGGTTGGTTATAATGTGTTATCAGTGATAGTTATTAAAATTCAAGTGTTGAGCATTACACAGACCTCAACCCAAAAAATCATTTGGTGCCTAAAATAAGCTCACATGAATTGGTTACATGGGTAAAACTAAATCTCACCTTTCATATATGAATTTGTTATGAATAATCTATTTACCCCTATTATACGAATGCAATAATGAAAATAAGCGCAACTTCACAATTATATAAAAACCAAGTATTTCTACTTTTTTTAAATACTATCATTTAAATTATGTCTTGCTACAGTTGTGTGAATCACAGATATATATATAAAAGAATGAAATATTTTGAAAATATTGAACATAAAACAAGTAAATATTAAAAAATAGAGGGGAAAACACTTGTTGGCATTCATAGCACAGCATTGTACGTGATAAAAGAAACAATCTACCACTTGAATACTACTGAAATCCATTAATTAACCCCTTGATAAGAAGAACTATTATAAGTCACTGAAAACCAAAGAAAACATTGAATTACATTAAGTTAAATATCGATCGTTATTTATTAGTAGGATTATTTATAATAATCATACAATGCAGTAGCTTCCTCGCACATTCATACAAATGTGAATGTTACAAACATACAGAGTTCTTTGTAAAAGAAAATAGTGATTTGCAAATAAATTGAACAAAAAAATATAAACAAATCCAAGTTCATTTTGATCAGGTCTTTGGGTTATAAGTTTAAACAGAATTTTATCTAAATCGTTAAGAGCTGATTTTGAGAAAATCACAATTTATCAATTAACAATAACTTTAAAGTTATTAAATTAATAAAACAATGGTTTCAGAAGATGAAAGGGTGGAACTGGACATAAAAGCACAATTGGCAGCAGGGAATGGGTGTTATGCATTACAAGGGTTATTGCATTCATCTTTAGTAACGAGAAAATCATGATACATAAGACAATAATGAGATTTGTGGTTTTATATGGAGCAGACACCAGGATGCAGAAAAAAAAAAGATGAAGTAGCACAGAGAGCTTGGGAGAGGAAAATATTACGAAAAATCTATGGAGTTGTATATGAAGGGAGTCAATGGAGTATTAGAACAAATGCAGAGGGTAATTAGTGGTTAGAGCTCTCGCCTTGAGGTACGATTAGTAGTAAATCCTGGTTACGAAACAGGAAATCGATGTGCTGACCACACATCACCTGATAAAAATAAGTCTAGGTGGTCAAAGCCAACAAAAGTTGAACGTTTATGTAAAAACTCATTTACTAACTAGGGCACTTTCAGCATAAGCTCTAGTGTTGTTTTGTAAGCAGACGATATTACTGCAATTGTTAGAACAAACAAATATTAATAACTTCAGACCCTAACTCAAAATAGTATGTTTGAACTTTCAGACTGGTTTGCTGCAAATTGATTAAAATTGAATAGTAAAAAAAGCCAAATTATTAAATTTCAAACCTGCCAGAGTAAGCAAACAATAGAGCTAAATTTTGATTTTTATGGTAAAGAATGTATTTCTGTACAAACTACAAACTTTTTTGGTTACCATAGAGACATGAATTTAAACTGGAAAACATATTTAAACATATTACATAAGAAACTTAATACAGCATGTTTCCAAATGTCCATACTAAGGAGTACAGTAGGTCTATAAACTAAATTAATGATGGATTAATTATCACGGAAGCCTTTGCTCAACCATAAAATATGGTATCTTACTGTTTTATTTACACATCATATCTAATGTGATATATACATAAATGACATTGGTCAGAGTTTATTTGGGTAATTTCCAATTAATTGGTAAAAGATATATGTATGGTGGTAGCACATGGGTTTCGATTATAAACCTTCACATTTCAAAAGAAGTTGAAATTTTTCGCACTGATTTTTAGATATTCAACCTTTTATGACAGAGTGCATGATTTATTTTCACTCTTAACCAGTAACTACTAAATCAGTATTTTAGATGAGATGGCGACCAATACGTTTTATTATGGATCTTGTAGTTTAAATATTGATATATAAATCGTTACAACATTTAACACATAGAGTGTAGCTAGGTCGCTGGTGCCATATTTCTTGCCAAGCGCTGGTGGCGTGTATGGCGCCGACGAGGCAATACACTTCACTCTGTTACCGACCCAACTGTGGCTCCGCAATTACGGGGTAGATGTGATCGGCGGCATAGTCGCAGTCAATGTGTTAATCAAATGTTAACCGTTTTCTTTCATTTTTATGACAAGCACACAACAATGAAAAAAACTGCATCGAGATATGATCAAAATATGTCTACACCAAATTTGTTTAAAATCAGCCCACTTTGTTTGGACTCTGCAGTAACTGCGTGACAAGACATAATTTTATAGACACTGGGGAATTTAAAAAAGATATTTTCACACATAACTCAACATTATTTGTTTGACCAGTTGCATAACTTTCTTTTTACTGATTGAAAAAGTAAAAGGATTTAGTTACGCTTCATGCAATACACTGCGATTGCATACAGTTTATACTCATTGGAAAAGCAAGTAAATTCATTTAGCTCGTAATTTTAATATGCTGTATCAACATTGAAGTTGCTAATAATAATCAGTTTTTATAAATAAAAAGAAAATATAACTGTACAGAATACTAATTTTCATCCTGTTAATCAGAATGAATTAATAATATTATTATTTAACTCCAAACATTACTAACACCTTTAAGAAAACCCAGTAGCTATTCTAAACCTGAATCTAAAATAGTATTTTTAAACAAGGCAAAGGTAAAACCGTTATTATGCGAATAGGTTAGGACAATATTCATATTTACATATTCTTGAATTGTTTATTTTTCCCTTCTGATTATTATGATATGTTAATTACTATATCTGATTTATAAATATTTAATAGTTATATTTATTTTGAAATATATTTCTATTTTTTTTCTTCAGAATATTAATTTTTTTATGGTTAGATTTGGCTCAAGATTAGATGCAATTTAATCTTTTTTGGCTGTTATTTATTGCATTCTAACAGGTAAATTAAAAGTCACTACGCTTAACTTTATCACATCATACTTATTTTTAATTATCCAAAATTTTGCTTTATCATTGACCCCCCAACGTTATCACAGAGAATCAAAAATTGATTGAAGCTCTTATAATTATAGAGAATGTCAATTTTAATTTGCAACAATTTAAAATAATTACAACATATTATTTTAAATTCTAAAATTGAGTTGGGTTTGTTTAGGCTTATGTAAAAATTATAAAAGGATAAATCGTGAGCAATAACATTTATTTAATTGTAAATAAGTAAAGTAAATTTCAAGTGTTCAAAATAGGTAACGAAGGTATAAAAACTCCTTGAAACCTCAGAATAAAGAGTATTTTCACTAATGAAATAAAATTGTGCTTTCTATGGTAGGCCTAATATTATTAAAAGCTAGAGTGTAGTAAGATAAAACTTATTGACAGAATAGTTATTTTTTAAAACAATTTTAATAGCATAATGTGGTTGTGCAAATCTGAACTCTATTGCTACAAATTAAATAGTTGGCAAATTCAGTTAGGTAGATTAATCAATGGAATGAAATAAACTGTATGTAAATGAAGATACATTCAAATGAAATGTTATATTTTTATTTTCTTAAGCTCAGAGCATTAAAATTTGATAAATACATCTGTCAGAAGACAAACATAAAAATGAACATATTTAGAATTTGAACAGTTTATTTCAAGTAAAGACAGAATTCTGAATAGGATCATTTTTGACAATGTGTAAGTTGAGTAACGAGACATGAAACAAAAAAATGATAAATTATTATTGTAGGATTAAATAAAATTAATAATTTTGAAACTTTAGCTTTATTTAATCCTTGAATAATGGAGTTTCAACAAGAAATATCTGCTGTTACATTAAATATAATTAATATTGTAATTGGTAAATTTGATATAGGCCTATTATTGCATATAGATTTTTCAATATATTTGTTTTACAAATAAAAAAAAAAATTGTTATCAAGAATATAGGCTACAATTTATAAATCAGGATTCACCATTATTGTTCCATTTTCAAACAGATTAAATGCTGGAAGTTTGGCCGGTGCAGTACTACCTGGTTCACTGACTGGCTGTGCTGGTCTTCGGAAGAAAGATGTAATGAAATAAATTATAATAGCTCTGATGACAAGAGATTTGGTAATGGCGAAGAACGATTCAAGTTTTGAGGGTTGGTACTGTTGTTGTTGTTGACCCTATAAAATAATAAAATTAATTGTAGCAGTATTTATATAAAACAATTTCTTAGTTAATAATTGAAACACAGCACATTTTTAATGGCACAACATCCATAGACCAACAGGATTAATTTATTACACATTTAATTTTTGATCAGATAGTTGATCCAATATTGTAGTCGAATTTCATTCACAAAGAATTATTGATTAAAAAATGTTAATCGACAATTCTGATTAAAAATTTTATAACCAAGTTGATGATTTCTAACTCAAATACTGAAAAACTATTTCATGCTAAAGACAATTTTATTAAAATATTGTGGTTTATACTAAAAAAATTGTTGTTTTAATTTATTTCGAATACTGAATGTTATCAATTAGAACCTGTTCAAAAATTTGGTATAAAACAATTTCTTAGTTAATTAAAACACAGCACTTTTTTAATGATACAACATACATAGACCAACAGGATTAATTTATTACAAATTTCATTTTTGATCTGATAGTTGATCCAATATTGTAGTCGAATTTCATTCACAAAGAATTATTGATTAAAAAGTGTTAATTGACAATTCTGATTAAAAATTTTTATAACCTAGTTGGTGATTTATAACTCAAATACTGAATATTATCAATTAGAACATGTTGAACACATATAAAAACATTGTTCAATTCAATTGAACGCATTAATCTCCTTCGACAATACAAACATTGTACGAGACATGTCATGTAATTTAATATGAAAAGAATAACATTTATAAAATTATTTTTAAAATTGGCATATTTTCAATTACATCAATTCATGCAAAATAGAATCAATTAATTGTTGAAATAATTAGAACCCCAAGCATTCAGTACAAGTTACCTAATTTTTGCTTAATGATCGGAAAATTACTTTGAAAAAGATGATTTACATTAAGACAATCCATTATTTTAGGCTTAATAAAATAGATTGTCTTAATGATGATAACACAGAGTATAAAAATTATATTAATAAAATATGTTGAAGGTAAGCTCAATAATTGAGTTAGAAGCGGATTGACCCGGGAGGAAAAAGGAGAAATTTCCTCTTCTCCAATGATCAGATGATGGATGGAAACAATTTTTGTTAAAAGAAAGAATTTAGTGAAATAAACATATCTGAGCGGATCAATGGAAAATATAATATGAAAAGAGTCAGTCGAATGGACAAGAATTTGTAATAATAGTAGGAATATTCAGGTGGAGAAGAAAATACAAACTGATGGTTTGAAGTGATGCAAGACAGTGATGAAGGAGCACATGAGTGGCAAAGAAACAATTCTACAACTAAGTGTCTCTTGATTCTGCCTTTATAATAAACAGAATGAAAATAGAAACGTGAAAACCTAGTTTTAGAAATGAATGTGTTAGGTAGAGAGTTAAATCTTCAAACTTTCAGTAGGAGATTTTGTTCATTTAAAATTTATATAATTTTAGATTAACAATATACAATTAAGCAGTTTACTGAAATTAGCAAGTATAAAGTGATTATGCAAATATTGTAGCCTATATTTAATAAATATTATAAAATGTTATATTATAAATACAGACTATAAATACAAAATAAAGATGCAGTTGGTGGGACAAAATACCTATTAATATAATCAAAGCTTTTGTGTATGATATTGCATATTCATTTGCTTCAATAATAAATCAGTGTTTGATGCATGGAGTTCCAATAATCTAAAAAAGTGTTCTCAGGTTTCCCCAATTTTTAAGAAAGGAGTTAAGTTGGACATTGACAATTACCGCCCTATTTCTATTCTAAGTAACTCCTCAAACATTTTTGATAAAATTATTAATTCTAGATTAATAAAATATTTCAATGAAAATAATTAATTTATGATAAACAATTTGGTTTCAGAAAGAATTGTAGTACTGGTTCAGCATTGGTAGGCCTACAGTTTATAAATGAAGTGCCACTGCCGGTGTGTTCTGTGACTTATCCAAGGCCTCTTGACTGTATAGATCATGCTATATTGTTGTCAAAATTGAGGGACTATGGAATGGATGAGATTTGTCTTTTATTGATGGTTGGTTTATATCTTGGTGCAAACTATAATTTATAAAGCTGGTACGAAATTAAATGGAAAGATGTTACTTTTGGTGTATCACAAGGATCTGAGGAATCAGCATACAATATTAGTTTCTTTTTAATTTTTTTTTTAAATTTTGATAAATTATTTCCTCTTAAACCAGAGAAAGTTTGTTCAAAAAATTAAAAATCTTGGATAACACAAGTGCTAAGAATCTCATGTAAAAAGAAAAGAATGCTATTTGAAATGACTAAAGTGTATAGTGATGAGACACTTTTAACTTACTACAGGCTCTATATAAAACATTGCGAAAACTTATTACTGCAGCTAAAAAACTGCACAGTGATAAATTTACAACACAAGCTTCGAATAGATAGAGGGCTGTCTGGGATATTGTTCATAAAGAAACAGGTAAATTGGTTCCCAATCAGTGTATTACAAAAATTATTGATCAAGGAAGAGAAATTGTTGATTATAAATGTATAGCAGACTCCTTTAATAGTTTTTTTTTGTTGTTGTTGATATTACAAAAGGATTTACTCAAGATAAATCAAAGGCTTTGGAACTCCTACAATTAACCAATAATATGGGTAACAATCATTTAAAATTGTCACCTACAAATGAGATGGAAATATTTAAAAAAATCCAAAAAATAAAAATCTAGTGAGTGGGAAAATGTATCAGATAATATCGTGAAATCAGCGTTTATGGAGTTTAGAGGTGTCTGAGATACTTCATCTGTTGTAGGTAGTATTTTTATATCACTTGTTATCTATTGTGATGTGTTGACAATTCCTATATTATTATTGGCATTGCCAAGCTTTGTAATCTAAGGGAAGATGGATAAATAAATATTGTGATTATAGTTAAATTCAACCCTCACAAAGCACCTGTTATTTACATATAATTTTACAGATTGTACAAAGGTTTAATAAATGAAATGAAATATTGTTTTATTTTTATCTTATTTCCAGGATAATTTTAATATTTATTATCAATAATATTACAATTTTTAAATTGTTTTAAGTCATAAAACATCTTCTATACATAAAGTTTTGTTGTATTAGGATTTTTTTTTTTTAGTCCAAGATATTTAAAAGTAACATTTATGAAAATTAAGACAAAATAAGGAAAAAATTCTAACATTAAAAAAATAAAATGTACCATCTGCAATATATTTTTTTTAAACATCTTACCAAGTTCTTCATACATTAACAACATTCTAAACTGAAAGAGAAGAAAATAATTGGTATAATTCAGTATAGACAGTTAATACGAAAGATCGAACAAGACAGCTGAGGTAAGTCAAATATATAGTAAATGCTCAATTTTATTATTATTTGTTTATCCTTGTTTTTTTTCAAAATGTTACTTTTAGGCCTACACATTGTAGATTTTAAAAACACATACAGCCTATATATTTTAATTAATTTCTACTGGAGATGCAACATACTACAATTACCAATGGATTACCAATGAATACAAAGGTAAATTTAATATACTAGTTGCTAAATTCAGATGTATGATAATGGTCGGTAAACATGTCATTAAATCTTAACTTTAGTGTTTTAAAGTGTTAAAAGTAGTAAATTTATAATTTTGTGAAAACTTGACCTAACGATATCTAAAGTGTAAACACATATTTTTCAGGTGTACTACAGTAGCCTTCAGAATAATTAACTTTAACTTCTTAATTATAGATATAAATAAAGGTTTAGAATAAGTCTACATCATATTTATTTCAAGAAAATATTTTTCCAGGTTCATTAACATCAAACCCTATCTTACAAAGGAAAAATAGTATTTAAACGTGATATTCAATTTACATAATTGAAAATGAAAAGAACCAAATACCGTAATTATGAAAGATCCATTGCATCTCGATTTTCAATAATTTTATTTTGAATTTGTAAATCAATGTTATAAATGTTCACTTTTTTTGGACACCAAACCACTTTTAATATTCCATACCTTAATCCAACACTAGTTATCTAAATACAATCTATGTAATGTGTTTCAAAGACATTATGTATGTGTAACTAAAGACTTTAGTTAGATTATAAAAAGAGAGAAGTACTTCTACACGGTAGAATTCATATACCATAACAAAAACATTACCTGGTTCGATATCAGCAACTATACTGTAAAATCATTTTACATATAAATATTACAAAGTCGTATAAAAAACAAACTTTTTTACTTTGTTAGGGATATAAGAATAATCTAAAAAAAAAAAGATAAACAATCCACCATATCTACTGTAAACTGTAGAAATGTTAATATACTGTCCCAATCCCACGTTAACATGTTATTGAACAATGCAACATTTCCCCTCAACTACCCTAATTACCCTGGTAATTTCACGGTATATGGATAGACCTACTGTAAAACATACAACAAGAAAAATTCCTGAAAATAATAATTTTAGTTCTCCTCCACCTGAAAACCCTGAAATTCCCATATGTCCTTTAAATTTTAATGTGTTACTGCATTCAAATTTTGACATTTTATAGTTTTGACAATATTACTTACAATAGTCATTTTCATATTACCCGAATTCTGAGCTTCTATAATATGTCTACTATATCTTCTTTGTATGTTGGTTTATCTTTAAAATAATATCTCATTAGGATAAATTATACAAGATGTTGGCAAAACTTTGTACACAGAAGATTAAGAAAATGTTTAAAAGTAAAATATTATATTTATTTTGTAGTAATTACTTGAAACCATCACAATTGTTTTCCCCTTCAAATAAATAATAGTTGAATTACGTTAATATAAAGTTAACCTAATATGTCTTTTTATAATCATTTCATATAAAAACTGTACCTTATTAATTGGAAACATCATAATATTCATCTTTAGCAGAAAAATAAATTCTTCTTCAAAAAACAAAGTTGTATTAATCTTGCACAATTAGCCTGATCAATATAATTGATATTAGTCAATATTGACTTTATTTATGCAATATCTAGAAGCTTCTACTTCAATGAAAGTAATTGCTTATACTTTATATAACCCAATTGTATGTATTTTGATACTTTTCAAAGGTGGAAAAGTGAATAGGTCTAGTGTGATAAAATATTATTATTCCTTTTTAATTAAAGTAAGGTTACAGATACGGTAATGAATTTTAAAAAAAAGTCCTATAAATAAACATGATGTATTTTAACCTTTACCGATATATTATTTTATAATATTCATCTCTTGTGATTTTTGTCTAGCCAATTTGTCTAGAGGTTAATGATTAAGCCGACCCTAACCTAAAAGAGGAGTATTATGTATGTATTAAACTTGTATATCTTAAGAAAAAGAAAATTTAATAATAATTACTTCTCCATCAAGTCTCTGATCCACAGTCCCTTCGTTATTAACATCTTCGGCATTATCTTCTGCTCGTGTCGCAACTTCATTTTCTTTAACTTCGGCCATGACTTAAAATCATGCGATGGTAATTAATTTATAACTATCTTACTTCAATGGACCCAATCACAATTACTTTATTTAATTATTTAAAAAAAAGGAATCATTTAATTACTAAATAATCGAGAGTCATACTCTTACTTAAAACACATATTTATAGCTAAATTACTTGAACTTCCTTGAAATTTACCAGGTCAGGTTAAGAATTATTAATCAGCTGACAGCTGACATGCTAATGCCTTTTCGATAATACACGACTCACTTCCAATTCGTCGTGTACAATTTGAGTGACCAATAATTATTTTCTTAATTCACTGGATATTATTTGGATGTATATGTCATTTTCAATAGTCATGAACAACGACATACTATAAATCTTTACAATAAAAATAAAATAACAAAACACACTTAACGTCTGCAAAATCAATACTTGGCAAATATTTTTGTTACTTATATAAAGTGACATGTAGCCTCAGCACGTGTATATATATTTAGAGAGAGAGAGAGAGAGAGAGTACATACAGTAGTGAACTTTGCATATAAGTTGTTATATTATATATAAGTTTTTTAATGTTGCTTATTAATATTACAATTTATAATGTTCAAGAAAAATTAAAGCTATCTTTACTTTAATAGTAGTAAGGAGTTAAGTTTTTTGGTTGTTCATAGCTCAATAATAACCCTAACACTTGACTTTCCATTGGTGTTTGAATTTACTTCACTTTAAACAATTATACAACAGTAAACATACGTTAGAAATACAGTAATGTACTTCTTTTTTGTGAATATGAATTAGTGGTATGTGGTCAACTAAATTTGATATGTTGAAAACAAAAAGATTAAATTGAAAATAAAAATGTTTAATAATCTGAAAAACTGTGTATTATATATAGATCACAAAGGTGATCTCATAAATTAAATGAGAAGTTTCACTGTAAACGGCGTGCTTTGATATTGTGCAACCATAAACATCAGCTGATTAATTTGGCATTATTATTAGTGAATAGAGAATGTTGTCTTTGATCAATTTGGGAATATCGTTTTTGTTAAGTTTTGTGTAAATTGTAAATAATTTTATTTGAAACGGAAATTAAGCTTTATAAGGGTTTGCTCCTAAGTTATCGGTTGCCCGGGGATATGTTAAGTTCTGTGTTTTATTAACTGGTCATCAGTTTGGTTATAATTATGAAGAACATAAACAAAGCCGGTGTAACGTAAAAGGTTGTAAGAGTCTTTTACCTTGCCAAAACGACATGGCGGGTTTTCGGCAGGTTGATCGGCGGGTTTTTCCGCTTCAAGATATTTCATCGGTTGTAAGGTTATTTAAAAAAGAGTTTGATAGCAAAACCGAACCAGATTTAGCTTTACTCTCAATAATTGTTGGAGCTGTGGAAAATTCTATGACATGTAACAGAGCATTTCCTCCACCAAATGAAAATGACGTGTTTGGTGAACCAAAACAGCTACCTGCTGTTGAGTTTCACATTGTTGATGCTTTGTATTCTAAATTTCATGCTGTGATTAAAGGTGCTGTTGATTTAACACTGTATGGAGAAATTAAGTATGCAACTAGGGAGCTTGTTAAAAGAGTTTCTGATGTCATATGGAACTCTTTGACTAGAAGTTATTATAAAGATAGAGCCCACTTACAAAGTCTTTACAGTTACTTGACTGGTGAGTTTAAGTGATACAATATATAACTAGGCTATGTTATTTCCTAATTGTATACTAGGTTTATGCAATAAAATTTTCTACTATAAGTATTAGGGTACATACGATTTATATTAATGATCATGGTAGAAGGGTAAATATGTAGTATACCTGTTGTTGTGATTTAGTACTAATGAAAATTACGCAAATTATGTTGTACATAACTCCTATTTGTGACCATTAGATCATTCTTTCAATCTGTAAACCCATTTGAATTAGGTCAAAATCCATTATTTCAGCCTAGCCAAAATATTTGTCCAAACCGAATGGATTCTATTAACATTGGATGCGATAAAGTATAAATTATGCTATTAATGAAAATACAAATTAATATTGCTAGGTTATGTTTTCTTCTTGTTTTATTTCTGTATACACTATATGAAATAAAATAAAAAAAAAATATGTTTTTGAAGTTTACACACAGTGTTTGTTCATTTCAAGTAATTAATAATCTGGTAATTCTGAGCAATTACTTGGTCAACCCCAAACTTTTTCATATTTTACTACAGTCATAAGGATGTTCTTAGAAAGCAAGAAACATATAATTCAAGGCCCGCAAGGCCATCGTACAGGTTGCCGAGCGATAAGAAGGTTCAAAGTCCACGCGATAACAGTGGCTTGCGGGAGACGCGCGGAAGGCCAGTTGTGACAGTACCGTTATGGCTAGTGGTTCCTCCGATAATCCTTTTTTATGTGATGGGTGTGAGAACACGTTACTTAGTTTCACGGTTTTAAGCGAAGATCAGGAAAAGTTAACACGTTTTTTGTACGAACACGGCGTTTTGCAACGTACCAAAGTGTGTCCAACATGTGGCGGGTCGATGACGTTAAATGAAGAAAAGCACACGTTTAACTGTTGGAATAGAATCGAGTCAGTGAATATATTAACTTTCCGGGGCCTAAATTATGTTTTTTTAGTTTCACATACATCTCTACATTATCGTAGTAAAATATGAAAAAGTTTAGGGTTGACCAAGTAATTGCTCAGAATTACCAATAATATTTATATGATATGTGATTGAGTTAATTAAATTATATTTATAGGAAACAAGTTGGATTGTTTTGGAGTCGCATTTGCTGTAGTGGCTGGTTGTCAGGTCCTGGGTTTTAGTGACGTACATCTAGCTTTATCAGAGGATCATGCTTGGGTTGTGTTTGGTGAAAATGGGCAACATACAGCTGAGGTCACTTGGCATGGTAAGTTTGTTATTTTACATATTTATTTTTGATAATTATATAAAATAGCTGGTACAGCTCATTTTGTTTAATTTTTTTAAATTTCTTACTTCTTAAGAATAAATTATTTTTTAATAATTGCTTACTTAAAGGTGGCACCTTATTTTCTGGATTTAAAAAAAATAATATTTTTTTTTATCTTCTACTACATACCTTAGTTCTAAAGAATAAATAATGTTTTTCTTGCAATGATCATTATTTTTCACTGCAAAATTACAATCTAAAACCTCATATCCTACGTATTTATAGGTTAGGTTAGGTGGCTATATAATACTTTGCACAGATTCTCCTTTGTCCAATCTTTCCAGAGCTGGTAGTACTTACGCATTTCACGCATTTCACTCATTTTAAAAACAGTACACTCAAAACTCAAAAACAATGAAAAGCAAAAGTACAGAATATAATACACAATACACAACAGACGTACAGTAACAATAAAACAACAAGTAATAAAACAACACAAATAAACAACAGTAAAAAACGCAAGTAAAATAAAAATCACTGACTGTAAGGATGAGCGCCACACGACTGCACAGTATGAATACACGATGCGAACTGATGAACTAAACAAAGAATTCAATAAAGACTTGCTGTGTTTGCTCGCATCTGGCTGGCGCGCGCCTAGTGCGTGACTCATGCTTAGTGAGCCGGCTGGACTAAGCGGAGACCGCCCTATCAGAGGCCGAACTTACGGGAGTCTACTGTACTCTTTATTATGTAAAAATACACCGGAAAATGTTATAATATAGCTAGTAAACATTTTTCAGTTTTTAAATTGGTCCAAGGACTTATTTCTACATGGACTTTTTTCATTGCTTAAAAAAAATGTCCCATCCAAACCTAAATTTTAGATTTATTTTTGAGAGTTGAAGTGATTTTGAGCATCCTGTTTGTATTTCTTCATATATTAATTTAATAAAAAAATATCTAGATGAAACATTTCCTTTGCAAGTATTTTGTTTAATAATCTAGAAACTTATTGAAATTAAAAAATCTAACTGGAAATTTTTAAAACTGCCATTTTAAATTACTGTTTTGTATAGATTTTTTGAATATAATTTAATTTATAATACACTAAATTAAATAAAAATTTGTAAAATTGTAATGCTAGTAGAAGTCGGTTTTTAAATTCTTTATTTCATAATTTTGTTTATAAAATTTTATATCCATCTAGCTTAAATAAATTACAATACGATATTGTGAAAGAGTCCAAAGTTTTTAAAAGATACAAATTTAAGGAAAAATTGTGTAGAGATGGATAAGTATTATGATAGAAATCATATTTTTATGTTTTAATGTAGTTTTTATCTTGAAATATCAAAAATGTTTTGGTTGAAAAATAAAATATCAATTTTTATTATTTAATTTTGTATTTCACACTGTTTTAAAAATTAGATATTCAGTAGTGATAATTGGTTATTTTTTGGGTTTTAAAATTTATAAAAATGCAATGTGTAGTTTAATTGAAAAATATGTTGTAGGTAAAGGTAATGAAGACAAGCGAGGACAAGAGACTAGTCCTGGTGTTGGTTCTCGTTCGTGGTTATACGTGAACGGGTACCCTGTGGTGTGCACTCGGCATATGGAAGTAGCAGCTTTAGTCAGTGCTATCAATCCTTCATTGAGTGTGAGTAGCGATGCTGTTGAGGTGGCATTGTTACAGCAAGAGTTACTATGGCTACTGTATGACTTAGGCCATCTCTCTAGGTATCCAATGGCTATTGGTAAGTATTCATATTTATATTAAGTAATTGAACTAGTTACATGATGTGTTAGATATAGAAAATCAATGAAAGTTCTTCGCAGAAATATCTGTATTGAGGTTCCTTGAGCATAAATTTTTTTTTTTTTTTTGGAAAGATGTCTATTGTCTATTCAGTTCTTTGCAACTCAAACATTTCGATGGATTTTTATCAAATTTAATAGGTTGTGAGTTTATTTTGATCATATCTCATACATATTTTTTCAATGTCTCAAAATTTGATTTCTCAAAATTCTGATTTTCTCTAAGTTAGTTTTTATGATTTAGATCAAATTTTGCTAAAATGTAACCTCCACAGACAACAAAAGGTATTGGTCGTTATTTCTCAAAAAAATTCCAGTTCATACTTTAAGGCAAATTGTAATTTATAAAATTGACACAACCGAATTAGTTAAAACTTGATTCGGAGATTAAAATCAGTGTGCCAAGCAAAGCATATTTAGTGTCTATTTAAATATCCTTCCAAAATTTTCTTTCTATTATGTAAAAAAATTCTCATCTACACTATATTATCTGCCTAATGTAATTTATATTATTGTTAAGGAATTTGTCATATTTATTTCCTTATTGATACATACAAAATATAGTATGTATTACAAACATCAAATTTACAATACAACAACTATAGCAAAACATATAACAACATCTTATATAATGTTAATAAACAAAACTCAACAATCAAAGACATCAATAACACAAAATATACTTACAACTGATGAAACGGTTTTCTTCTTTTTTAATATATATTAAATTTCATGTTTTTTAAATAAAATTGTTTAATTACCAAAGAGGCTGAAAGAATACTAAAGAGTGGCTTCAAGTCCCCAACTGAGTAAATATATTGACCCTCAACAACTTAGTTAACGTTTTTATATCTTTAATTTCTTTAAACTCATTTGGGAGTTTGTTCATTAAAATAACTCACCTTGCTTCAGATGGAGTTTTTCTGAATTAAGTTAACTTGGATGCAGATCCATGGAAATTATGTTTGTTACGAGTGTTCTATATATGAACCTAAGATACAACCTACGGTGCAAATGACTTGTATGTTGACCTTGATGTCTGTGAAACTGCTGACAGATGTTGGAAAATATGGCAACTTTCCTATCAGGTTTCTCTTGACCAATTCTTTTCTTTTCCGACTCTGATACTATTAGATTATTCGAGAGCTAGGGGGTCTTTATTTCATGCTCGTATCTTCCTTTTTTATAAGGAAAAGATGACTGAAAGGTTTTTCGCTTAAAAATATTTTTTTTCTGTCACAATTTCTTGATGAAGTGAAACATGAAATTTCTGGGAAATGCAGGGAAAATCTCTATTCTTCTCTTCAACTACACACAGCAAGATTCTTCATTCAGCAAAGATTGTCTCCCATTCTGTTCATTATTATCCACATTTACACATCCTCTATTAAAAACATAACACTCATCACCTGTACCACTGCATATTCACTATAAACATCACAAATTTAATAGTGAATTTCAACCGGTTTAGAAACTGATCTTATTTTCTCCATATCCCTCATAATACATCAACATCTGGTCATCGAGAAAACTACCAAAATTAGTCATTAATCTAATAATTTTTGTCTCTATGGAGATCAGCTCATTAATGTTCTGCATAAGTTACGACATAAGACTCTCACTTATTATAACAAATTTAAAACACTTTAAAATAGGTATCTATAAATAAATACTACTAAGTAATATTAAGGACCACGTTTCCAAGGTAAGCCTGTGTTTCCTATTTATATAAAATCTAAACATAATAGGTTATGTGCCCTATTAAACTCTTATCGATATTAACCTGTTTAATTTTATGGTTTTCATTGAAGCGGCTTGTCATGGACAAACCAGGCTCTCCTGAACATTGTTTGTACAATTATTTTGCTGTTCTCACTACTTTTCATTTGGTAGCAGAGGCTGCATCTTTTGTTTTAAGCTGCTTGATAATTTTGTTGTTGTAGGAATGTGCTTTTCATGTGGCAGAAACTGGGATGTGGGTATGTTTGGAATTAGTGCATCAATTTTCTTCTCTCCCCCCCCCTTGTTATTCAAAAGTGAAAAACCTTGTAGTCATCATCATCATCGAAATTTTATAGAGAATTTTTTCGCTGCTTTCATTGAACAGTAATTTGTTATAGATTGTGAATTTATTAGAAACACATGTAGTATGAATAAATATTTTGTTATAACATCTAAATGGGGAATTCAAATTTCAATGCTTTTGATATATTATTTGTATAATATAGTATTGCAAAATTATGCAGCAGTTAAAACTTGGGAAATATTGTAGGTGTCAAAATAAAGAAGATAGTTTATTTCTAAAATGATGGAAATAATTAGTCATGCAATATCTTACGTGTTATCTTATTATGATATCTACACTTTTTTCATATAGTGTTGGTTGGGTTAGATCCTTATCATTCATCTTCCTATCAGGCCTCTCTTGGCATGCTCTTGTTCTCTTCCAACCCTGATGTTATTAGAGTATTCGAGGGCTAGAGGTCTTTATTTTATGCTCTTTTCTTTTTTCTTTTTTTAAATAGGGCAATAGTGACTGAGAAGTTTTATACTTTAACCCTACTACTGTCCAATGTTAAAGGTTTTATTTTCTTAAAAAATTAATAAAAAATATTAATTTTACACAAAACCTAACTTATAAGACATCATTTTTCTCAGAAAGATGCATAGAATTCATCTATGTAAAAATTTTTTTTTTTTGTAACGGTTTTGGAGTAAATATGTTACATGTCAAAAACGACGTTATCATTTTTCAAGAAAAACCTGATTCATCCAAAATCAAAAGCTTACCACCTTTTTCTAAGATATACAAAAGTTTTGTGTACTATTTGTGAATATATTTAGGGGAAAAAAAATTGTTACATTTTAAAAATAAAAAAAAAATTTTACGAAAAAACTGAATTTTCTCTTTATTTTTTCCAAAAAACATAAAAAATAGTAAAATATATTTTATACAGAACTTCTATATATCATTATGTCCAGAAAGGTGCATAGAATTTAGTTGTGTAGTGCAAAAAAATGTTACATGTATCACATTTGGAGTTTTTTGGTCAAATACCAAAAAATTAATAGTAACTTAGAGTAAAATTTCACAGAAATGGTAATCAAAAACATACTAATACATTTTTGCAATTTTTTCAACCATTACTTGAGATTTCTAATATATTTGTGAATATATTTAGGGGAAAAAAATAATAATATGTTACATTTTCTAAATAAAAACAACGTATTTGACTAAAAAGTGATACTCTGATGGTTGAGGTTAGGTTTGTAACTTCCACAATTTAGCCTCACTAGTAACAATCTGAAGATAGGCCAAAGACAAAAACATTAGATTTAAATAAGAAAATATA
The DNA here is from genome assembly GCA_963513935.1 of Aphrophora alni. NCBI lineage: Eukaryota > Metazoa > Arthropoda > Insecta > Hemiptera > Aphrophoridae > Aphrophora > Aphrophora alni. The sequence continues at coordinate 6,010,651 of OY740778.1, read as the reverse complement.
TACTTTACAAAGAATAACACACATATTCACTTTTATAATCATATAAAACACTAAATATAAGAAAATATGCATATAGGCTAGACTTACAATATTGGCCTAGGTTATCCCAAATATGAACCGTTCAAAAACTAAACTATCACTTAAAAACATAAACTTTAGATATAAAAACACATATATTGTAACTTGTATACACAATTTATATACAATTTGTATACACAAACCTTCAAAATAACAAATATCCAACCCCAAAACAATATGCGCCAAGCCCAATATTAAAGTTTTTACGTCACACATTTGCTTCGTTTGGGCATCAATACAAAGCCTTCTAAGTAAGAATTTGTCACCATCAAGTGGTACCAACTTATAGAATGGAATTTCCCCTACAACTTAGTGTAAAGAAAAATAATTTTAAAACCATAGAGAAATGAATACGTGTATTCCTAAAATGCACCGAATGCCAACTGAATTTCGTGTCGTCAGGTTTGTTCTCTGCTCAACTAGGAATATCTCTGGATCTGTTAGACGCAGAATAATTTGTAATTTACGGTTAGAAAGAGAAACATGTGATCTATAGAACAGTGTTTTAGTTGACTTAAATGACAGGAAAATAGAGTTGTAATGATATCGGGAAAATGGCTTCAGGTTTTACGAAAAGACGCAGAGTTGAAAATTACAATTTCACGCTACAAAAATACGTGAACTTCACCAATTTTTGGAATATTATTTATAACGTTTCGTGGTATTTTTTTTGCATGATTATGTATCTACGGAATATTAGCTTTCCAACACTATTTTTTTTATTGCGATAGGACGATTCTAAGTGGGCGAAATGTTGAATTGCAAAATATGTGTTTTATAGCCAACTTGTCCGGGAGAATGGGTACGATTTCGGGTCTTTACCACTACTTGTAGGGTTAACAAGAAAGAGGGAAAAAAACATTCCCATTTTTGTCTTCCAACTATGAAAGGTTTTTATATCAGAAAGTGTAGAAATATTGTGGTAGTTACCTATAACAATCATTTCTCAAATTAATCACAAGTCTGCAAACTTTCTTACTTTTATATAATTAAATGTGGAAATATTTACAAAAATCTAAAAATACTTTTTAGAGTGAAATACAAATCTAAGTAACAAGTCACAATTATATGTTCTTACAGGTAACTTAGGTGATCTGGAAGAAATATCTCCAACCCCTGGACGCCCACCATGTTCATCTTTATTTCAAGAAGCTATAGCTTCAGCAAGAAAACATTACAACAATCAACATGTTTATCCTTATACGTATCAAGCTGGTTATTTCTACAGGCATAATATGTACAAAGAAGCTTTTGAGAGTTGGGCCAATGCCAGTGATGTAATCAGGCAGTGAGTATAATATGAATCAAATAAAGTATCTTGGATAGGGTTCACAGACGTCCTCTTCTTTTACCCGGACATGTCCTCTTTTGAAGACCCAAAAAACATGCCGGGTTTTATAAATATCACTAAATGTCCGGCTTTCTGGTTAGTAATATAAAAATTGCCAAGTCTAAGTCACAGAGCCCATACCATTCATTCATTTATTCTAAGTTGATGTTTTCAATTGTTGGTCTGTGTCACTGCCTCTGGTTGCTTGGTGCTCATGCGCACGATTCACAATACACTATCATCTCTCAGCTGAGGCGATCTGATTAACAACACTTGCCGAATTTCCCCAAACCGACCCGAACGAAATGAGACTTCTTGTTCTGTTCCTTCTGTTTAGCGAGTTGTACAGTTTTAAAAATGATGGTGGTCAATTATGCTAATAAATTTGTATATATGCAATAAAACTAATGATTTTACTTTTGCTAAGTACTTTGTACGACCTGCATTTTCTCCGAGCATTGCGCTTAGGAGTTGACTTGAAGTTACATAATATTATTTAGGGAGGGGGGAGGGTTGGGTTATTTGCAACAAAATACTACCATGATATGTTTTGTCCTCTTTTATGTCTGACAGATCTGGGAACTACATAATCTTGGAATAGTTAATTTTAGACTTGGTAAGAACATACCGATAAACTTATAGTGAAAATACATCATAGCTTGTGTAAGAATTATTACTTGAAAGACTATTGTCCTTCTATGGTTTTGATTGCCGTTTATCACATGTTGGTTCAATGTTAGGGTATTGTTTGAACTATTGGGGAGGAACTTTGTATGCAAAGGTGAAACAAAATTCTTAAGTTATTCCTTAATTTGTTGAAATTTGGTGTTATTTTTCAGTATTAAAAATTCCCAAATCAATGAGAAAATTAAATATTCACTGACATAAAAGTAATAAAATATTTATGTTATATGTTTTACCTTAGTATTGTATTTGAAAACACTGCAGTTTATTTTCTGACACGGTAGAGCGTGTATTTCTATTTTCTTCTTTTTTTTAGCATCCATTCATTTGCTGACCTCCTTTTTGGACAATAATATAGACAAGTCACCAATAGCTATTACAGGCTCATGAAGGTCTTTGGTAAGAAGAAACTACAAAAAACTGTTTCAAACAGCCACCTTTTGAAATTTTGCTACCATTTATTCAATCTTATTCCATGAGGGTAAAATCTAGTTTACATGTTAAAAAATGCTGATTTTGTAAGGCTATGTAGTTTTTAAAACTTTTTTAGTATAAGGACAAAGAGCTTTCAAATATAAACAGGAATTTATCAGCTAAACTTTATTTATTGAATACCATGACATTTTTATTATTAAAATTATTTAATGACTTCACACTAGTCGTCTTCTGCTACTGAAATAACACTTGTTCCTGGGCTCAGGAAGTTTCTTAATTCCAGAAGTGTAGACTGCATGTCGACCTATTCTTGCACAGCATCAATAGCCTCCTTATTAGAGTTTGAATTTCTTATCTTTTAAGTGGGATTTATAATTACCCACTCTTAAAACTATCAATCTGCCATTGTTTCTAGAAATCGTTTATGGCATTATCGACTGCCCTTTTCATTTCTCTATTTTCACAGATATGTAATATACAGGAAATATTGGTGTTTGTTGTTGAGTTTTCTCAAGATCATGAAGGATCGAGGTGGTTGTTAAATTACAGAACAGAGAAACTATTGAGTGGAAGAGTTTAAGAAAAAGAGCAACTCTGTTGAGGGCTTCTTTATGAATTATATTACTACTCAATATGTAGTTATTAACTTGGGGTTAGGTTATGGGCAAATGAGTATTGTGTCAGTAATATGAAGCGAAGACACCATTATGTTTTACTTAGTAGTGATAAGCCACACCAGTTTGTAACTGTTGGTTTTATTTCACATAACTGAATATGTTGTGATGAAGGAGTGGAAATTTGTTTACACTTCAAATTGTCAAGGCACAGTATGTTTTCTTCTGTTAAAATATTTTAAAATGATCTAAGTTAAAGAATACACAGATAGTAACTATTCGTGTTTACGGTTGAGGAGGAGCTTGTAGATAGAGTGACCTTGAAGGAATCAACCAGTGATGTATGGGATTAACAATTTGCTGTTTCATTATGTTTGATGTTCGCATTCTTATAATTATTGTGTAGATAAAGAACTAATACATCTGACAGAAACTAAGTAAGTTATAATTTTTTTAAACAAAATCTCAAACCTGTTGCTAGTTTCATTTAACAGAAGTATGAAGTTTCATTAAAAAAAGTTTTGTATCAAAAATACTCTCATACGAGGGCCGTTCATAAAGTAACTTTGTTTTTGTGCAGCACTAGAAATAGTGGGGTAGGGGCACTGTTCCTCAGGTGACATGTTTAGTAGCTATGTACACGCCCATTTGCGCTAGTGGGAAGATCGTTTTGCAGTTCCTTTCCCCAAAATACGCATCCAAAATGAGCGCTACAATAGAAAACCCTGTGAAATGATAAGATTTCTAATGACAAAAAATTGTCAGCAGCAGGTATAAATCATGAGTTATGTGTTATATACAGCCAAGCAATAATAAGTGAAGGTGTGTGTGTGTGTGTGTGTGTCAGTGAGTTTGTTTGTTATAAATGTGAGAATAAAACATTCAGAAAGAGGAAAAAATGTCAGGCCATTTGTAAACTCGTTCAGAAAATTGATGACCGTGAAAATCGGTTGATAACAATCTCTGAACTTTCGGAACTATTTCCATAAATTTTTTGGTTTGTTTTGTAAAAGTTAGGCTACTGGAAGTTCTTTAAAAAACTAAGAAGAGCCAACCAGAACAAATGTACTTTGCTGAGTTTTGGTTTCCTGTTTTTGCATGACTATGTTTTATCTCACCAGTGCTCGGCAATATTAAAAGAATATTGCATCAATTCAGTTGAGACGTTTTTGATCATCCGCCATATACCCCAATTTTAGTTTCCAGTAACTTTCATGCAAATGAATTGGGTTCCATGACGAGGAAGAACTTCAAGATGCTTTGACAGGCTGTCTAAAATCCCAGGCATCAAAATTTGATGATGAAGGGATTTCCAAATTGGCCCATTGCTATGATAAATCCCTAAATTTAATTGGTGATTATGTAGAAAAATAGAGGAGAGATTCAGTTTTGAGGTGTATATAATAATTTAGTTTTTATATCTACATCTCTATTTTATTTATAGTCAAACAATAGTTATTTGTGCAACTAGTGAGCAAAGTGGCACTTTTTTAAACGAGAGAAAAATGTTGACGCACTCAGCAAGCCTCGTGCGTCAATTTTATCGAGTTTAAAAAAGACACTTTGCTCACGAATTGCACATTATACTTTGTCTACAGTTGTTATTTTGGCAATAAAAACAGTTCATACTGGCGGTCGTACTTTTTCCTTGATTTTACAGGAAGGAGATTTAGTACAACGTTGTTAGCTTCTTACGCTAATTAATTTAGGTTTTTGACAGGTTTTCATCCTCTGAACTGTACATATTTTAAAACTAATTACACAAAATATAGCAGTAGTGCTAAACAACACATTAACACTGAGTAGAAGTTCTCACGTCATAACTGAGGTTATTTATGAATATTACAAATAACTTAGGTGTATTGTTGAAGAAACGGGATTGCCAACTTCAAAACTCGGCAAACGAAAAATACTCTCCGTGTACTTACACTGTCAATCATCTTCATGAGTAATTACTTCCTTTTTCAACTTTAAAACGTTGTTTTGTTGTTTATTTATGTTATTTTACATGTAAGAATTAATCTAACCTACGTTGGGACATTTTCTGTATATTATAAATCAATTCAAATAAACTTAACCTAAATTTCGTTTTGTTCGGTTGCCATTCGGAGTGAGCAAAGTAGTGTGCAAAGTAGTGGGCAAAGTGAAACTGATGAGAAATCAGCTGTTTTGCAAACTAATTTAAATGAACAAAATGCCACTTTGTCAACAACTGTAGACAAAGGTTATTTTCCCAACCGCCCTTGTATGTGTTGTCAAAATATTACTAGTAAAAGTAATCTCAAGTCGTGACATCGGAATTGTAATGATGTAAATTAACATAATTGTTACAAGACAAACAAGTAGACAACGAATGTAATAACTCTATGTTATTAACTAAATGTGATACTTGCTAAATTATTAATAATGCTTGCTGAATAATGAAATACTTGCTGATTTGAACAGTACAATAGGAATATGGAATTTTGTTGAAGTTGACGTCAAATATTAAAATAGATGTAAACTTTCTGTTTGTATTGCTTTTATCATATTTTTATTATCTTTGTTATGTAGCATTATATTAAAAAAAATTATATCTAAAAATGTACACAGCACGGATTAGAAATGATAAGTTCTCTATCGTTGAGATGCCATAGGGAGTTTGGAAAATTATAGTGTGCCGTTATAGTGTATAATGTGTAACAATAAAACAATTTACCCTCAGGGGCTCACCTAGTCATGACACCCTAGCTGGATCTACACCATGTTTCATGTAGTCTTTATTTAGATCCTTCTTTTTGTTTACTTCCATCTTTCCTGTCAGGTCTCTTTTGATTAACTCTTGTTATTTTTTGACTCTGATGTTTTTAGAGTATTTAAGGGCTAATGGTATTTATTTACACTCTTTTCTTCTTCTTTATTTGTTAAGTGATGATGACCTTTAAGCAACAAGGGAAAAAAATCTCAACATTTCTGTTTGCAATAACAGGTAGATGTAGCTTGTCTTATATTTAACCCTCTAAGGAGTAAGGCAAATTATCATGAAAAGAGTAGGCCTAATGCCGTTCCGGAATGGCACCAATAATAATTGCTCAAAGGAGTATTGCCGTTCTGAAATTTTTCATTACTCATTTCGGTATAGAAGTTGCTGCCGTTCCAGAATGACGGTACTCCTTAAAGGGTTAAGCAATGAGTGGCCTAGGAAATTCAAAATTGTGGTGGGGTGGTCGAGAGGTTAAAGATTGATTAATTCTTGGATTACTGCTTCAAAAAGCGCTATTTCAATAAAATCTATTGATTCACATTATTTCAATAAAATCCTTAACCTATTGCAAGATCGAATTTACAAACATAGAAGTATTGCTAGTTTAAATTCTAATTGTGTGTGGTAGAACAATTTGCAAGTGAAATTTGTCTAAAAATTCAGGTTTCCTGTCTGAAATCTATGTGATATGTTTATTTCCTTTCATTAATATTGTAGTAAGAATTTTGGTTTTGAACCAAGGACCTAAAAACAAAATATTTCCGCACCAATCAATCACATAACTTATTCTATATTATGTATATAAGAAAATAAAAAGTTGTATCCCAAGTAACCATACTTTGTTTTGACATGACAAAATTTCTGATGTTTCGTCACAAAAGTATGACTGTATGTATATCACCGCTCCACTTATCCATTACTTTTGAGTAGAAGATATAGCATTTAATATTCTTATAGACAATCGAGAGTGTCTTATTTTACCAGTAATCTAGCCCATGAAAATCGGTCATGCCCAACTCTTCTTTATATTGTTTTAAAAAGTCGTTCGACCAATTTATTTGATTAGTTTCTTAGAAGATCATTCTGTTTTTTTTTTTACTTGTTTAAAGACAAAAAATCTTCTCTGTCATTATCACCTTATAGAAGAAAGAGCATAAAATAAAGAGGCCTAGCCTCGAATACTCTTAATAGCATCAGGGACAGAAAAGAAGAAGAAAGGAATTTTAAATAAATAAAGACCCCTTTCAACTTTAATGTAATAGCAGATATTTCTTGTTGAAACTCCATATTCAAGGATAAAATAAAGCAAAAGCTTAAAGTTTCAAATATTTAATAGTATAAATGAGCTACAATTGTTTCGCCTTGCGGCATCGTCGGGCAACTGATAATCAGCATTTATACTATTAAATATTTGAAACTTTAAGCTTTTGCTTTATTTTATCCTTGACCCCTATCAAGTCAGAAGAGAACAAGAGTTGCTCAATAAAGACTTGATAGGTAAGGTTAAAAGGAATGATCTAACCCAAGACTACATGAAAGAAGCTGTAGATCCTGCTAGGATCCCTCTGGGTTGTCAAAGTGAGCCCCTGCGGGTCTCTAGTGTACTTTATTGGTGTCTTCACTCACTATTGATTGTTTTGTCTCCTCCACACAGAAAGGGAAAAAAAATTACAATACAGTAGAACCCCTCTTAACCGGTGTAGTCGGGACTGACATCCGGGCCGGTTGCCTGTTTGGCCGGTTAATCCGAGGTTCCCGTGAAAAATCGGTTTTCGTTCAAAGAAAGCTTATTTAATCAGGTAGCACTAAGAATGATGCAATTAAGATGTTATTGCAACTCATTTTATTGTACATAAATGTATCGTATATATTATGTTATGTATATTATACATCAAACATGAAAAAATTAAACACTACAAAGCTTTTTTACAGATTCCCCTCTATCAAGTCTTTTGACACATTTAACCGCGTCTCAAACGAAACCAACACACGCTTCCGAAAACTGAAAAGAAATGTTATATTTTCCATAATGTATACTAAAATGATTCGTGGAAAAAAAGCGGCCCATCAAACGTTTTTGTGGGTGTATGTCTGCTATACCGACGGGTGCCATTGCCGCGGTGTTTTTATGCCGCCGACAAATAGGATACCGCTATCGACAAAATCGTTTGACTCGCCGCTGCTTTGGTGCCGCGGTGTTTTTATGCCGCCGACAATGGGATACCGCTATCGACAGTCTTTGATATCGCCGCCGCTTTGGTGCCACGGTGTTTTTACGCCGCCGACAATGGGATACCGCTATCGACAAAGTCGTTTGATGTCGCCGCCGCTTTGGTGTTTCAATTACAATTTATTTTCGGAAACTCTCATCCAACCAGTACACTACGATATAGGCCGGTTAATCCGAGGACCGGTTAATCCGAGGCTGGTTAACAGAGGTTCTACTGTATAAGGAAACTATTATTTCATTAAAGGATGTTAGGGATTTTAGGTGGTAGCCTACACATGAAACTGATTTTAACCGGAAGCTAAGGATGGTCATCAATTCCATCTAGTAAAGCTCCTACACTAATATCAATTATATTTTAAAAAAATTTTGCTCTAATTATAGTTGTAGATCTAATAGTTTGTGTATGTTTCTACCTCAATAGTTGGTTATAAATAATGTATTTAAAATGTTTTAGGTATAATTATTCAAGAGATGATGAGGAAATATACAAAGAATTAATGGAGATTGCAAATGAGTTAATACCTCACATTATAAAAGTCGTCAGTTCTGGACACAGTGCAAGATCAATCCTCAAGGATCCTGAATGTTTTGCACACTTATTAAGGTTCTACGATGGGATCTGCCAATGGGAAGAAGGAAGTCAAACACCTGTCTTGCACATTGGTTGGGCTAAACCTTTGGTCAACACAATTTCAAAATTTGATGCCGAGGTAAGGTCACAAGTTGTTATTCTCGGGCGAGGTTTGATCGAGGGAACGGAAAAAGATGGGAAAGAAGGTGGTGATGTTTTGAATAACAATAACGATTGTTGTAAAACAAGGGAAGGAGATTTGATATTGAGTTTAGAATCTAAAGTTAAAGATTGTAAACAAGCAGGTTTACATCCGAGCATCGAAGCGTTGACTGCTGCTTGTGGTGAACGGATTTTAAACAGGGATTTTCTACTACAAGGAGGCGGTGAACCTTTCGTAGGTGGGTCAGAATATGCTGGAACGTCATCGGGGATTGATATTTTAAAAACGGAAACGGCTTTACAGCCAAAGTTGATATTGCACAGCGAGAAAATGAGAGGTTTGAAAGATTTACTGTTAGCAGAGAAGCTTAATACTCATGCAATTTCTTTACAGCTAACCGCACAGTCACAAGTACAGGTTGGGAAAAAGGCAAGGGAGGACCAAGGATTAGGAACGAGGCCTAAACGAAATCGTAGGGAATAATTCTATTGATATTACGTTATTTCCAAAGTGAAATACAAAGTCAAGTAGGTATCTGTACCTGGAATAGACTCTAAATTTAGATTATACCTCAAAATATTTTGTATCCATATTTTTAATATTTTTTTTTAATGAATTTATTCCCGAAGTCGATTCCGTCTCAGTTTTCTGAATTTTATTTCCCGCGAAAATTGTGATTTTCCTAACTAGTCTTTAATCTGTAGATTTTGTGTTAATCAGTCAAAACTTTCTTTTTATATTTTGTAATCATTTTTTAAAATAATAATTATACTTATTAATAGTCAGTCTTAGATTAATTTAAGTTATCTCTCAGGTTTATCTAGAGGCTTTGCACTCTAGCTCTGTGTTTTATTTTTTTATACAGAGCTAGAGTAGCTAAGTAATTATGAAAGATTTTGTTTTTTATACAGAGCTAGATTGGCTAAGTAATTTTGAAAGATTTTGTTTTTTATACAGAGCTAGAGTGGCTAAGTAATTATGAAAGATTTTGTTTTTTAACCTCAATAAGTATTCTTGAAATTTGAATAGAAAGCTTTATTAGTTTATAATCTAAAATAGCAAATTACATATAACAAAAAGATTATGTTCAATAAATATTTTCAAAAACATAGCTTTATTACTTTAGAATCTAAAATAGTAAATAAAATAAATATATGCTATTTTGTTGAAATAATTATCTAACCATATACAATTTCATTGAAACAAGGTGTAACAAAAAGTATCCTGGCTTTATGAATTTGAATTATATTTACTAAAAGGAATAAACATAATCATGTAATAGTGTTAAATTTATATTGGTTTTGTAATGTCTTTGCTCTATACATAAAGTTATACACTAGATAACAATTTAACATTGTTCTTTTGATTACATCTGAATAAAAACTTTTATTTGGTGATATCTGTTGTACAATTCCTTACCGTCCAAACGAATGAAGCAATTTTTATCAACAAATATTTAGGTCTATTTTGGCCATAAACTCAAAGGATTTTTTTTTTTTTAGTTATTAGATAAAAATATTTGCATACTTGCCATAAGATAAAAACTAAATAATTTTTATTATTAGTATAATTTACATAGCTATTTGTCATAATTTTGTAATAGAATTATAATACATGACATTTCAAGAGCATGAATTAACTTTCGTTGTCAGTGATAAATCTAAAATGTGAGAAAAATGAAAAAAGCCTACTTAATCTAGCAACCTAGAAACTAAAACATTAATTAGTAATCTAGGTATTTACATATCTATATAAAACAGTCATAAGTATTATTAATATAGTTTAATCGGACATTTACCATCATTTGTGTCCGATAAATGTCTGATATTACTAATAATGAACAATCGATAATTATCTAACTTTAAAATCAGAAGTCAAGAGTAGTTCATTTCAATATGATTATTTGGCAATATGTTCTGCCGTGGCAAACATTATGAGGCCAGAGAGTAACACTTATTTACATTTTACATTGCATATCATACACAAGACAAACAAAATATATACATATACTGTATATGTCAATCCACTACAGTAAATAACACAGAGCTTTGTGGTTACATATTGTCTGTGTAGTTAATGTTAGTGAACACTATTGGTACTAATTTATGTATTAATAGTTTGAAGGCATAACAGTAATTGTTAAACTAGATAACTTGTAAAGCTTGGCCTTGAGCAGTCAAAACTAGACATAATAATAATGATTAGGAAATCCACCCGTCGACAGAACTACACACTTAACACAAGAAATAGCATACCACCAAGTTGAACCAAGAATATATACAAAATGTATGACAACGGGATAGTAACTTAACGGTTCTTTTTTAGGTGAACGACCTATTATCTTCTCTCTCAAGAAATAAACAAATTACATGGTAGTCACTCCTTGCATAGATTAAACAGACAAATCCCAGCCTTCTTAAAAGAAAATCAGTTTTAATTTTAATTTTTTTAATTCAGTTCCCAACTTTGAGGTTAGATATTTCTTATGTTAATTTGTCTAGTTTTCGTAGTTGTTTTGAGCATACGGGCAAATGGGAAGTCTATGCCTTCGTAGGTTAGTGGTTACAGTTTCTAACATAGTTCTAGGGTGAAACCTTTTTCATGTTTCATAATATTTCTCCTTTTTTATGTAAGATGGTGGTTACCGAGAGGTTTTTCACCTTTCAAGAAGAGTTAATCATTACACTAAAAAAGAGTATCGTGTATTTATATATACAACTATCCTAATAGTATAAAATAGTATTAAAAAAAACCATTAATAAATTTGAAAATATAACGATATTTTGATCAAATAATATTGTCCTTAAAAAACTAATTAACTTTCCAGAAATGCTAGATTAGTAATAGATTGTCTTCCTAAAAAGCGAAAATGAACAATGTGCGCTGTATTAGGAGGTCGTGCATATCTAAATTATTTTATTTATCAAATTTTGGTGAAATGTGAAAGTATCAACAATGGTTTGCTGATAAATTGTTTTGCGAGTATGAATTAATCCTGACAACTTCCAGGGTTAGTTTGTTTTTCCAGTTACTTGTCTGCTGTAATTTTCTTTTACAAATATTTTGAAATATTAATTGGGTCACAAACTTTCATATTATGCCAAAATTTGATCAATATCGCTTCAGTTGATTTAAAATATTTGACTTTACAAAACAGTGTCAATGCTTTTACTAATAACTCCTGAATTAATATTTTTTGGAGAGATGGTAACTGATATTTGTTGTTATCTTAAGTTGAACCATTTAGTTTTTCTTAAAATTAGAGTATCCAAACAATATAAGAAATGTCATTTAAAAAAAAAAATACAATTCTTAATGACTATATACTATAGGTCTGTAAATTAAGTAATGAGACTAATTTAGTAAACGTTGTATTTACAATCAAACCATTCTAGACTCTAATCGCCTTCAAAATAATTACTTTAGGAAGCAATACACCGCTTTGGATTTGTTTTTCTATTGTTCATAGCAATACTGGAATTCAGAAATTGGAATCTCCTTCAACTGGTCGGTTCAAATTTAAAAAAATATATTGTCCCATAATGGTGTCCTTCGAGATGTTTTTTCAACCTTGGGAAGAGAAAATAGTCATAGGGACTCAAGTGAGGTGGATACAGCTCTAAGGAACAGTAGGGATATTTTTCTTTGGCAAAAACTCATAAGAGAGAGTGATTGACATAGGTGTATTGTCATGATATAGTATCCAGGTGTTCACGGAGGCTCTTTTCTGGAACCTTTAAAGAATTACACATTTTGATTGAAAGTTTGTCCTGTAACTGAAAAATCCTTATGGATAACGCCACTACTATTAAAGAAATAAATGAACATGGTTTTGTTTTGGATTTCATTTTTTGGAACTTGTTGTGTGCCATTTCTCTCGCTAACATTTTGTTTCTGGATTGTATTCAAAAATTCATGATTCATTAGCAGTAATAAATAGAAAATCAGAATCATTTTCTATTTGTTCTGGAAGATCACGGCGCACTTACATCCTGTTGTCTTTCTGTTCAAGAGCAAGGTTTTTGGGACTGATTTCGCACAAATTTCATTCCTCTATACACCGTAGTGTGATTCAAATTAAATGGTTCTACGATGATTCTGACGGTTAAGGTCAGACAAAATCAACATTGTCATCAGTTCTTGATGTTGATGATCTTCTAGAGCGTGAATCATCCTCAATTGATTCCTGGCCATCTGAAAACCTGTGTTCCTGACAAACCTTCATCTCCATATGCTTTGTAGCAGTCAACTGTGTAGAAGTCTTAGTAACATTTTGTCCGAGTTTAAACAAACTTGATTACACAACTTGCTCGTAATTGATATCAATCATTTTGATATAACTCGACAAAAACTCGCTTCACGAAACGAAAAGCTTCTTGAAATTTCATGTGACAACAATAGACAATAAATATCAATCAGCTGTTTATCTAACCATTTGTGTTAATGGAAATCTTAGTGTTGCCATATTGATTGCTACATGATTAGTCTTGCTACTTAATTTACAGATTTCGTATAAACTTCTTAAATAAAAATGATAATATTAGACGTAATTGTTGCAAAACAGCAGCATTAAATATTTCCAATTTTAACAAAAAATGTTGAAATTATTTATTGCCAGGATAAGTATTCTGTTACACCCTGTATATTTGTTCAGTAAAATGAACATGTTTTATAGTCCACTTTTTACAGAACAAGATACAATATACAATTTACTTCAGCTAGTCCAATGAAAGGTATTCCTTAAATTTATTATTATCAAAACATAATGATTATGTTTATAATGTTAATAATAGCGTTGTTTACATGTTATATTATTGTGATTAAACGAATGCTATGTTTTTGAAATGAAAGTATACTTTTTTGTATTCATTTAATGAAGAGAGATCAGATTGTTAAAAACAAATTAATTTGTACAGTACAAGAAATATGGATTAAATTATTTTTTTATATTTAATAATTATTGTTTGTGGTATTTTTATTAATATAAATAATTGTTACAAGTTAAAACTTGAATGGTATTTTAGAGGTAGTCAATTTATTTGTTACTAAGATTATGTTTTGTAACCTAGTTCTATAAGTCTGTGTGTAAATTAAGTTTAACAGAAGTTTTGTGTTAGATGCTTGTTATAAGATCATTTTTCTTATACAACAGTTTTATTTTTCATAATTAGTTTGAACTATTATGACCATGGTTTTGAAGTTATTAAGGGTTGAGCTATAATTCAAAGGATTCATTATTACATTTTTGATTTTCTTATTTAATGTGACGGTTCAAATATCAATGTTAAGTTTTTTAAGGAAATTTCTTTTTCAGGTCTCCTGACACTAGAAATTACATTTTAGAATGGTGGTTTATTTGTCGCATATACAGTGTTCTACACTTTAGAATGTTTTAATCAAATTTTATATATGTATTTTTATTGTTATTATTTTTTAAAGGTCAAAATTTTGTACCCGCTGTAAAGGACAAAACAACAATTTTTGTGATTTTCTTTAAATTGGCTTTAATTTGATAAATTTTTGCTAAAATATTAACAATTCAAACCAAGCGTGTAGTTTTACACCTTCCCGAAACATGAACAATGGGCACTGAAGGTTTTGGTTTAATCAATTTTCATAAAAATATTGGTCATTTTAGTACTTGTAAATTATTTCCAAACTCGAAACGAATAAAATAAAATTTGTTATTGATTTGAGGACTCTCAAATATTTGACTAACAATTTAATTTCGTAATTATGCTTCTGACTTATAAAATAAAATTTTCTTTTTAAAGAAATAAACAGTAAGTCCCTATGATATTCAACTTTGTTGAAGTTGTTTTTAGTTTAAATAAATAGTAAAAACCTTGGTCGTTGATTATATACCTCTGAAATAAAAAAAAAAAAAATCAATTATGTTGATGCGTTGTTGAATTTATTATATAAGTCATGATATTTTTATAATGTTTAATTTTTACAATGTTTATTGGGTATTATTGGATGTATGGAATTACATTATTGGTTTTTTTGGTTCGGAAATTGGTACATGTAATTGTTGTCTATAAAAATATTTTTAGTCTTAATTTTTTTATCAACTTAATATTTTAATTGTAGTGAATGAGGGTGTCTGAAAGTTATGACAGTAGAATTTATTGTACATTGAGTTGTTGATTTAAAAGTAAATTGTCATGAGACATGCTTAAATTATTGTAATCTTCACTGCCGTAGCTCTTTCTACGGCAGTTAAAAGTTGGCGTAGGTTAAATTTGACTCTCACGCTTTTACTTACTTTAAATTTTGTGTTTGTGACCTTCACTTTCCTATACTTGCATACCATGTAATATTGGAAGAGAAGGTGCTCTCATTAAATTTTACAAGCACTGGAAAAGAAACATAACAACAACTAAAACTAAATTGAATAAAAGATCCTTAACTAAATTGACTTTTTTCTCAAAACTAAAAATCTAATTATTATGAAGAGTCCTTTGTTAACCTAAGTGTTTTAAAATAAAAATATTTACATATTTGCTGTTCCTCCCACAAAAATTATCTCTACTCGAACTTATTATTGTTTTTACTTGCAGTCATCTCACTATTCATGCTGTTCTTACTTGTAAAATTTTTTATTAAACCTTTATATATTCACTTCATAACGTAAGCGTCCATTTGCTCATCACACTTCCCAAGCGTGTTCTACTTCTACTAACTAACTAACTCTCCCCCCCCTCTAGTCAAACTTCCGAGTTTCTAGAACCCTATACTGTCCTTTTTCGGATATGCTATCTAAGCACACTAAAACACACCTCTTTCCATCATTGTGACTAACTTCTTAATCTGTAGTTCATTTTCCATCAACACACAATCTAGGTGGTCTACCTGTTTTTGATTTAAAAGCACTGGCGCACTTTTTGAATTCATCGATTATAAGTCACAAAAATAAATAAGTGCTTTTACATAAACGGTTATTGAACTCAAAAAATATGCCAGTACTGTTAAATACGAAATAGGTAGACCATCTAGATTGTGTGTTAATGGCAAATGAAAAATAAAGTGAATTAACTGTTAAGTTTGTGCATTTTGCTGCAAACGAGTAAAAAAAAAACAAAAAAAAAACTGCAGTTGAGAACCACAAATTATGTCATTCTTTCTCACGATTTTATGGTATTATTATTATTTTTTGCATGATTATGTATCTATGGAACGTTAGTTTTCCAACAGTATTTTATTTATTGCGGTAAGATGATTCTAAGTGGGAAATGTTGAATTGCAAAAAACATGTTTTTTGTGTCGATATTTCAACACGGGCTATCATATTTCATCTCAAGCGGTTCGGCGGTTAAACAAATGTACACTGGATAAGACCCCCTTGATCTAGCAATACAATTTACATTCTGTACAAGGCCCAAGAAACAAAAGCTTTGGTCATTACATTTAGAGGATCTATTTTTTACATTGTATGACGAGGCCTGGGTAAATACCATGATGGTTCCTATCAACTTTTTTAAATCTATTTATTTTTCACGAATTTTTGCACTAAATCATCTATCACTATACTGCCAGGTAAACGTTACTAAAATCATTCTGCTATCGTCCTTGTCATGAACATGCCTTGATCTACCCTTAAATAAGTTATATGATTTCTTAAATTTACTATCACTTAACGTCTCGACGATATATGAATTCCAGCAGCACTACTATATTTTGCTAACAAAAAATGAACCTCACAGTTAACTGGATTGTTTATCATGGTACATAAAACACACCACAACTAATCACGTGTCAGATGCCGACAGCTGATTACTAAGTCAGAATATATATTTTTTATTTTATAAATTAAAATATGATGCAAACGATTTCTTAAAAAAAAAAACTATTAAAGTAATTGAATCCAATTTAAAAAATTGATTAAAAAAAAAAGTTATCAGTTGAAATTTGCATATTCAAACTGAAAACTTGTTGATTTTCTTTATGTGACACAGTTTATATTAAAAGTGTAAACGTGTATGAATAATCTCAACATTACGAATAAGCATACCATGAAAACATTATCCACTTGATCAATCTTGGCCCACTGACCACGTTTTCTCCCACCAAAGGGTTTATATGTCATTGTAACATCAATGACGTCTGCCTTGCTTGCAAAGTAAGCAATTTCGTCAGTTTATCACGTCTATCGCAATAATTGTTGTCATTTTGGTTTCTTAAAAAGAACTTAAACTCTATTTCTAACTAAAACTATCCTAATTCCTAACAACTTTCAGATACTCTCATCAGAAACTATTTTGCGACTGGATAATTGTTAATTTTAGTGTTAAATGTTTTAGTGTTTTGTGTATATATTAAGTTTAAACTATTTTAAAGTGTAATTTGTATATAGTTGTTTATATTTTTATATTTGTAAGATTTTGTTTTATTGAGTATTTCATTCAACATCACTGAAAACTTTAATTTTTTTGCTCTATTTCATACATTTTTGTTTGCTATATTATTTTATTACATATGCTCTCTTTAAAATTTAATCAAATGCAATGTTTTGTAATATATAAATGTTTGTTTAATATATCTGATTTGGTTTATGTAGTATGTACTAATAGATTTAGGCTATTTTTGAATCAATTGTTTACTTTACAGTAAAAACACAATTTAGAACACTAAGATGCTTAAAGTTTGTAGAATATTGTCATCTTTAAATAGCTTTAAGCTATTCTTCTTTTCAGTATAGTAGTTTTGTTGTTTTGAAGGCGAAAAACCTTGCGGTCATTATCACTTCTATTATGAAGCATGAAATAAAGTTCTTGATTACTTTAATTGTATCAGGGTTGAAAGAGAACGAAAATTAGTTGAGAGAGACCTCATAGGAAAGATGAAACAGAAGTAGGATTTATTTATTGCACAAGAGACTCTAATTTTATTTATTTATTGGTTAGGCTCTAATAAGTTACTAATAAAATTCATAAAATATTTTACTTGGGAGGGCTGTTGTATGTCAAATCTGTTAGATTTTGCTTTGTTTTTAAAAACGAAAACCTTGTGATATTCATCTTAAAAGAAAGAAAAAAATCCTAGTCCTCAAATACCGTAATAATGTCAAGTGTAGGACGAGATAGTTTGACAGGAAAGATCTGATTAAAGAAAATTAAATTTTTTCCTTCTTTTTTCTTCCATATAAATAGTATTATAGGCAATTTTTCAGAGGTGGTCATACATATTATTTTTAGTTAGTACGTATTTGGATTTGTAGATTAGTGTGGATAAAAATTAGTGCAATAATTTTTTACCAATAAACAAACTCATTTTTTTCGGTATTTTCTTCTCCATGTATAGTAAATTTGTTTAAAACATTCACGTACCGAATAACCCATCATCTCATAACTGATTTTTAATCTCAATAATATTTTCATTAAAAACTTATATTTTTTTATATTTTATGATTTACAAAAATTGGATTAAATATAAGTTAGTAAAGAATTTTTCTGATTTTGTATTGTATTTAGAAAGATTATTCCATGTGAAGATTAATATACATAATACATTATATAGTCATTGTTGAATATATATATATATATAGTCAGTATTGAAATCCTGGACCTATACATAGTATACTGAAATATAAGCCTTTAGTACAAAGATTTAATGTATTCCAGTTTATATGATTATAATATATACTGTATATATAGTAATTGAAATGTAACACAGATACTATACCGATCTTATCAGCTGTTTCTGGACAGTCTGATCATGTTAAGAATGACATATTTTTAGCAGTAATGTTCTGATGTACAACTAGTGTGATCCTTTATGTATATTATTTCAATCCTCTAGTGGGTTAGATTCAGTATACGTTTAATAGCATAAAAATGTTGTAAAGTATATTTTTTCTTGTTGTTTAAAAGGTGAAAAATCTCTCGTTCATCATCAATTTATAAAAAAAAAAATTAATAAAAATTGCCTCGAATACTCTAATAGCGTCAGGGTCGGAAAAGAACAACAGTTGATCAAAAGATACCTGATAGAAAAAATGATTCAGAGAGATCTAACATAAAACGACATGAAAAAATGTGTAGACAATGATTTATTTAAATTTACCATGACTTTTGATGCCAAGATACAAATATCGCATTGATTAATTTTGAATTTACTTTATTATTATTTTTTTGGATATAATCCCGTTAGGTGCCAACCTATGATAGCATAGGTACTTATTTAATTGAAAACTCTTAAAACCCGGACATGGTATCATTGAGAATATGTACTCTATTAAACTAAATGAAATAACGTCTCACTAATTGCGTACTGAAAAACATACATAATAGTCAATAATGTTTATTTCTTAAATTCAAAAATACACATAGTTTCCTTCTTCTTTTAATTTATTAAAAGTTTTCTAAAAGTTTCTTTTAAAATTTTTTTTCAATGGTAATTTAATTCGACGTAATTTACTCTTAGGCAAATATTCAACACAATTTATTTAGTCCTTGGTTAATTTACTTCAACGTTAATTGTTCTCAAACAAATATTCAAACACGATTATTTAGTATATATATATATAAACTATATTTTATATAAATTTTAATCTCAATCCTCTTCATCAAAGTAGTTTTTACTTCATTATTATTTCTTTTATTATTAAAGGAAATTTGTAACATATGCGTGTTACACTAAGCACGCTAATAGCCCACTGCCCACTGATTCTAGTTATTTCTCAAAACTGTCTATTTTTCTTATTCACTGAAAAAAGGTGTTTTAAATTATAGTTGGATTACTAATGCGGTATATCACTTGGTTTTGGGGGTTTATAACCGCATTACCTGGTTTTTTAATATAACAAGAGAATTAGGCTAGACCGACTTTACCACTTTTCTATTATAATTTATTTTTGGGCTAATCAGTAACTTTCTCTAGACACGTTATTAAACTTAATTTGTATTGACATCGATTGCAACCGATTCTTCATGGTTTTTTAACAATTCGGTTACGTCACGTCCCACACAAACCAAGTCAACTCTCGTTATTCAATATTCTTTGAATACTAGGAAATTGGAATATTACACACTTCTGTCTTGTATTCATTATTAATATTTGGCAGTCATCATAATATACAGATGTAGTTTATCTGGACTTGTTATTAAGTGATAAAATGTGGAAAAATCGTAAAAGGCTAGAAATCTACGTCAAATCCACTCGACAAACAATTCATTTTTTAAATGTTCTCAATTGATGGTAAATGTCCAAATTATTCATACCAATAATATGAACATAACTTTAAAAATAGTAAATGTTTGAATTTGTGATTTGAACTTTGGTAATGAAATAAGAAATAACGATCACTCTAGGTATGATTTCTGATTAAAAATCCATCCATTTAAATTAATCACCAGTATTTTTCTCGATATGATAATTGTGTAAAAATCTGGTATAAACAGTCTTTCTTTTTTGAGAAGAAGGTGAAATTTTTATAGCAACTCTGCAGAGCAAGGTAGTGCCGAACTCTTGCTAGCTAAACCCCTCCTCAATTTCATCCCAAACTTAGAACTATAAAGCATTTCATCAAATTAGTGACTATACTATGAATTGGCTCTCTATTCTTCCTTTGTATATTTTACTATAATTTTCAATTTCTCAAATATTTTATAAGAAATAACTAGATAATAGTATTAGCATCTAGTTTGGTCTCCAATAGAGCCATTCATTTTACCTCTTGATATTTTCCATCTACGATAAATGAAAAGTGTGAGATCTATGGCATCAATAAGTCCATACTGACAAATATGGCTGTTTTTCACCTTGAATCTGTGGGTATGAAACACCCATGTCCTGTCAATACTTAGATAAGTTAATAGTCCACCTATTCGTGTTTCCTCTTTATCCAATCTGTCAAGATTAAGGATGAGTTTTCTCGTCCAGTTTTCTATAAAAAAAATACAACTAAATTGTTCACTGTGGTGTTTTATTCCAATTTAATTTAAAAGAAAAAGTTGATTAAAGTTTGCGACAGGGTGAATTGGTTATGAGTATAACTATTTTCCAGAGCTTTTGTTTAATTTATTTTATATTCCATGTTCATAGAACTTGAAAAGTATGTTGAAATAATACACACTTGGTTCATAATTATTTGATTTTTTTGTACAAGGGAAAAAATGTGTAGGTTGACAGTTTTGTTTTACGTTTCTTTTAATATACATACAGTAAATATATGTTTAAATAGTTCATCCCAGTATTTCAACGATACATAAGTATAACATTAAACTAATGTTCATGTACTCATAATAAAAATGATTATATTTTCATTACTTATATTCGTAACGTTGTCAGTTTTGTAGGAATTATTATTAGTAAATTTATTGATGTTAATATTGTAGTAGAATCATAGAGAAAAAATTAAATGGAAATTAACAATAGTTATTTGTCGTAATTAGTGTTTGGTGTATCCATTGTTTTGAGACAAGTTTAGTACACAAAAAATATTTGTAATAGAATTGTACTCCTTGTTATTTTTTTTCTAGTAGAATTAAGTTTTTTCCGTAGTACTTATATATTTTTTTTAGATTTGTTAATTTGTTTTGATAAGAATTGATTCAGATTTCAATTTAAATCATATTCTGTTTAAAGGTTATTGTTTTTAATTGCTAATTTTCTTGCACATTTTGTGAACATATTAAATTTCATTTATATTCAGATCTTTTGAAACCAGTTTTGAATTGTATAGAGTGGTGAAATATTACGCATAATTTCGAATCTTGTAAAATAGTATCCATTATCAATTCTAAAAAATAGTAAATTGTATAGTATACATATAAATGTATAAAATTAAATTTATTGTATTTAAATGTTAAACATTCAGTTTTGCACGTTGTTACTTGTAACGTACGTTTTATTGTGCGTAATATATGTTGCGATACTGTAAAAAACTAGAAAATAAATGACTAAGGGTGCTAAAAATAGACTGTTTTTGTTTTCGTTTTGGTTGTTGGAAACAATTATAATATTTCATTTTCAGAAAAATAAAAAAATAAAAATTATGCATAACTTTTATTATAAATTAGAATAGTTTATTGTTGGTTAAATTTTTTTTTGTATGGATGGTGGTTTGTCCTTTGTTTTGTCATAATTTATAGTGGAATTTGTTGAAAAATTTGTTATAGAAAGTTGAAACAGAATGGAAATGGTGAAAAGACATATATTTGTATTAAATTAAATTAAATTTGTTTGGTAGTTTAAACAAATCCGAGTCCATATGAGAGAAATATGTTCATTTTGGTTTTCGGAAATGTTTAGTATTCAGCATATCTTGCCGTGCGAAGAAGGGAAGTATATTTGTACTATCTGTACCAACATGTTCAATGTAGTTTAAATGTGTAGTACCGTACAGTTTGCTAATCAATTTGTAATGAGAGGAAACCTTAGTTTTGTTCTTGCATCAGTACTTCAAATGTTGTGTAGACTATACAATATTGTAACTGAAGTACAGTACTCATACAAAATCCTAAAAACAGTTAAAAAAAAGCAACAATACAATGTTGTTAGCCCACTGTTACATTATGCATTGTTTTTAAAGTATTTGATCAAAGGTACAGAATAGTATTGGAATTAATATTTAAATACTAATAGGCATTTATACTGAGTTATAATACTGTATGTTTCAAAAACTTAAATTATTAGGAAAAAATCTGTTTTTAACGAATTGTCAGGGACATTCCAAGTATTACTTTCTCCTTAGTATTGTAGTGGGAAAAAGTTGTGATTTTCGTGGATATTATTATTTTGTTTTCCTTTGAATAAAATAATTTGCGTCTTTTTAAAGTCTGTATTTTTCCAAAATCTAAAATATATCTTAACATCTGTGGTTTTTTTATGTTTTAGATCATGTGAATTTATAAATAAACATCATCTATCTTATTTTGTAAAATCACGATTATTATCCCTCATATAAAAATATGCAGCATACACCACAATAAAACAAACAAGAATAAAAGTTACTGTTCAAAAAACAAAAACAGCCTTTAAATAGAACACATACAAAATTTCAAAAAGAACAAAAAACCGATTAAGTGTTATGATTTATGAAGATTGCACTTCTATTTATCAAAAACATTGTTATATGCCTTCTAGTGGTCAAATGTCAGCTAAGTGCTTGGGTATGCCATAATAGAATGAACACAACTTGTTTATTATCATCTGAACCATTGTCGAAAGACAGGGATATTAGAAGAAGGGGGGGGGGGGGTAATAATTTTTATTTGTTTAGTGGCGAAAACTTTTTGGTCATCATTACCGTATAAAAAAAGACTCCCAGCCCTCAATTACTTTAATAGCAGCAGTTTCGGAAAAGAACAAGAGTTGGTCTAGAGACCTGATTGGAAAGAAAAAGAGGCATCTAACCCAAGATTACATAGAAAACAAGTGTAGATCCAGCTAAGTCCTGGTAATTGCCAAGGATCCAGCTACAGTTCCTTAGGGATTGCCAAGCCTGTACTTACTAAAGTAAACTCTAAGGGAATAATCATTACTCTTCTTTTTCATTTCCTTTCAAAGGAACATTAACATAGGGAAAGGAAACACATTGTTACGAATAATCAAATTCAGCCTCTTCGAACACGCTACTTCAATTTTTCTTTTTCCTCATTTGTTTCTTTATGTACAATATTGGCCAAATTTATAACATGTTTTGACTCTTATCGATGTTCACATAATTTTGAATAAGTTATGTCTAGATACAGTGCTGTAATTTCTCAAAAACCTTTTGATATATATTGATTTTAGTTAAATTTTGCTGAAATTTATCTCACAAGAACCTATATGCTATGCGGCTTCTTTTCTTAGACATAAATTTAAATGGTAGTAGACAGATTGCTTCTACTTCCCTTACTAATTTATATTCCCTAAAACAAGACATCTGCAGCAATACCACATGTTGTGTAAAATAAATTAATGTATTCCACTATAAAAACGCCAAACAAATGTCTAAAAATTTACAAAATTCATAAACTTGCTCTTACATTAAATGTTATGATCTGTGGAATTATTAAACATGGTTTTTAGTAAGTCTGTTGAGTCTCTAAAGTATGCTCCTGAATTTTTGAGTAATCATGAAATTGTATAGATAAATAGTCATGAAATATTTGCTAAAAACAGGTTTTTTCTGATGTGTATAAGCTTTGAGACGAAAGTGGTTTTCACTTAATCATCTGCATACTGAATTTATCAATAATTTTGTGTAGATTTACTAGAACAAATAATGTTCAATTGGTCATATATCCATTGGTTTAATTACACTAGTCTTCCACTTTTAAAAAGTAACTTAGTTCTTAGTTTTGTTAATTTTGTAACGAATTCTTCCTAAATTTTGTTCACATTACTAAAAGTTTAAAATGTTATTCATATAAATTAAAAATAATACAAGAACTTACGATGCAATATTTTTTTAGAATTTTACCTTGTTATATTATCGGATATATTTTGTTTAAAAAAATAATAATTTAGGCCTCTGAAATGTTTTAAATTAGACTGTGAACTGTAGTATATTTTAAATGTTTTACTTCTGTCGAATTCCACCAATATATATTTATTTACATCTTGAAAATTTATTAATTTAAAAACTTGGAACAAGATAACGTTATTTAAAATGTAATTTTAAGGTTACATTTATTTGCAAAAATTTATTTCGAGGTCTTTACTAAATAATTATCTCATTGGCAACAAGATATATCTTTCTTTTCAATTGAAGTTCCAAAGTATTCTTTCGGTTTGACAGTTTCATTGATATTTAATTTAAAAGCAGAAATTTCTTGTTGAAACTTTATGATAAGTACTCAGTGAAGCACTTAACCTAAAGTTTGAAAATTATTATTAACATAAATATGCTGCAATTGTTTTGCCTTGTAGCATCTTCGAGCGATGGTATTAAATTTTTTGAAACTTTAGCTTCAGTGCTTTATTGAATACAGAGTTCAGTTATTTTATATTAACTTTTTTTTTGTGTTTTTTATAAAAAGAGTATATTAAGTAAACTTTTAGCTACTGGTGCCTGTTTATTACTGCTATCAAGTTTATTTGTTTTTTCTCAATTGACTCAAATTTTCTTTATATTTGATTTGAAATATTTATTTATTGCTTTCAATTTTAGACTCTTAATTCCTGAACAAACATTTTTTTCGGGACATGCATCAAAACTATTTTGAGGAGTTCATCAGTAAATTTTAGCAAAATTGTATTACAATAATTAGGATCAATTTATGGAAACTCATAATGTGTCTTGATACATTGTACATATTTTATCACAAAAAAAATCTAATATGGGTCCAAAAATATGGCGTCAAAAAATTTGATCAAAATTGGTCCATCCGTTTGAGTTGCATTTATCCCCATTTATATCCTTTAAACTAATGAAAATGAAGGACGGTAAGACATGGAAAAACAACCCCATCAATCAAACTCAAATCTGCGTAACATTTGATGGTTTAAACGCATGTAACTGATTGTATATATGACGGACAGGCACTCATTGTAGAAACTTCTTTTTTTAAAAACATAAGGTGCTTAAAACTATTTTGATAAGTACATCATTATTTTGATTTATAAAGCTGTAAATGTATAGTAAAAATTATCTTTTGAGTGATAACCATTTAAATGAACACAATTGCAACATCAATGGATTTATGAATTCAAATTTTATTAAATGTAAAAGTGTTAAGCAATTGTTTTATATCAGTGTAATAATTGTATAGTTTAAAAACAAATAAAAGTAAACAATTAAACTGGAAAATAATGTTAGATTTTAATTTGATCATGATGTAGAACAAAATAAGTTAGTTTGCAAGTTATAATAATTATAAGAAATATTGTTGTTTTTTGTGAAACTTTAGATAATACTCAAGTGTGAGGTTATGTTAGTATTCTTAACTTCTACCAAGTATTGTACGTTTAAGATTGACGAAGAATGTATTTTAACTTTAGATCATTTCATTGTATATAAATAATTTCTAAGATTGTCCAGTGCAAATAGTACTGTCAAGTGTTATATACAAATTAAATTTTACCTGTTTGTGTCCAATAACATGAAATAGAGTTAAGTTTATGTATAAGTTACTATTGCAAAGTACAGGGAATGAGATGTAAATATTTGTTCTAAGGTTAGGTTAGTTTTGTAAGTTCATAAGGGGGTGGTATTTTTTGTTTTATGTATCTGTAGAAGCAGAGGGTTAGACTTTTGTTGAATCTGTGATATTATAGTCAACTAACAGAGTTGCTATTAATTACAAATTTGTTTATGAATGGTAGTAATTTTAATTCGAAGAATGATAACTTTTTTTGGGCAAATTGAATTAAGTGATTGATCAGTAAACTGCAATTTTTAAAATGTTATGTTCAATCGATGAAATTAAACAATCGTTTAGTTTTTTTCTTTACTTTTCATTGCTAACAGAGGAAGGTTTAATTTATTTAGTGTTGGTGCTTGGTTTTGATCGAACAAACAGATTACCAGTCACTTTACAGTAGTGAGGGAAGCGAGAGTCCCAGTGCTTTACAGTCCGTCCACAGACTATTTTTGTATACTACAGTGAACTGTACATCTGTTGAAGTTTACAGTCTTTTTTGAAAAAAAAATATCCTGCTAAAATTATAGATTCAGATTTGAAATTTTGTTCTGAATATCTTAGTTATGGAGACAATTTTAACATTATCCAAGAAAATATCAAAGTAGAAAATTCAGCAAAAGGGTTGAAAAAAAAAAACTTTTTTGATGTATTTCACTTAAGTTTATTTCTTTCAAAGTTATAATAACAAATAAAACAAAAATTAGTATAGTAAATGTTGGGAAATAGTATATATATATCCAATTGGGAAATTACTATTTAAAAAAAACAAATTTGTGTAATTTACACTCCTTTGTAAAGTCTGATATTTAATTAAAAATCCGATGACAGTATGCAGGATACTTCCCATCCATGGTCTACAAGAATCACATCCTACCAAATGATCTATAAGTAATTTTTTCTTTTTGTATTTTATACTAAAATAGGTTTTTGTAGCTTACATACCATGATTTCGAGAATTGACACAATTTTTTTTCCCTGTGTTTAAAGGCGAAAAACTTCTTGGTCTTTTTTTAAAAAGTATTTAAATAAATGACCTTAGCTCTCAAATACTCTAATAGCTTCAATACAAATAGAGCACACTCTCACTTATTTTAGCAGCAATAATTGTTTTCTTGTACAAATTTGTTTTACACAAATTGCATTTTGTAGTTTTAAATTTATTTCCATGAATAAAGAGTAGATTTAATTTAATATCAAGTTCAAAGTTGTATTTTGTAAACGAAAAACAGGCCGGTTGTGCAAATGATATTATGGCACCTGTGAAAAGCATTGCGGAGTGCCTTAATATTTCTGAAAGAACAGTAAAACGTGTTACAAGTGAAGCCCATAGGAGTGGAGGTAAATATTAAATGAATATTTAAAAAGCTTAATTCGGCATAAAATCCACCAATATTATATTGAAAAAGACTATCAATAGAAAAGGTACGTAAATATCTAAAAGAGAATGTCCCCGATTTTCCAAAATTAAGTAGGTCTTCATTATTAAAAGAAATAAAACTAATGGGATTTCGATTTAAGAGATTTTGCAGTAAGCCTATCCTTATGACTAATTGTCTAATTATCTATAAGAATCCGTTATAGAGATATCAATAATTCACAAAAACATTAATAACAATTGTTGTAGTGATTATTTTATTACGAAACATGAGTATGTTGTTAACAACAATACTGTTAATAAACCCCTAACAGGAAAATTTTTTAGCACCCTTAGTTTTTACACTGCACAAATTCAAAGACGTGTGTTTATGAAAAACGGCTGCAAAACCATAGTTTTTTACCTTCCATCGTTATTTTTGCATTTAACAAAATGTTTAAAAAATAACTATATATGGTTATACAGGGAATTTAATAAGGAACACGATGATATGCTCATTTAATTTTTAGTATTACTTTAGCCTGTATAGCAGCGCCGCACAAAATTAGGGGAATTTAAAACCCGCATATACAAGTTTTTTTAATGCAATTAATTTGGTTTTTTTTATTGTTTTTTCTATCCCTCAGGAGCTTACTGTTGTATGTACGGTCTATAGTAGCAATTCCGAAGGAACCTACTTTGGATCTACACTTTTTTCACTTAGGTTTTGGTTAGATCTCTCCTTTTGTTTAAATTAAACCTCAATAAATTCTGTCCTTCCAAATATAATTCAATTAGAGTCGATTATTATAAATGAAACAGTTCTACTTTGTAAACAAAAGTTTCTGATTGGTAGACTTATAAAACTTTTTAACTCTTGTAAAGAGATTTTTCTAAGTTAGTGATAATTTGATGTTACAGTAGTTTGATTTTATTTTAATTATAATGTAAAGAACATGTATAAAAGTAATAGCAAGTCATATTGTACGATAAGTTTTTTTTTTTTTGAATATCCTTTTTTTAATTTGTAGTAAAGATAGGAAGATTAATCTGATTTTTTAATTTTGAGAACACTTACAGATGTAAATAGGGAAGTTTTGTCAGTTAGTTAATATCAGTTTGTTCTTAATATAATTTTACATTTTATTTATAAAAGTCATGAAGAAGTTATTAATTGTAAAATTGTTTGTAAAGAAATGTAATTGGATCATGATACAGATGTAAAAGAAAAAATTGCCTTATTTCTGATATATTTGTAAGTGGAGAAAGCTGTGTAATGGAATGTAAAACTTATGTTTCGTTTTTCATAGGAAAAAATCATTAATTTAGAAATCGCGAGAAAAAAGTCCCGCCCCCCTCTTGTTTTAAAGGCAAGCAAGTGGACTGATTTCAATTAACTTTTATATATGGGAATATTTTAGCCAATTGTTGAGGAATTTTTTCATTAACTTTAATGTAATAGCAGATATTTCTTGTTGAAACTCCATATTCAAGGATCAAATAAAGCAAAAGCTTAAAGTTTCAAATATTTTAATAATATAAATGAGCTACAATTGTTTCGCCTTGCGGCATGATGCCCGATGATAGTAAGTGCATATGCCCTTACGCAATAGTTGCCCGATGATGCCGCAAGGCGAAACAATTGTAGCTCATTTATATTATTAAAATATTTGAAACTTTAAGCTTTTGCTTTATTTTATCCTTGAATTTTTTCATTACATAGAAAAAAAATTAAATACCATATTACAACTTAATTAGGTCTTCCATATGGTTCGGGAATTACTTTTAAAATATAAAAATTAACCTTCATCATAAAGATACTTTTGGAACATCAAGATTGAATCTTAAATTGCCTGTACACAAAGTGATTGACACAGGCATGACCGATGTTTTATTCTGAGAGTATATACATTAAAAAAAAATTTGTTAGGTAACCCCCCCCCCCTCAGGATATTTTTAGATAAAACTAGAGGTATTACAGAATTTTTCGCACCAACCGTCATTTTTACAATATAGCAGTCAACTCTAAATTTTCTTATCAGAACCTGTATTTTTTTTTACGGCGATTTTGGATAGAACACATTATTTTAAGAGTTTTTATTCTTAGGTAATTTTCGATTTCTCCAACTGTTTGGGAGCTATAGGCATTTATATGTTTCTAGGATATGCAAATTCAAGCTATATCTAGAACCAATTTTCTCATTTTTCAATGTCAGGTGAAATTTAAACTAAAACTAGGGTGAAACGTGTAATAACATTACTGTTATTTTAATTTGTTGTGTAGGCTGAGATATAACAGTTATCGATATGGGGGAAAAAATGATATTTTTTTGTTAATTGTCGAGAACATTCACTGGCTTACAGCAGCTCGTTATTATTACTAAATGTAGTACACCTTGTGAATTAATGACAAATTTTATTAAGTACTTGTTAATAAATTTGTTTCGGCTTTAATATTTTATTCACAAGTTCTAATACATCCAGTAGTAATTACAAATGGGTGTAAGCCAGAAGGTTTTCTCGACAATTGTAGAAAATTATAATTTTTGTTTTTTATTGATAACTCTGTTATTCATGAGCCTACAGAACAGATAAAAATAACAGTAGTGTTATTACACCTTTTACCCTAACTCTAGTTTAAATTTCATCTGAATTTGACTTTAAAAAATATGAAAATTTATCTCGAAATAGCTAAAATTTTTGATATATTTAAGTCCCTGTAGCTTCTAAAAGGTTAAAGATATCGAAAAATAACTAAGAACAAAAAAAGTTTAAAAATAATATGTTTTACCAAAATCCCCATAAAAAGCGGTTTCCCATAAGAAAATTTACAGCTGACTAAGGAATTTTTTTACAATTGGAAAAATGGCGAGTGATATGAAAAATGTTGTACTCTTTTAATAAAACACAACTGTTTCAATCATCCTGTAGATTTCAAAAACTGTAGATTTTGAATTTTTATTAGTGACCAATTTTAATGAAAGTTAATGTTTATTAAAGCATTGAGTTTGAGTTTAAAATCTTTTTTCCTTTTCCTCAAATAGAAATTACAGAGAAAATTACGAGATGGGTCAAAAAAGTATTATTAATATGTTTGAATTGGTAAATCAACTCTATTTATTAAGTGTGAAACATAAAAGTGAAAACACCAATATAGCCTAGTCATGTTGGAAACTATAACCTTTTAGTTTAAGATTGTCAAAATGGCCCTAGGCTATATTGTTGTTTTTAACACTTGATAATGTGTGTTGATAAATACTCTCAAAACGTCATTTATACAGACAAATGATAGTTATGTCCTATTAAAGCATATTAATAATACCACAATCTATCATTATCAAATAACTTTAAAACAGTGAAGCGATGTTAAGTCAAATATGGTATTTGGGAACATTTTGGGATATTTCAAGGTTTTTTCCCCCCTTTAATTTTGTTAATAAGTTAAAATTATTGGGGAGCTACCATAAAGACCAAAACTCAAAATTACTATTTTCTCAAAGATTTAATATTTTGGTGAAATGTTTGTCTCTTAGTCAATAACTAAGACAACTTAACAGTTATAGTTAAGTTGTTGTAGCTCATGTATCACTGAGGATGACGACTTTGTCGTTGAAACGTGTTTGATTAAGTAAACGTAATTTTTGGGAGATCTAGTGTTCGAGTTTTTTTCTATCTAAGAAACCAAACAAAAGGTATTTATTATCGTATAAAAAAATATAGATCTAATTAGTCGTAATGAGTTCTACTGATTTTGTTTTTAATTTGCAAATCTCCGAGACTGGTGTACCAATAGCAAGTAAAAAAAAAAAAAAAAATGTATAGGTCACAAATAAAAAAGTAAACCTTGAACCTTGATTCAAACATCAAATACAATTTATGCTTAAGATGAACTTATGGTACAAGAGAAGCAAGCTAAGGCATTATTTAAATATGTAAATATTTATAAAAATATTTTTTAAATAAAATTTACAAAAACGTAATACGAAGAGAGTCTATTATAACTTCTTGTAAGAATTTCATGGGCAAAAAATCAGTATTCAAGAAAAACTTTTTGTTTGTTTGTTTTGTGGATGTGTATTTGATATAGATTGTGCAATATTTATTTACATTTGTAATTGATCGGTGATGTGCTAGCCACACCAACAATTAATTGTACAATTAATAACTTCAATCCAGTCATGATGTATTGTTTGTTGATTAACAATTTCACTTTATTATATATACTTACATTCCCAAGGAAGGTTATTGTGTAGTGAAACTGGTTTTCAGGATAAGCTTGTATTTTTTTATCGACTTTCATGATAATCTCCTTTTTTGAAAATTTTATTTTTTTAAATAATTATTAAGTGTTAAATTATGTTGTTAAATTATTGTTGTATATAATATCAAATAAATAAACTGTACATTTAATTGACAATTTTTTTCTTTTGTAAACATTCTTTGCCTATTTTCCTAAATATCTTCCGTTCTTTTTGCTATAATTATTCTAATCTTCAATTTCTCTTCTCCATCACTTCATCGTTCAATATACATATTGTCTTTCTTTTAAAATATCACTTTATACAATTTGGGACAACGAAGTTTTTCTAGATACAATATGTAGTAAAAATTTTGCAGTCTTATATTGTCAGTCATAAGAGATTCATCTTTCTGTTTATGTGGTGTAACATCTTTATATCCAATAAACTAATGTCGGGGGGAGCAAAACATGGAAAAATTCAACATCAGCAACCGGACTTGTATTTATGCACCTTGGGAATATCAAACCGAGTTAAAACAAGATATTTGAGAATTTGGATTGTGCAAATCTAGGATTAGCTAAGCATATACTAATCCTATAATATTGCCAAGTTGCTCTCCAGGTCCTTAATTCAACCCATTCTTCTCAAGGCTTTTGTGGAAATATCGAAACCTCTACACGCTTGGCTGTACATGCATATTTTAACTATATGCATGGCTTGTTGGGACCAGAGCCTGTCTGTGACATTAGTAGATCAACTGCTTATAGTGCAATTACAAAATGGAGAACGTTGTTGTCAATGGCAGAACTACTTTGGACAAACATTAACTAAAATATTTGTGAAAACTTCAAGTGGTTGATTCACCGACTGGCTGGCGAGAGTTTGAGTTGAGGGTGTCTTAAGCAAGTAACTGCACTTATTACTGGACACAGCTATTTCAGGAAGTAGCTGTTTCAATTGGGAATAATTGAGGGAAACAGTCTAATGAGACTGCCAGACACATTCTTCTGGATTATTATGAGAGACTGGAGACTAAGAGAAGAGTTGGAGCATCTCAACCAGGGAGGATGCTGATACTGATAAGTTGCTGAGTTTCATTGAAGGCTCAAAGACTGGTCTGTCCTGCTAAATTTACAAGGCAGCACAATAAGCCTGGGTTGGCATAAAGGGGCCTCGACTCCAAATCTACAATAAATTTAATCTAATCTACAGCAAGATAAACATGCCTATGCCACTCGCTTGAATTTCATAATGGAAATTAACTTCCATTTGGTTATTTAAAAAAATAATACAGTTATCAAATTTATGTTATGTACAACTTAAAATTACGTTTTATTATTTTTCTACATAGTTTTCAGTCAAATTAAAATAATTGTACCATTTAATAAATTCGTGTATTTCTAAAAATTCCACAACTCAACAGCCCTGAAGAGCTTACATCCTCAGTCGGATAATGTATGATTTTGCATCTAATTTTCTCCACCTTTGTTCTATTAATCTCAACCAGAGTTCACTGCCAATTGTAGCTTCCCAGTTTTTATTTTAATTTTTATAATTATGCCACCTTTGTAAACATCTTAATGCTGGTCTCCAATTCATCATCTTCAAAGCACTTATGCAAGCCATTTCTTCATCCACATAAGAAGATAATGATC
This sequence comes from Aphrophora alni, assembly GCA_963513935.1. Taxonomy (NCBI): domain Eukaryota; kingdom Metazoa; phylum Arthropoda; class Insecta; order Hemiptera; family Aphrophoridae; genus Aphrophora; species Aphrophora alni. The sequence goes on along the minus strand of OY740778.1, from coordinate 5,977,478 downwards.
ATTAGGAGCCAAATCCAGACTGTTCTAAGGATGATAAAACATTTGCCAATTGAATCTTTGTAACAGTGTCCATTAGGTACGGCAGTGTGAAACCAGTTGTCGATGTACTAATCCACAGTGTACAACTTCCCATAATGTTGTTTTATGATTTTTTAAATAAAAAAACCACGAAATTTAGAAGAGATCTCAAAGCTTCAAATAGTTTTCTCAAACTGTTGTATTAATCTTGTGAACAAATTCATTATTCACCACAGTCGTCCGGTCACTTCTTTCCTCAGTCTGTACAATTGATTTGTCAGCTCTGATTCCATTAAAAAATAAAAAAAAGTTAATGGGAACCATCAAGGTACAAACAAGGCGTCATCATACAATGCAATACAAGCAGATATCAAAGCTTTAAATAGTTTTCTCACACTGTTTATTAATCTTCTGAACAAATTCATTATTCACCGCAGTCGTCCGGTCACTTCTTTCCTCAGTCTGTACAATTGATTTGTCAGCTCTGATTCCATTAAAAATTTAAAAAAGTTAATGGGAACCATCAAGGTACAAACAAGGCGTCATCATACAATGCACTACAAGCAGATCCTTTATGCGCGAAATATTAAATTGTATCGGTAGATCAAGTGGACTTATCCAGGAAGGTAGGTTTGTTTAACATTAACGTTACACAGGTTTTCCGAACGTTGTAATTGTGTATATTACTACTTTTTTGACATTGACTTGGTTCTAACTGACCTAGTAGATGTGTAAAATATTATAAAGTCTTCTCTCTCCTCGCTCGTGTCAATATCAAAGCTCTGGTGGGCCTCAAAGGTATTTTGTTATATGTGGCACCCCAGTAATTGGGTTTTAACCTGTTGGGGCTGCTTTTGCAACATAATTAATTTTGTATTTTATTTGTTGTAAAAATTGTTGTTGCAATAAATTTATTCTATTCTATTCTAAAGCTGTACGTATATAAAGGAGGCTATTCTCATTTCAGTGATTCAGCCTTGCTGGATCTCGTAACTAAAAAAAAATCACATTTTCTTAGCAAGTCAGGGTTCAAAATACCATTAATGGCAATAACCCCTTCATTTGACATCTTAGAGAAGTGAGGCTGGTACCAAATTGAAACCCTTCTTGATATATTCTGTCAACCCTTTTTCACATCAACTTTCACCTACTGTTCCTTCATCCCTCCACACCCTCTTTTCCCACCCTAACCTTTAAGTCTAAAGCAACCCTTGGTTATGGGGTAAATGGCACTGGGCAAAAGTTATGCATATCATCGCTTCAGAAACAATACCGCCTAACTTACATTTTTAGCGAAATTGAGTTATTGATACCAGCGCATTCTGCCAGATCTCCCGCATCAACTAGCAGATGTAGTTTGGCTGAAAAAAAATCAGATAGCAGCAAAATTGTGCTGGAAAGAAACCGCCAATCTACACAAAGCAGAGTGCTTAGAAGCAACACCGCCTAACTTCAGTAGGTTCCATGCTTTCGTATAGAGAAAAGTGATGCAGTGTGTCGCTTGCTTGAGTTGTACTTCAATTGGGTAGTTTTAATAGTTTATACATTTTTAAATTTTGTTAGTGTTGGCATCTCTCGTGATAACGGAAACCGATTTCTTAGTAGCAATTAATTTTCGTGATCAATTTTTGAAAAAGAAAAAAAAGAGGTCAAAACTGTTATTGTAGTTAGGCGGTATTGTCTTCAGAGTAAAATACTGAGTACAAGACTGTTTAATGGCTTACTTTGTCATTATCAAAGACAATTTTTGTAAATAATGTATTTCTGGCGACATTATTAAAATGTTCTAGATAGTCAAAAGTAAAATGATGTTTTTATTTTAATGCCACACAAATAACAAAAGACAACCAACCAATACCGCCTAACTACAATTATTTACTAGCCAATACCGCCTATCTAAAACTCATTAAGAACCAATAACGCCTATCTACAACCCGATAAGAACCAATACCGCCTAACTAACGAAGTATATTTAATAAATTAGATTTATCTTTTTCAAAGACGGAAAAGTAATTCAAACCATCTTTTTCGAATTAAAATAGCATTATGTTAAAATGCTATTTTATATAATATCCCTTAAATATACTTGAAAATAAACCGTTTTTTGTCTCTCCTGTAAAGTTGATGAAATGTTAGTTAGGCTGTATTGTTTCTTAAGCGACGATATATTGTTTGTAGGATACTTGGTCACCTCTCACAATATTATCCTAATCCGACCAATCAGAGCTCTGGATTAGATTTAGATTATCCTTTCTCTAGCAGCTCAAGCTGAAAAACATGGAGAGATAAATGAAAAATTTCAAGTTTGGCGGAATGTCACTGCAACTCAATGTGCTGGAGCCCTGCGTCATGACTATCAACATGCGATCGAGTCTGTTTCATCAAGATTTTCTCGACAATGTGGTGATATTACTAGGAAAGAAAAGACTGTAAGAGCCCACTTAAGTGAAAGAATACCAGGGCTAAGACAGCCCAAAAACTTCTGGGGAATTAAAACGGAAGTTCGAGACCATGCATCAGATTAAGTAGATATAAACTGAAAACCCTGAGAGGGTTTTATATCAAGGCATTACATCTTTGAAGGATCGGAATAAAAATGTATTGGACCTGCAAATTCTGTAAAGAGGAGGAGCTTCACACCATCTATTAGTTGAATGTGATACACATAAGGGCTAGAAGTCTTTGAGGGCACCAGATTGAAGTAGAGAAGATACATACCCTTGACTCCTCTTCATGTGCTGCACTATCTAAATTGGAGCTGAAGTGGGTTCCATAGAGCGAAACCCGTCTTAGAAGAAGTAGGGGGCACAATAGATCTCTAGAGGTAATTTCACTAAATGTAAACAACATAGATTTGTTGATTTCAAAAAATACACTTCACTATTGAAAAAAGTAGTTTATTAGAAACAAGTAAATGTATACATTAATAATAACAAGGAAATAGTTTGGTCAAAATCTGATGCTGAATCCACGGAAGTCTTGTCGAGCGAGGTATTCGAAGTTGCTGAGATCACATCTCTCAATAATGCAGCCGGGACTTCCTGTTTTTGATAGCCACGACACCCTGTGGAAACAAACAAATTTATGTTAAACTTTTACAAAATGTAGGCCTACAAGCTGTACACATATTTAAAATATAGGTGTAAAAATAGTGCTCAAACTTTTTCACAAAACCAAAAATAATATACATTAGTGCCTTAAAATACTAATTTCTTTATACTGAGGTTCCCCTCAGAGGCTGACTAGTGTGTAGGTGTGGCAATCCCGAGCGACCTAGCTGGATCTACATCTTTATTCATGTAATCTTAGGTTAAAACCCTTTGTATCTGGTCTCCTTTGACCAACACTTCCATCTCTGACGCTGTTAGAATTTTCAAGAGCTAGGTGTTTTTATTTTGTGTTCTCTTTTTCCTTTCTAAAGGCGACGATGATGGAGGTTTTTCGCCTTTAAACAACAAGAAATAATGTTTTTCTACAAATTCTGTGCAATAGAAATATCATGGAAGTATCTACCAACGTAATGCTGGAGCACCAACTTGTTGGAAGATCATATTGTTATTGATTTGGGACAAGCAAACAACACTAGGATGGCAAGATAGTTGTTGTATTTTATAATTAAATTCAGAGTAGCATTCAAATTTTAAATCTAACATTTTTCGTCAAAATCATTTTCCAAGTTGTACCACTCATAAATTTTGGATCGTTTTCAACGTGCAATACCTTGCCTAAACCTTTTTCTCTGAGTATAATGTACATAGGGCTTATTATAATTTAACGTCAACGTTGGGTAGAGTCAGAAAAAAGAGACCCGACCTGCGCCAACCACTGGGAAAGGTTCGGTTTTTTTGCCAGTATACTACTCTTTTCAAAAACATCAGCGGGTAGGAGACTGATTGACATTGATAATGTCACGTTGAAATGAAAGTACGAGTACTTTGCTATAATAGAACATCTGCTGTTTGAATGAATTTAGCAGCAATTTTAATATTAAACTAGAACAAAACTTTTCTATCAAAGAAGTATGAGCATTGTAGAATTTAGTTTTACCAATGACTACATAAATACTATAAGACACGACATGGCCATGTTAAATATTCTACGCTTATTCTTGAGTTGACCAATACCCGCTAGGGTGTGGAGCTGTCGCTCTGCTAGAGAATCTGAAGTTGATGTGACTGGCGCTAGGTGGCTCTACGGTCAAACAATGTTTCAGGCGGGTAAGAGAAAACCCACTGATGCCACATATGGGACCAGAGATGCAAGGGAAGGTCGAGAATCGCTTATCTCAGCGCACGAACTGACAACACTGACTATGCTGACGGAAGTAAGTGAGAAGGTTTGTGAGAGAGAGGTCAACAGTTGTACAGTCTCAACCAAGTGGGATGCGTACAGTCAAGCACCTGCTGCTAGCGCTTTCTGATAGCTGCTGTGTGTCAAACTTGTAACGAACAGCACCCGTAAAGCGTAGACTATTTCCCTATCCTATGTCGTGTCTTATAGTATTTATGTAGTCATTGGTTTTACTAAACAAAATAAACAACAATGAGTTTAAATTTATTGACAGGTTTATTTATCTGGACTTGACTTTGCCTTTTGGTTGTCAATTGACTATAAAATAAAGTTTACACACTCTTTTCAAAATTTAAGAAAATTAAAACCTGATTTTTTTTTATTTGATATTTATTTAAAAAAAAAAAAAACTGATTATTTCAACTTATTGATTTTCATTACACATGATTTTATTAAGTAATTTATTTTTGTATCTTGAAAAGATTGTAAACATTATTTTACTTATTTCCCTTTATAAATTTTTATCACCACGGTAGGTAGATTTTTATAAGGGAAAACGCAAATTAATTTTACTTTTTAAATTTTCTATATCGCTTGAAGTATATAGATTTAATTTTTAAGTATGTTTAATTTTTAAGTAGGTTTAATTTTATAGGGGTTGTATATCGTCAAAATCATCATCTGTCTCCATATCATTTTATTTGTATTTTTTCTCAAAAAATTAATCATCGTCACTTTCTTCTTCCCTAAGGTTTATAATCATTCTCTCACTAGCTTTATCCATAATATGGTCTGCAATCATGTATTCATTATGTATCCGAACAATTCTATTGCATAGCACTGACCATTCCTTATTTTCAATCATATTTACCTTTTCAATCAACAGTTTTTGTGAATCGTGAAGTTGAAATGATACTTTTTTTTTTATGCCACATAGTCTTTAAGTTGGGCCCACATCTTTTTAATAGCATTGATGTCCGGATGATACGGTGGTAACTGTTAGAATCTTGCATTATTTAATTTTATTAGCTCATAAAGATGGGGTTTTAGCATGCTAGGGTGATATGAAATTCCCTTACTTGATAACAAGTTCATCATAACTTGTTTTCTTCTGTTCGAGGTTGGTCCAGGATTAGTCTGAACATTGTGATAAAATACATTATCACGGAAGGATGAATGTTTTTAAAAGGGTAGTAGCATGCTCGGCATGTGTTCAGATTGGGTTCTGCGCAGTGCATTCACTTTTTTCTCAGATTACTGTTACGAGCTGATGAGAAGTGTAATGAGATGTCAGCTAGGAGACGGAAGGGAAAGGAAGTTAGTCCATGGTTGTCATGGTAATATTCGTAGAAGGTACACTAAAAATATCGTCTATTTCCGAGAAATGAACAGTTCTGCTAGTCTACTCTGTCAGTCTCGTGCTATACATTGAATAGTGAAATTTGACTAAACAGGGAGAGTTAGGCGTTGTGTTTGTATTATTGTGGTCAGATTTTTGTTTTTATTTCATGTAATTTTGTTTCTATGGTTTAAATATGGCATTTGAAAGAAAGCAAGATAAAGCTATACACAGCGAAGTGAGAGAAATGGAAACTAAAATGGGGAAATGGTTACGAAAAACATTCCAAATTTGAATGAACATTTTCTAATACTATTCCATAATGGATCCTACCATTGTATACAATAAAATAAATCGCCAAGTTAGTATTCATCAAAAACTGCATGACGGACTGACATAAGACTGAACTAATGCAATAAATTAACAAACAAACCTGTAGAAAAAGTGTTTAAAGTGGATCAGATTTTTAAGAAAAATGGACATTATTTTTTGTGTCTACCGCTGTACATTAATCCAACTGAATTTGTCTTGGTAGAATGAGAGAACAGAATATTACAGGAGACTTATCAATGGTAAGACTAACCGAAACTGTACAACTTGTAAAATTGTGCACTCTTTAAAATGATGAATCCCACAAGAAATGTTCTGCTCGAAATTTAGCCAAGCGCCAAGTATTAGTTCGTAACTTTTTTAGGACAGTTAGTATTGTTTGACCAGGCATGCACATTCCTTTCGCAACAGTGTGTAGGCCTACTATAGTGGCATCTATTGACTTGTTTACATAAATGTTGTGGCCATGTATCAAGTATTTTGTTTTGGCCATGAGTCGAATCATTCAATAAACGGTTATTGCATGGTGGATGACCGTGGTCTAATTCAGGATGTTTTATGATCAGTCTGCCAAACTTTGGGAAGTGGTTCTGGACATCAAAATGAAGAAAAACGCTCTATAAACATGCATCCAAAAATGCTTTGTTTTCTATCTGTCTTTTTTCAAAAACTGTAACTCCAGAACGAATTAAGATATAAATACAAAATGTTGTAGGACATTTGTAGATGTACAAAATTAGGCAATAAATAAGACAAAGTACTGCGGGCAATGAAGGAAGTGCAACAGCTGGCTGAATGCCAGTTGGCTTGGCAACCTACTTAAGTTGGGATTATAACCTCAGTCAATACAGTTTCTTAATTACATTTGTCAATACTCAGAGTTTACAGAACTAAATACACCTACAACAGAGACGTGAATGTAAAGGTCAATTAACTTCTGATGAGCAGATCATGAAAGATTCGTTCATAATGAACTGGTAACTAGTTTGATTCGAAAGATCCGGATCAGCTAGTGAACTATATGACTGTCCTGAATGGTTGCTTCGGATCAAGAGTCAGTCTTCGTTTTTTGTTCATTTGACTATCTTGGATCCTCAGGGGCTCACTTTAGTGAGTACGGACTAGACAATCACGAGAGACCTAGCTGGATTTATACCTTTTTTTGTGTATTTATTCCTTTATTTCATCTTACTTGTTAGGTCTCATGACCAGCTCTTGTTCTTATCTAACTCTGACATTAATATAGTATTCGAGGGCTAGGAATCTTTATTTTATGTTCTTTTCTTCCTTGTTTTAAAATCTGGTGATGATGATTAAGAGGATTTTCAGCTTTAAACAAGGTAAAAAGAGGACAGAATTCACCTTTAAACAATATGAAACTAATATTGACCATCATGTATTGTAAAACATGCATATATTTCAAATATTTACTCAAGTTTGTGTGTGGTATTTTCTTAACAGGTGTATTTCTAATAGAGTTTCAAATGAAAAATAATTCTATTTCTGAGAAATTAGACGATGTAGGTGTAAAACCACACAACTTGGGATCATTAGGAATATAGGGACAGTTGTCGAAAGTCTCAAGCGGCAGTTTAAATAGTACAAACAGACAAAGACAAGCGAGTGAAATTAGGATCCTTGGTTTTATCTACAAATAAAGAGAAATCAATGAAAATACAAGCCATCTTTAAATGGCTATGAATTGTTTGCTCAAAAAACTGCTTTTAAATCTTATACGGTACACATTTCCCATTGTGTGGTTAAATTAAGTTATATCCGTCATACAACAAACTATAATATATGATTTAATACTGCAATTTAATTCTATATCCAAATAATTTCTCTTCAGATATTCAGTTTTTAAGTGGGGGGGGGGGGGAGACTTAATGTCTGACACTTTAAATTTGGCCTAGCACCAACATATTAATGTTTTTGTGAAATAAACATACATATTCATAATTAGAATAACTTCTAGTTTTGTTTGATACCCCACACGTAAAATATATATATAATTTCAATTCGATAGTTTTTGCCACTTAACTACCCCAAGGTAATTATTTTGGTACCCCTGTATTTTTCCTATATGTTGGACAATACAAAGAATATAAATGCAAAGTTTGAATTATATACTATTTATTGTCTCGTCTGTCTAGACGGGTTGCGACTTACAGATGGACAGACACACGCATGAAGTTATAAGGGTTATTGGTTGGACGATGGTAACTGGTGGGTCTTCACGGAAAATCTTCTCCTTCAACATTCCCGAGACGTAGGTGTCAGGTGGTGTAAGAACGGGGGAGTGGCTGGGTAAGGAAAGTTTGTTCTAAGGGAGATGAGGTGGTTTTCAAAAGATTTTTTGAAGGAAAGCAATGTTTGTAAAGGCAGTGTGGTTGGTTGCACAATTTGCTGGAACCATTGTGAACGAAAAAACAGGTTTCAGGTACGACAAAATCTCCTGAGGTCTCCTATAAAATGATCAAGAATGAACCTATATCGGTCCTGATTTACAGTAAGAGGATTTCCATTAAGGCCTTTAACAAAGTATGGACCAATTATGCCTCTCCCTGACACAGCGCATCAAATGGTTACACGCTTACTATGCTGTGACCTCTCTACAACACTGTCATAACGTTCAAACCCAATAAAACCTGTTGTCTGCTTGTTTATGTAACCATTAAGGTGCACATGACATTCATCTGAAAACCATACATCACTCAGGAACTCAGGTTCTCCATAGCACATTGCTAACATTGAAGCACAGTACAGTACTGAATTCTGACTGTTTTGTTTATACAGTTCAAAGGTTGCCCAGTTTGTATCTTGTAGAGAAAACCACCATTGTTTTTAAAAATTCTTCTCAAGGACGTATTGCTTATATTCAGTTTAAAAAGATGTTTGGTTTAGGCTTCTTTTCGGTGACTGTAACACTTGTTGCAACACTCTTCCGTGGTTTTCACTTTTATAGACAGTAATTGGGCAACCTGAATAGCCCTTCCGCTCCTTTAAAACACAACGTGTTCTTCAAAATTTTTGAACAACACTAATAATCACTACATTACTAGGCAGGTTTTAGTGAAAATGTTCCTGAAAACGTAATGCAGTGTGTTACAAACTTGGCCCACCCGCCTCCAATTCTTTATGAGCGAAAATAATGCTCTATGATAAAAGCTTTCTCTGCAGTCGTCATGTCACCAAAAACTAACCTCAAATAAGAAAGAAATAATAATCACGAAGACGTTTCAACAATCAAAAGTCGACACAGCTGATCGAGAAGACAGCTACAGCTGATTCAGTTTCAGTAATGTTTATTTTGGCGCATACCGTAATTGGCAATAAAGAAAATGAACCTTGATCGACATCATTAAAGGCTTGATTTTAATCAAACATGCTGATAAACATGTTTATGACATAAGCGAAATGAGTTTAGGCTCTATTTGCATGTCTTTTTTCCTAAACGACCTCATAATTTAATATTACTGTTATACTGGCCACTAACAAACCAACTATTTTGGTAACTGGGTTTTGGTACTAAAAGTGAGCCACAAGGGGAACATATTTTGCTTGTTCTTTTCACTTTTGAGGAGATGGCGATGAAATTATTTTTGCTTTTGGGGTTAGCATCATTAATTTATCATGCTCTTAAACTTTTCTCAAAGTTTGGCAACTACAACCTATAAACGTAACTAAGCCTGTGAAGTCAAGCCAAACGTATGAAAATAGTTGCTGTAGCCAACACATGGCTTTAATTTCTGATCTAAACAAGTTGATGGTAGGCATCATGGTACTTACCCAGTCCCATAGGTTTAGTGATATGTCTGAAGCTTTTTTAAATATTATCTGTTATGTTAGAAACATTTGCAGCAGTCATTTTCACGTAACAACAGTTAAATTTGGCTATTTGTTTTGACAATTCTAGTTTTAATTATTTAAGATCAACTAATTTCAAACACACAAATGCATTGGAAAGAAACAGTGCTCCTGGTGGGCCTACACAAAACTAAGTTAGAGTAATGGAAAGTTGTCTAGTCGTTTTCCATTGCTATAAATTTGACATTGGGAAACGATCACTTTCGTTGCTCTCAGCTGTTTTCGAAAACAGCTGCTTTCGGTGCAGTATGGTGAAAATAGATTTTTTATAAAGTATGCATTAAAACATGTAGTAACCTGTCTAGCATTATATGATGATCGACAATATCCTAATAAATAAACATTTTATTTCTGTTAATGTGTTTTTTTGAAAACATTTATGTTATGTATTTATAATTGGGTTTTATTGAATAACTATGTTAAATTTCAGCCACCTAGCGATTCATGTCGGAGGAGAAACAGTGATTTTGGTTTTGGGGCCTAACTCTCTTGGGGATTAAATATTTCAAAAACTTTTCTTATTACAAACTTTGAATTTAAGAGTGTGAAATTTCAACTTCATAGGAAAATAATTGAAAAATTTGCAAATTCCCACTGTCCCTACCTAATTTTTGAAATCTGATAAAAGTGTAATAAATATGCATTTCTCTTGAATAATTTCAACTGTAAATGGCTTTTTATAACAATCCAAAAAGAATCATATAAAAAACAACAATTTTGGTGAGCATTTTCCGATAAAGTAGCCTACCTATGTTTTTAACAAAACATTCATATCTTATTAACGGTAAATGATATGGAGTTGACATTTTATGTGCTACTTATAAGATACCAATAAGATAAATAAGAATCTAATTTGAGAAAAAAATAATCAACCGATTTTCTTACTCATTTAAAAATGGTGGCTATTTAAACTTTTTTAATGTCTAATATCTCAAAAACCCTTTATTTTACAAAATATATTCCTTTTTTATTTCTTCTGTAGCTAAAAAGATGTCAGTTACTGTATCAACAAAAACTGAAAACATTAATTCTTGGTAATTGTCTACAACACCTAAAATTAGACTAAAACCAAAATTATTGTTTGGATTCTGTATCTCTAAATCTTCCTGTAGCTTAAAGAACATCAGAGTTATCAGTAATAAATATGTAATAGCTATCTATTGCCTCTTGATATATTTTGTAAAATAAATGGTTTTTGAGAGATACTATGATAAAAAAGTTTAAATAGCCGCCAATTTGAAATAATTGAAGGAAATCGGTTGATTATTTTCCACAAATTGGGTCTTTTATAACCCTAGGTAGATGCTAAATTTCAACTCTGTAATTTACTGTTAAAAATATATTAATTTTTGATTAAAAAGACAAAATGGAGCTAGATAGAAAACTAAGTATTTTAGGAAATATGTCTACATAAACATTGGTTTTTATGTGAAGAATACAGTCCTGATGTTTTGGAAACACTCGGTATATAGGAACCGTCACGGCTTCATTTCTAGTAAGTATGGGGTGGCAACAATCCCAAGGGACACTATAAGCCTACAATTTTGAAAAGAGACTGCGCAGAATCACATCACAGGAGTTAGTTGGTGGAGCAGAGGGGAGGTGGTGTGGAGTATACTCAAGCCATGGTGGGGATTAGTCGCTGCCTCACCATGTTGGTGTTTCTTGTGCTCTCCCGTGCAAGTCTGTATTTTTATTTAGTGTTTAAATATGCATATTTCAATACCTTTTATGTTCATGTTTTTCCACAAGTAAAATTCTCAAGTATGTAATCACAATCACAATAAACAGGCATAATAAATAATAAAATTTTAACGAAATAATAAATTTTAAAACATAGTAATTAATATTAATTTGTTTAGTATTGAATATTTTTCGTTAATTTTTATATTATACCTAGGAGAGAGGAACATCGGAGTGGAAGCGGCTAGATGTCCCTCCTCCCTCCAGCCCTCTCACTCAACCCATACCCCTCCCTACCTGCGTGGACCTAGTCGGCATGTGGCTCTTTTCTAAGTTATTTACCTATAACTGGATATACACCTTTTTCTTGTAGTCGTGCGTTAGATCCCTCTCTTTTATCTTTCCTATCAGGTCTTTCTTGATCAACTCTTTTTCTCTCCTGACCGTGAACGCTGTTAGAGTATTGAAACCTTCAGGGGCTCAGAGAATACAGACTTAGCAATCTCATGGAACTAGCTGGATATATTATCATGTAGTTTTTAGTTAGATAATCTGTTTCATCATTCCTATCAGATCTGACTTGATCAACTCATGTTCTCCTCCGATCCTGACGCTATTAAAGGGATAGGGGTTTTTATTTTATATTCTTTTCTTCTTTTTTTTTATTAGACAAAGATAGCTGAGAGATTCTTTGACTTTTCAACAATAAATAAATAAACAAAAATATTTGAAGGAGTAGTCTTCATTTTATCTTTTCCTTATTTTTATGACAACCTGAAGTTATTTCGCTTGGACAATCAAACAATAAATGGATTAGTTATCTAATGGTTTTATCGGGTCGAACAACCTTTTATCCCTATAAAGAGATTAGCGTGTGACCTTATGGTCACACCTACAGTTTACAAATCGAAATACAAACTTATTTTTAGACTACTTTATATGATAAGATTGTTCTTTAGCTTTATATATGAAGCTTGATTTACATTTCTGTTATATAAGTGTCTTCCCCAATATATCTTTGCCTTTTTCTAATTAATTTTTATTATTTTTCCTTGTTGTTTATAGGCGAAAAAATCTCTCGGACATCGTCACCTTATGAAAAAAGAAGGCAAGAACATAAAATAATGCCCTTGAATACAGTAATATCGTCAGAGTCGGAAGAGAACAAGAGTAGGTCAAGAGAGACTAGGAAAGATGAAGGATCTAACCCATGACTACATGAAAAAAGCTGTAGATCCAGCTAGGTACCTCGTAATTGACAAGCTTTCACTCACTAGAGGTAAGCTCCTGAGTACACCTTTGATTGCCTAAACCTAGTTTTAGCCCTGGGTTCCTAGTTATATTTTCAGTCCTCCGATACTAGAGTATCTTAGCTCTATTCATATCTATTAAGTAATGTATTCATTTTTTATACAGGATGTCCCACAAAGAAATGGAAAAACTTTCAGGAGGTATTCTACTGATGAAAGATTAAAAAATGTTCATAATGAACATATGCTCTAAAATGGTTAGCTGTCTATCTAGCCACTATTTTGTGATTACAACAAATATATTAATATGTTTTGAACAGAAAATAATACAGACTTGAAATTTTACACGCTACTTAGTTGGATATAAAGACCCTATTTGAAGAAAACCAATTTCCATTAGTCATTTTTGACATCAAATTTCACGAAAACCGTTAATTTTACAAAAAATGTACAAGAGAGAAAAAAGGTAAACACACAAACCCATCATCTCCCCTAACAAATTTTGACCCTTTTATAAAAAAGTTTCCTAACTCAACAATTAATATTTTTTAAATACCCTACTCCCTCATTTTAACTTTTTTCAAAAAAATGTTTCTGAACTAACCTAAATTTAATCATGGGCGCTGTCATGTAAAGTCATATACAGGTTGATTTTGAAGTATGGGAACGGCTTTATACTGCATAACTGAGAGGTACTTGGAGGCAGAAGCAAATGCGGATTTATGTAGTTAAAAAAATTATAATTTTTTTAGGTTTGTAATTTTTGTCCGCCATCTTGGATCAGCCATATTGAATCAAACTTTATTTTTTTTACATAGGTAGGTGGACATGAGATATGATTTTCATGTAAAATTTGACAAGATAAACTGTGGTGAAATCTGTTTTTCGATAAATGCCTTAGTTTTTGAGTTATAAGCATTAAAATTTGCAATGACGGAAATCGCATTAGGAATAAAACGGGGTAAAATGCGTGGTCGAAACTTTTCTATTATGTTTTTCCTGTAGACTACATTAAATAACGAATTTTAAACAGTTCTAATAAAGTAATAATAAACAATGTGGTAATTCCACGGGTATTCGGGGATCATCGTATTAAGATCACGGCATAAGATATGCGATGCACGCGCATCGTAGTCAAGACAAACCACAGTCGTTCAGTAGTGCGCCGAAGGACCGGAGGTGAATTACGCGTTGTTTTTTAACTTTTTGGTAATAAACCTAAATGACTGCCTAAACCGCTAATTGCGGGGTCTGCTTGGCCCCCGGGTGTTACGTAGTCATTAGTAGGTCATCCAACTAAATTGAGTAAGGATTATTATGACCTAAAAGGGTTAACATAATTCTCCCATCACGCCTGTCCCTAACCGTAAGTTGTGACCGATAAGTTAAGTAATTATAATAATTAATAAGTTAGTTTAATTAGAAATTGTATCTCATCATAAGCTGGCTGTGAACATAGTGATTAGTTGGGTTGAGACTAAGCATTAATTCACGTCCCTATATGTTTAATAGTTAAGTCCTAGCACGTTTTTCCAAACCCTCCTTCCGGAACCTTAAGCGGTTCAAACGTCTGGTCAAATCGAATAACCAGGGCTGACGTTCGCCACAACAATACTAATAATCAACAATACAACTACAAATTAAATTGTCAACTGTTATTATTCATTTTGACTTACTTGACTTATTTCCTTTTATCTCCTATTGGAGCATAGGGCGTCCAGAAGAGCTCTCCATCTGTCCCTGTCTCCAGCAAGTGCTTTTACTTCTCTCCAAGTCTTATTAACCTCTTTTGCTTCTTTAATAACGGTCCTCTTCCAGGTTTCTCGGGGTCGACCTCTTCTTCTGACACCTTGCGGGTTCCAATCTAGGGCCTCTTTCTCAATAGTTTCGTCTGGCTTCCTCAGTGTATGTCCTAACCACCTCCACTTCCTCTCTCGAATCTGCAGTTTGACCCGAATTTGACCTGTTTCTCTCCATAAATCCTCGTTTGTAATGATCTCAGGCCAATGAATGTTCATGATACGGCGAAGACACATATTGATGAAAACTTGCAGCCGAGATGTAATTAAACTTGTAACTTTCCACATCTCACTTGCATATAGCAAAACAGACTTAACATTTGTGTTGAAGATTCGAAGCTTCGTTTTCTTTGAGATATTTCGATTTCGCCAATTCGGGTACAGTTGTACAAAGGCGGCGTTTGCTTTTTTAATGTGAGTCTTCACATCATCATCAGCTCCTCCACTTGTTGAAACAACACTTCCCAAGTAAGCAAAAGTGTTGACCTCCTCTATTTCTTCTCCATCGCAGTTTAGAGCTTGTCTGTTTTCTGCATTCATCTTCATAACTTTAGTTTTCCGATTATTTATCTTGAGTCCTGCCGCTTCAGCTACTTCCTTCAGCGCATTCAACTTAAACTGCATATCCGTGTATCTCTGCGAAAGCAGGCATATATCATCTGCGTAATCCACATCTTCAAGACGTCTGTGTAATCCCCATTGAATTCCTCGTCTTCTATCACCAGTTGTGCTCCTCATAGCTGCATCCAACACCAAAAGAAAAAGGATTGGGGACAAGATGCATCCCTGACGAACACCCGCTCCAACGGAGATGGGCTGCGTCAACTTTCCTTGATGAAGTACCTGGCATTGATACCCGTCATACAGATCTTTTATTATATTAATTATCTTCTGCGGTATTCCATAGTCTTCGAGTACATACCATAAGATTCTATGGCTAACCGAGTCAAATGCTTTCTCGAAGTCAATAAATGCCGTGTAGATTACTGCCTTAAATTCTCCACTCTGCTCTAAAATTATCTGGAGTGTGTTTATTAAGTCCACACAGCTGCGATGTGCTCTGAAACCTGCCTGTTCATTTCGAAGTCTGCTCTCAACTGTAATTTTGATTCGATTTAAAATTATTCGTGATACAATTTTGCTAGGGACAGATAAAAGTGTGATTCCCCGCCAGTTATTACAATTAGTTGCATCACCTTTTTTTTGGAAGTTTGACTATAATTCCTCTCTTCCACTCTGTTGGAGACTTTTCATTTATCCATATCGCTTGAACAAGTGGGTAGAGTATTCCTGCTGACGTGTCCAAATTCACTTTAAGGAACTCTGCTGTGATGTTGTCATGTCCAGGGGTTTTTCCATTTTTTAAAGTCTTCAGTGCGTCTTTAATTTCTTCTGCTGTAGGGCATTCCAAGTCAATATCTCCATTTGCAGGGATCTCTTCAACTTTTCCTCTTCTCCACTGTTGTTGACTGTCCTCCTTATTAAATATTTCCTTGAAATGATCTTCCCATCTCCTGAGTTGTTCTTCCTGTGAGGTTAACAGTATTCCATTTTTGTCTCGCACAGGTCTTTCTCTTCTAAAACCCTTTTGGGACAATTTTCTAGTTATATTATACAGCTCTTTAGTATCTCCTCTCACAGCTGCCCTTTCTGCAGCTTCAGCCTGTTCATCGACCCACTTCCGTTTATCTCTCCGAACCCCTCTCTTTATTCTTCTGTCAGAATCTGTATAGTTCCTTTGTGCTTGTGCTTTTTGAGCTCTAGTTCTGCTTTGGATAAATTATTCACTTTAAATATTACAAAATTTAATTTTAAAATTTAAATAAATATTTTCGATCATACATTACTAATGCAATAAATTTTGAAATCATACCATTCTACAATAAATGTTTGTATTGCTTCCCCTCTACAGCTTGGCAGTGCGCTCACCTCAAGTAATCGGTTTATGAAGATAGGTCTAGTTTACATCATCTGTTTACATTATGTTACAACAATTCAGCTGATTAAACTACTCATTTCACCTGTAAAATTGACCTTTATATGCAATAGTTTTATGAATGTCTCACTTTAGTTCTTTATGAATTGACACATGTTATCAACAAATTGCATTGACAGAGGTTATAATCCCAAGTAGGTTGCTAAGCCAACGGGCATTTAGCCAACACTTGCTTCATTGCCCGGATGACTTTTCCTGATTTATTACCTAATTTACTTATTGAAAATATGGCTATTGTAGGTGGCGTTAGGTTGGGCCATGAAATGTACAATGATCGTAGACACTGGGAGACGTCTTGACAAGTCGTTCTCTCTGAGGTTCACTCATAGTGAGTAGAGGTTTGGCAAATGCGAGGACCCTAGCGCATCTACACCTTTCTACTTCTAGTTCAGGTTAGATACCCCACTTTCATCTTTCCTATCAGGTCTCTCATGAGCAACTCTTGTTCCCTTTCGACCCTGACGCTATTAGAGTATTTGAGGGTTTTGTGTGTGTTTTCCCTCTTTTCTTGTAAGCCGATGACCGAGAGGTTTTTCGCCTCTAAACAACAAGGAAAAAGCTTTGACTCACATTATATAACACCCTGATAAACTGATTGACTGGCGAAACGGTCTCTTGTGACAAAATGAACTGTGCTCAAACGTTTTCACAAGCCCATACCCAAAACAAAATATGAACGAACCTGAAATTGAAAGGGGAAATCTGTTTTAAATATCGGCTTTAATTATTTTAATTTTAAATATTCTAAAATTGTAGGAAGACTATAAGAGCTTAAACAAAACGTCATATGGGTGGGATTGGTTTTTTTTAAAACGATACTAGTGGAAGTTTTTGGAACTATGTTACTGTCGTATTTACTTACCACAAATACAACAATTTCCCGGCCTGTAGACAACGACCATTCACGTTTTACAAAATAAATGAAGCGCTCTCGATTAGGGTTATTTTAGCACACAATATAACAGGGCAGACGGCCAAAACACAACCCTACGAATAGCTAAGATTCCAGAAGTAAATTGCATTCACACATACTGTAGGCCTAAAACAGAATGAATACCTTTTAAATTGTTGTGTTTATAAATAACCAGGAGAAGAGTGAAAGTAAGGGGGGAGGGATTTGTTAAGAAGTTAGGGTAATAGTCGTAAACTATTTCAGTTCCTTAGCCTAGTTTTATGACAAATTCAAATTTTAAAAAGTAATGCACCGTAATTACTAGTACCGAAAGTAACCTTTTCTGGTGCGAGATTGTCCCCGAGCGCAAAAATTTTATCAAGCAATGAAAAGCATTGAACGATACTTTTCATCATGATGAAAAAAAAAAAAAAAAAAACAAAAAACACACACACAATAGGCTTAAGCAAAAAAAAAAACTAGACATTTCTCATAATATAAACTTTTAACTAACAATTTTAACTTTTATTACAAACTATAACTATCTCAACAAACTTAAATGAGTTACAGAGTTAATCAACATAAAAAACTGACAATTAAAAATTTCAGATTAATGTTTATGGTACAATTTTGATTATTGGTAACACTGATTCCTTCGTTTAGAAGTTTTGTCTGAAGCCCTTGTAATGTTGCCACATTTATAATTGTCATGTTTGTATTATCCATTTTTTGGACACTTATTGATCTACTAACATCATCATCGGTTTACAAAAATATTACCCTAGAGTGAACCTTTAGAGGTCGGATTGCGGCATTGTGTTCTGCTCATAAAGTCCTTTAATTAGATGTGCAACTCGACCTATGTTCTTTTTTAAGATTTCCTACTTACTCCTTGTGGGCCGTCCCTCTGGAAAGGTCCACCGAATACGTACTAAAATAGGTTTTGGTGTCCATTAACAATGTGCAAAGCTTTGGGGCTCTATCTGTAATGGTTAAAAGAATATTAAGCCGCCCCGGGACTTATCTAAGACGGGGTAGATATATAAAAGAGATTGTTTTATTTTTCGCCGTTTTACCATCTAAATGTACAAATAAAAGCTAAAATTTTTAGCTGAAGTAAAATAATTTTAACCAAATGACATATTTTTACGATTCCTCAAACAGGTTAAGTTTAACATTTATATCTGAAATTTGAACTGTTCAACAAAAAGTGTTGCGGAAACTTGTTGGAAACACATTTACTTGTTGACCTGTAAATTTTGAAGTTGTGGAGACAGAATATTGCGTAGCATCTCAACATAGTTCTCCGATATTACTGTAGCTCCTTTTCCAAAAGAGAACATCACGTAATCTCGTGTTTTCGGTGATGTCCCTTGGCTTTCACGCCAAACTGTGTGCAATTTATTTCTTTTGAGTTATTTCAAATTGAAAGTTTACATTCAAAAACTTTGTATAATCTACGATTTGAAAGTTGTCATTGGCGAAAAAAAATTAATTGTGTCAGGAGAAATATTAAATGAAATGCAGTACTTTGAAGGGTAGGTTTGGGATGTGTGTACAGCAAGGAGGGCATCATGTTTCCGATATAATATTCTGCAATTCAATAATTAATCTATAAATTACTGGATTTATTATAGATTGTTTTGTTGTTATAAAACAAATTTTTTTTTGAAAATCAACGCGGTTTTATTTTGAAAAAACTTGCGTTCTATTTACGCCACCCAGTACGGACGTAAAAACGCAACCAATTGCGTTCAGAAAGTTATCTCAGTTGTAGGGTAGAGAAAATGGTGACTATTAAGAAACAGTAAAATATATTAATGTGTCTTGAGATTAACTAGGATACTAAAATACAATATAACTCCCGTCTTGTTCCTAATACATTACCCCTGCAATATAGACTAAGCACGCTTGACACCGGAGTATTGAGTTTGCTGTATCTAGCGCCGGTTTTGAGAATATCTTCCTCCATAAACCACCACTAAAAATGAAAGCTAAAATTCTATAACCACAGTTAGTAATGTATTATTATTTCTTTAAATTCTCTGAAGTTTATAGATATCATTATTTTTGAAGTGAAAACTTCTTTTGGCACGTTATAGTAGTATACATTTAGTATAGAGAAAAAACTCCGATTTGGCGTCACCAAAATCCGTTAAGCATCACGCTCGATTGTCCTGTCACGCTCCACTATATATACGTATGTAGGCCTATGTATATATTTATGTAAATTCTTTCTTATACTCACAAAAATATTGCACTAACTTTCTCTCACCCATACATACAAAACATTTTGAAAAGAAGAAGAAATTTTACGTAAATTATTAGAGTTTATTTATATATTTTTGTTTATATAGCATTCACATGGTCTTAAATTTATATTATAAATACACCTAGAGTATGGACACTGTCCAATTATTGTCTTTTTACTACATGGTTTTTAACTTAAATAAGTATTGAATAATAATAGAATGAACCATTTCATATAATTAATATTTTTTTACATTTATTGAAAGTTTAAAGTATTATTAATTTTTAAAATTGACAGTTAAAGTTTTCAATTTTTGTTTACCATACCGCGAAGGTAACATTTTTATTATCACCTCTATATTTGTGATATAGTTTTTTCCCAAATTTTATCCTTTTTCAAGTTTCCTGAGTCTAAAAAAAAGTTGTTTCTGGAATGTTGTCTGTATGTCAAATGTGCAGTGTTCTACAACCCAAACGCGTGGACGGATTAGAATCAAATTTGGTATGTGGCCATATTTTGGTCAGATCTTTGGAATTTAAAATAAAAATTCTAATAATGGAGGTATCTGCCATGAGAAAAAAAAACCAAATTACGATTTTCTCAAAATCGACTCTAATGATTTTGTTCGAATTTCGCTTAAGTGTAGCCTATAAGGACCCAAATAAAAGTAATGCTGGTTCCTGAGTTATAGGTAAAAAAAAAATCATGTTATAAAATACTTAAGTTCCAATTTTAGTGAAATTTTGAGGCTAATGTCCTAAGTTTGTGTACAAAATCGTTAATTTTTTCTATAATATCGTTTTAATAATTTTGAATTTAACTCATTTAAAATATCAAATTTGATCATAGCTAGTATACAATTAGTTTGGATTTAAACAAGTTTTAACTGGTTTTGTAGGAACGGCCGATTAGGCCTAACTAGGTAACAGAATTAGTGCCACGACTACATTAGATATATTTTGAATTCATTTCAAGAATACAAGATTAACATTAATATACATTTTAAATTAAACTGACTGACTTGAATATATTAACGCTTTCTTCAAGTACTGTTAAATTTTACATTCTTAGAAACAAGCGCTATTTTATTTGATCCTACGTCCACTAGTAGTTAACATTTGAAAGCTGATCAAATGATGAGAGTGATGATGAGATGAGACCAACTGAACTTCAAACGGAATTTAGTGAGAGTGAGATACACAGAGAAAGATTGACCTTGGACTCTACAGATAAAGTTTTAAAGACTGTTACAGTTAAGGAAACATTTTTATATACTTTCCAAAGGAAGAATAATAACCTTTGTCTTCTTAAGGTAATCCCGAAAGTTCTAACTGGATCTTAACCTTTTTATATGTAGTTTTAGGTTAGATACCTCTTTAATCTTCCACATCAAGTTTTTCTTGACATCTTGTTATCTTCAGAAAATGACGCTATTAGCGTATTCGAGAGGGAGGAGTATTTAACCCTAGAACACTACTCATTAAAAATTACGACCCGCCCTTTGTAAAATTCGGAGAACTCGTAGACAAAAGACGGACACGCTCTGTCTTTTTGTTTACCTTTCCACCATTGTGAATAGAGGCCACTGTCTCTTCGGCTAAGCTCAAAGTTGAACCGTTATTACCGTACTCAAGCTCGCGTCGTATATTTTACGAAAGAATAGTGTTTGCGAAAGTTTTAACTATTAA
This sequence comes from Aphrophora alni, assembly GCA_963513935.1. Classification (NCBI taxonomy): domain Eukaryota; kingdom Metazoa; phylum Arthropoda; class Insecta; order Hemiptera; family Aphrophoridae; genus Aphrophora; species Aphrophora alni. Next base: position 5,956,075 of record OY740778.1, on the reverse strand, counting down.
GTGTTTGAATATTTTTTTTGTAAATTATTGTTTTTATATTGTTAGTTTTTTAGTGTTGTAAATAGTTTATTGTGTAAATAGTGATTTTAGAGTTCAAAGTGTTTGATTTAACTACTAAGTGTATATTAATCACTGCAAGGAATGTGATTCTCAGTGAAGACAGGACTCTAATTTTGGTATTTTTGGCATTCTACCTAATGAAATTATTGTAAATCATTTTTCTCTTTTTATATAAAGTAAACACTTAAAAATGATGTATTTTATGAATATCCGATTAATTTTTCCAATAAAATAATATTTATATTTTTTTTCCAGATGAATTATTTTTTTTAAACGTACTTGTAGTGGTGGTAAAAAAAATTTTTCACAGTTAAAATATGTAGGAATTCATTGTTAAATATTTTTATAAACACTTAAAAACAATAAAGGATTTAATATAAAATTAGTCAATACTAAAGTAAAGTTAAAAGAATAATAATAAAAATAAAAACAGACTGTAGTAAAATTTACGAATGAAAAGTGATCATGTAACAATGACCTAAGAAACGTAATCTAGGGTTAATTTGTGTTTTTTTCTTCCTTTTTATAAAGCGATGATGATCAAGAGGTTTGTCGTCTTTAAATGGGAGGTTAGGTTATTCTAATTTTACTCTCTTATTATAGCAAGTACGTGCGTGTAATCCTGAGAGTCCCTAGCTAGATCTACACTTTTTTTATCTAGTCTTAGGTCAGATCTCTCTACATTATCTTTCCTATGATGACTGAGAGATTTTTCATCGTTAAAGTATACAGGGGGGCAGTAAACCCTAAATTCACTGGATTAATTAACAAATTTTATCCTTAAAATTCTCACACTTCCTCTCTCTCAATTTCCCTTCTTATCCCTAATTCATCCGTTTCATTTTCTCCCTCTTTCTTTATCTTCTTCTTCATTATAGGTTTTTTTTCGCTCCATCGCACTTTCAATTTTCCCTCTCCTAAAGGATTTAAGTCAATTAAAAATTAAAATAAATTCAAGGATAAAATAAAGCAATAAAGCTTAAAGTTTCAGAATATTTTGAAACTTTAAGCTTTATTGTTTTATTTCATTCTTGAATGTGGAGTTTCAACAAGAAATATCTGCTGTTACATTAAAATTAAAATAAATTCAATTATTTATTTATTCATTCAATCATTATTCATTTCTTTTACACCCTCATCCTTTTTTTTCTTCCCTCAAAAATTTTCCCACTTTTCTTCTCTCTTTCCGGTTCTCTTCCCTTTTCCCTTTCTCTCTCATTCTCTTTTTCCCTAACTTTGTTTCTCACCACCTCTCTTCCTCTTTAAATTATCGTTCTTTCCCTCCCACTTTACCCATTGTCCATCACTTCTACCTTCTTCCTCCCTCTCTCTCTTTCTACAGAGGATACTTAATTAACCTGTGATCTCGTTACAAACAAAACAATATCGCTGGGCCTAGAGTATAAGCCCTGCCTATTCTTGTAGGCTGGCCTGGTTATGCATACTTGTAAACTTGCCAGTTGGCTAAACGTTGTCTAGACCAAAGTCTTTCCTTGTGTTTAAACTAACCTACAAAATTGTCTGTCCGTCAATGCATTCACGAGGGGATTTATATAAATTAATAAAAAGAACAATTATTATTACTGAGGTAATTTTATTAACTAACTTTAATATACAGGATGATTTGTAACTGTACGACAATCTCTCTGGAAACGATTCTATAGCTAAAAATAAGATAATAAGTTCTTATAAACATAGATCCAAGCTTCGTTAGTGAGTTACTGCTAGCGAAAGATCGCTCGGATTTCCAATACACCAGTAATATGCGGTCATATTAGATTTCATGGGGGTTAAATTACGAAGCAATTTGGTGGTCTTTGTACATTTTGTGATATAAAAATTGTTTAAAATAGATCCCCGAACTGTATGTCTTGTAGTTTTTGAACAAATTATTGTAAAACCCCAAAAATGTAGTCGAAAATTTTAATTCTGTGTTAATTGATGTGATGAAGCCAATAAAAACTAATGGGATAGGAACTTTTTTTTAGATAACTTTGATTCATAAGGGCTAAAATAAAAATAAAATATTTGGGATAGAAATTATCGGAAAAAAGTGGTTTATTCTTGGATGTTGTAGACAGTGACCAAGATAATAAGTTTTAAGTTTTTGTCGATATCTCTTGAGCCGTAGACAAAGGTAAAAATGCATTTTGTTTTTCGTAGCGATGTTGATACTCGGGTGAAATAGATACTCGCAATACTCGGCTTCGAATGATTTCAATACTCGTATTATTAGTTCGACATCGAGTATCTGCGCAGAATGATTATGCGCATTATGTGTGTGTGTGTGTGTTATATTTCTATCTGTTAGACTGATGCACCAAGTATTTATTTTTTTAAACAATATGTGATTGACACTTGTAATACGTAATTAAATGTTATCCTGCCTCGACACAAATTCGGTAATTAAACGTAAGTACAATTATTATCAACATTAATAATTTAGTTATTATTTAAAATAAGTTAATTTACTATATTTTTTATAAAGTTGGTAACCTATAAATATTTATTTAAATATAAGTAATAACAATTAAATAATTATTTAATTAATTTTTTGTTAATGTGGAAATAAATGAATACTATTGTTATTTTAAATTGAACTTGTTACCGAATCTAAATCATTATAACTCAAAATCGTAATGTTTAATTAATGTGTAGTGAAAAATCAGCTTAGAAACTAATGTAACCAAAGTAGAAACACCGAGTATTTTGTTTGGAATTGACACAACACTAACGAATATCGTTGTCCGAGGATACTCGCACATTACCTCCTCCTTGTTCCTAGTTACGAGGATTTTGTCCGAGTATTTTAAAACGAAACCGAGGATTTTAATATTCGGACTCTTCCGAGGATTTTGATACTCGGAATCACCGAGTATTTTAATTCGAACGCACACATCACTAGTTTTTCGTTTAAAGAGGAAAACCGCGACGTTACGACATATTTGATATGAAACATTTTAAACGTCCGCCATTTTGAAAATGTAAAAAATAAAGTGTTGATTTTCTGTTATGCTGATAAAAGGTTATATAAATAATGTGTTTACCAAATCTTCACTCAATATCTTGTCTAATTCTGAAGATGTAGTATTTTTTTAAAACACAAAATGGCCAACAGTTTGAAAATGAAGCGTTTCCAGACAGATTTTTATTTCAATTTTTTATCTTATTTTTAGCTATTTCCCGAAGGATTGCCGTTCAGTTTCGAATCCCTCTGTATACAAGAAACGAAACGGAAAGTTTATACCTTAAGGAAAAAAAAACTTCACCACTCCTTACTTTTTTGATGTTGTACGTATACGGATTAAAACCTTTTCCAAGTTTACTTACAAGAACTATTAGAGTGTAGTATAAACAATAGAGAGATTGTTTACGATACCAACTCATAGGGTCACCGGCCACTGAAACCCATCAGTGTTGGAGGTAAAAGTTTGTTCTTCAGTTAAGTTAATTAACGTTCTAAGCTTCAGTGGTTGTACATTGATGTGTAAAGTATAATATTCACTACCACTGTAATGGTAAATCAAAATCCAAGGGGGGTTGCCACCCCAAAACATTAAAATTTTATTTTATAAGTGCTGTTTTCTTCAAGTGTACAGTAGATGTATTATTTACTGTTGCTTCTTGGTTTATGAATTTTGTCTAAATTGGACAAGAAGGTATGTAAACATCCAAGGTGGTGAGGCCCAACGTATAGTTCAAATAAGCTCACTGAAATATGAACGCTTGTAAATCGGTTAAATTTAGTGGGAAATTCGGGTAACTAGCATTCAGAGAATCACACTTTTTAAGTTTGTTTCTAATGGAATAGAAAAGTTACAAAGATTTTTTTTTTTTTTCAAATTTTTTATATAGTTAATACTCTGTAAAGAAGAAACAATGTACCAGACTTTTGCAATTTAAAATTTAATGATTTATTTTACGATTTTACTTTATTTGATCTTTTATGACACTAGTTACTATCTGTTTTTGACAGAGATGAAGATCAGGGTCTATTTTACAACACTTGAATTCATATATTAAATTTTGAGCTTGACTTATTAGAAAAATTATACAGTATAACCAACACGGAACACAATTCTCACAAAAAAATACGCCTAAGTATCAGACGCGTTCAACGACAAGGTCGTCCTCTTAAGTGATACACGAGCTACACCAATCAAACTATAACTAATTATAATAACAAACTGATTAGTATCATATTGGTGTAGCTCGTGTATCACTGAAGAGGACGACCTTGTCGTTGAAACGCGTCTGATACTTTAGGCGTATTTTTTGTGAGAATTGTGTTCTGTGTGTTGGTTATACTGTACTTTAATTCATAATTAGTGCAGTAGAAAGTTTTTTATTCCATTATAAATCATCTTCCTTTGTTTTTAATGTCCGTAGGTAAAACCAAGGACCTTTATATTTTCAAGGGCGTGTCAATCCATCTGTTTATCTGTATTATTATAAATAGAACCTGGTTTTTACCCACAAGATAGTTCAGCCCATAAGACTTTTTCTGTACTTTTTAATTTGCTTATTAGCTTATGTGTTTTCCCTTGGTCAGGGTCAGGATTTTTCTAGCTATTGTTCCTGCAAAGGTCGCATCTTGGCCGAAGATCAGTTGTCTTCTACGTTCTAATGCTTCGTATGTTCTGCAGTTTTTAGGTGCTGATTACACAGTCAGCATTTCAAGTTTCCTTGGAATAACCACATGGTGTTAAGATGCTCCTTGAAAGTGCCATTGTCTGATACGAAGCTTATTTTTCTCTGATTTCGTTTACTTTGTGAAGTGACTAATTTAGAGAGTTTCCAGATCTGGTTGCACTTATAGTTTCCCCGTGGAGTATTTTGCCCATTGTTCTTTAATTTCTGAGTTTAGCCGTTGTTTTATACGATCATTTGCTACGGCTTTAGTTATTCCGTATACCAGGTTTAATGTGAGGAAGTCTGTACTCTCTCTCTCTCTCTCTCTCTCTCTCTCTTTCTCTCTCTCTTTCTCTCTCTCTCTCCCTCCCTCTCTCCCTCCCTCTCTCTCTCCCTCTCTCTCCCTCTCTCTCTCTCT